>BROG01000273.1:482500-772500 GCA_030159075.1 Atrina japonica
TTCATAATATGAATTTACATGTAGCAATACATTTTTAGGTCTAT
The DNA here is from genome assembly GCA_030159075.1 of Atrina japonica. NCBI lineage: Eukaryota > Metazoa > Mollusca > Bivalvia > Pterioida > Pinnidae > Atrina > Atrina japonica. Next base: position 482,545 of record BROG01000273.1, read on the forward strand.
TGGTCAATGGTACATTGTATCGCTCTCGATTTAATGGATGTGGCGGATCTTATATGTTGTACATGTATGTTTAATTACCATTAATACTAGGAGTGAATCAATATACTGTCAGATATATCAGTTCATACCGGTATCACTAGTCCTTTTAATATATTTATACACGAAATTTTCCATATCGGTACACAAGACAGTCCTACATGTAATATAGGTCTTCAAAACGTTTGTAAATTGCATTAAATTATTTTTAAATGTCTGTATGAAATACCAATTACATGTAGTACCAAATCATACCATTTTAAACAGTAGAGCTGGTTCCTATGCTGAGTGCTTGGCATTTATGTATTATGAAGTCACAAAATTTTGTTTCATAATTTAAACCCACGTGACCCGTCCTTTGTTTTTCTTTCCTTTTCACTTCACATTTTTATATACTGTATGATAAATCAGAACTCCAGTAGTGTTTCTGTTTCTATTTTACTACACATTTTCGTATGATAATTTAAATCCCAGTCCTGTTTTTTTTCTTTCATTTTTTTCTTCACATCTTTAATAGTTTAAACCAAAGTCCAGTGTTTTTCTTTCCTTTTTGCTTCACATTTTTGTATGATAATTTAAACCGTAGTCTTGTTTTGCTTTACATTTTTGTATGATAATTAAAACCCAAGTGTTGTGATTTTCTTTCACTTTTTTGGGGTTAGATGTAATTTAAACCCCATTCCCGTGCTTTTCTTTCATTATTTCCACATTTTTGTATAATTTAAACCCTAGTCCTATGTTTTTCTTTCATTTTTTCTTCACATTTCTGTATAATTTAAACCCCAGTCCTATGTTTTTCTTTCATTTTTCTTCTTCACATTTCTGTACATGTATAATTTAAACCCCAGTCCTGTATTTTTCTTTCATTATTGCTTTACATTTCTGTATAATTTAAACCCGTCCTCTATTTTTCTTTCATTTTTGCTTCACATTTTTGTATGATATCGGTAATTTAAACCCCTGTCACATTTTTGTATGATAATTTAAACCCAAGCTCTTTGCTTTTCTTTCATTTTTTACTTCACACTTTTTTATGATAATTTAAATCCAGCCCTGTATTTTTCTTTCATTTTTATTTCACATTTTGTTGCTGTTTTATATACATGTTGTACACGTATTAAATGTACATTGTCCTTTAACTTGAAGTCATTTAATACCATGTGTGACATTAATTGTTTTTGGAAATATACCAGTCATCATAAGAGACAGCATATCTTATCATATATTAACAAATACATCAAAAAGTATCCAAATTAAATTTTTGTCATTTCATAATCATATGTTACATATTCCTAGGCTAAATATAGATTCTGACTGATCCACATATCCACTCATTTGATTATGATACATGTACAGTCAAACTTCAATGAGTTGAAGTTCAAGGGACCACCTAGAAAACATCGAAACACCAGGACTTCGAGTCATGGAAGGTATCCAAATATCATATATTTTTTTTTAGTTTCAGAGTTTCTACAATGTATGAGGTGTATATGACTGCTTCTAAACCATTTAACGACATAGGGTCATTATAATTAATAATATGTGCGAAATTTAATTTAATTTTCCTGAAACTACATTATGTAAAACATTGAGTATTTATGAGAATGAGAAGAATTATGATGCAATTTCGTACACATGTAAAATTTGACTTCGATTTATATGTAGGAATGTTTATTGTTTTTAAACAAATGGGCCCAAAAATTTATTCAAAACATCGAGAATTTCGACTGATAAGAGTTTGAATTATAAAATGTTTATAAGTAGTGTTGAATAACAAAATTATTGTGAATAGATGAAACATCAAGAAATTCGACTCATAGAAGTTCTTCTGTATATTAATTTTTTCACACCTACATGTATAAACACATCAATCTGCTTCATGCTACATGACAACACATTTCTCTATTGATAATTATATCCGTCTGAGATGTAGACCTATCTTTGTTTCCATTTCTGGATTCCATTAAGCGGTCCTAATCCCCTAAGTTAAAGAAGATCTTGTTTTCTTAAACTTTTTATTTTAATTCATGAAGGGCGAGAAATGTGTACTCGTTCTGGACGAGTAAAAATGGCTTGGGGATATCGATCAGTAGTTACATGTAGGATTGGATACTGCATACTCATCCCCAGTGCCAAGTAATTCTGCTTCTAGATCAATAACAGCTTACTTTTTAGTCTCTAAAACTTTCCATGAACACAACGCTTTTGAAATCCTTTACCATTTTACTACCATCTTAATGTATGTCCCATTCCATAAAAGTTTATAAAAAAACTAAGTGTCTAGGGATGGGTGATTTTTAAAAATCACTTATCCCATAGGATAACGATGTGAGTTGCAAGTTATGTTTACAGTAAAAGGGACTTAATATATTCCTATAATACCCAAATTTTAAGTACAATAATTTTAATCTGTAAGTTTAAGTCAAGAATCTTATACCTTACCGGTAATTAACTGATATAAAATCTACACACATTTAATTCATTTATAAATAGTTTAAACAGTTTTCTCTTACCTTGTCATTGTCTTTAAAAACACTTTTATTTGCACTTCTCTACTTAGATTTATTTCTAATCATTGATTTCATGAATTTCATTGAATATCAAGTTCAAATGATGATTCATCATAATAAATTGTAACACTATGATTATTACATGTACATGTACCTTGTTCACATGTATTTTATGAACATGTACATATAGGTTAGTGACACTTCTGTCAGAAATTAAAACAAATGTCTATATTTCAATAAATTATTATATCTTCAGGCCTTTTTCTGTAGTTTCCACAGGGCCGTAATTCAGCCCTATCCCCAATGTAAAATGAATGTGTTTTTTCCCAATATGATGAAAAAACTTCCTAATTTGGTGTTCAGGCCATGACGAAATCGAAATATAATTTAATGTAAGGGATATTGCATTTAAAAAAGAGATTATATTACATTTGGACTTTCATGTGTACAAAAGTTTTTCCCAATATGACACAAATTCATGTTAAAGTTCCCAAAGTTGTGTGTCAATGGCATTTTCCCAAAATTAACAGAAAAAGGCTTGATGATAAGGACAGGTCAAGCAGGTATGTGAATATTTTAAATTTTATTAATCTGTTTAAACAATTTAAATTAAATGTGAGTTTTTATATCAATTACATTCAGTGATATACGATTTCCAACTTAATCTTATAAATAAAAATTATTGCCCAGCACCATAAAACTTGAGAATTTACTAAAGTCTGAGAATATTTTCAATTTGGCATGCTCAGCCAATGAGATTTCAGGATTAGCCAAATTTGAGTAATTGTTTTTTCACTTAAGTACTGATATTATTCTGCAGTTTTATGGTACCGTCCCAAGGTGACCTAAAAATCTATATAACCCATTGGCACATAAACATATAAATGTATATTCATGTACATTGTTTACCCTGACCCCATCCTGAAAGAAAACATACATTGTAAATAATGCAGGGCTCAGTAATCAGGTTTGTCCGGTTTTCTGGGAGTGGGACATGTCCATTTTGGTGTCAGACAAAAATTTAAAATCAACATAAAAATTATACTTTTATAAACACAACATGTTTACATTTGATTTTCGGACAAGTCATTTTTTGCATTTGGACAAGTGCATTTCAGTACTTCTTGTCCTGTGGAACAAATGGAAATGTTCATGACCGTTGACCCCCGTATTGTTAGAACTTCAATTAATGATGAAATACACGTGTAAATACATGTAAATACATGTAAAACATTAAAATCATACAAGATTTTAAAGTACAATGCTGACATGCTCACTTGGATCTGATAAAAGTCAAATGAATATGACTATAATTGACTATGAGTGCTAAGAAAAGCAACAGGTCATAATTTTTAAAATTTTTACAGACTTTTAAAAAAAAATACAATAGATCTACATCAGTACATGCATATACTAATACTACATTTAACACAATTAAATCACAATGATATATACATGATGGTGATAATAATGTCTTTGATGATCATGATGTTGTCGATGAAATGCATGTCCGCCATGTGCACCCCTGAAAGGTAGACGCTGCATGGCATCCGCCATTGGCTGGTCTGCTTAAATTATTCAATTCATTGGCTACCAGACTTGGCAACCAATTAAGAGACCTAAACTAATAAAACGAATTTTAAAAGCAACAAATATACATCTGAAATACAACGTCATCCCATAATAACAGAACTGTTATGTGAAGCCATAGTTCTTGGTATAAATCTACCCGAAGAAAATGATTCATTATCAAGAAACTTGAAGATAAAACCACCACCATGCTTTCACATTTCTACAAAACGTAATTAATGATTCTGATATGTTAGACTTAAAAGATTACCTCAGTGAAATAGAAACCAATTTGATTACAATAAACTTGTTACCTTTAAAAATCCCGGTGTCGTCCCGTTTTCTCGGTGTGCCGTGTGCAGTATTTAGAAACGTGAAACAGTAATGGCGGTTCCAAAGCTTTGTGTCCTTTGTAAAACGTGAATCGATAAACTGATGAAATATTTCACATGTATTTCACATTGCGATAACCACGCGAGATTGAAACGTGAAGCACTCAAGTGACCCTCAAACGATGTTTCACGTAGTGATTACTAAAATTAGAAAATACGGAAATTCATAGCGAATACATATTTTCTGATATAAACTGGATCCAAATATCGACAACAATACTGGGATCTTAATTTAACTTTTATTTATTTTATTAATTAACTTCCGTAAATTATCATCAGGAAAACCGTCGATATCTTAAACTAAGATTTTGATTCATTATATATTTAAATAAACATTTTTTTTACCAAAAATACAACATATTTCGACAAATGATATTTGCATTTAGTTAAAACCGAATCCGTTTTCAGCAATGAAGAAATCTTTCCCATTTCCGAATCTCATCCGACGTGTCCGATATTTTGGCCAAATGCCAAATTAATATATTAGCAGTAACCACAATAATTTTGTAGATTAAAGTTTACTTGAAAGACGAACGGACGTATACAATTCGAATGATCGGTATAATGTGATGAAATTTTTGCATTTCGCTCTACTCATGTCATTTTACAAAATATGAATAGCTATTCATTAAATCAGCGATATATGAAGCTAACAGTTTATATATAGCAGATTAAATTTGTTACAAAAAGTGTCCTGCGGATACTTCGGATAGATACGAATAAATGCCGCGCGGCACTATTTTATAACCAAGATTCTCATACTTCTCTCTGAGGTTGGTGTTTGCGTGATAATGTGATCTTTAATTTATTCTTCAGGTGTGATCGACCACGAACCTACTGCATAAAGTTTGCGTGTCAGAATTCTCATATTTTAGAAGTCTATATTGGTCTGCGATCTCTCTCTCTCTCTCTCTCTCTCTCTCTCTCTCTCTCTCTCTCTCTCTCTCTCTCTCTCTCTCTCTCTCTCTCTCTCTGATATGTTTTATTTTGATCGGAAAGACAAACAAACCAATGGAAACGTACATGTGGGATCAGGTGTCTCGAAGGGGTAAGTATCCCTTACAGACCTGCTACATCCAAGAGTCTACAGTGTAACCTCAAGAAAATTAATAGACATTTCCAAATAGTGCTCGTGCACATATAGCAGACACTGAAAAGACATTGCTGTTTTAGAGGGACTGTATCATAGATTATAAAATTTAAGTACCAGTCCGCCTAAGAATCATGCAAAGCCCTATATTAAGGTGATTTATTGCATGTCTCAGAAATTGATGAAATTTATACAAATTAGTCATCATGTACTTCGAAATTGCTGTGGTAATTATTTTGGAAAACCATTCATCTTAACATGCAGAAATTGTACCTAAAAATAGAAAACTGTCCTGGTAAATTCCCTATTACTTCTACAAAAAGTTGCTGTTTTTATTTACTCTGTAAAATACCTTTCCTAGCATCATTTATTTTGGGATACATATAGAGTGCCAATTTGACATTTTATCCACAAAATATTACAAAATAATTTGTTGCAGAGGTCTTGATATAACGATTTGTATAAGGCCACTGTCCTAAGTTATAATCTAAAATTATTTTCATGATGACTAAGAATGGTTTGTGAATTAAAAGTAAAGGCTATGGTTCCATTATATTCTTATTTGCGGGATCGAGATACAATTTTCATTTTTGGTTCACATTATTGTTTACACTACAGTTGGCATAACTTCAACGTTAATAACACCAACTACAACGGGGAGTTCTCTATCAAACGGCAGATGATAATATTCATTATGTATTTTTTACTGATATAACAGTCAATGTATTTTTTTTATTTTTTTCCTGTCGAAAATGACAAAATTCCATGGAAATATGGTATGATAGATACTTAAAATCCTCAAATAAATAGTCTAAACGTTTCGTTTTGGGGTATCAGTGATGCAATATCACTGTCGACATGTTTTATGTATTGATTTTATGCCTTTAACATATTACAAAATGTTAACTACGATTAATTATACATAGCATACTTGTACATTTAAAAGGGAAAAATAAATTACAGTCAATAACAGCCTATATGGCCAACTTTATTAGTGATTTTGAATTGGATCCGGCCCGGCGCAGCCGGTAGCGCGCTCAACTCTTGATCGTGAGGTCGTGAGTTCGAGCCCAGTCGGACTGAGACAGTTAAAACCTAGGTCCCGTGTCACAGTAGGTGTCGGCACGTTGAAGAACCCTCACTTCTCAATGGCCATAAGTGCCGAACATAGCCCAAGGTTTGAAACCCTTCACCGGCATTCGTGACGTCTCCAGATGAGTGAAAAATTCTTGAGTGCGACGCTAAACAGCAATAAACAAACAGACAAACAAACAAACAAACAAACAAGCGATTTTGAACTGCCTTTACGTCATTACTCAAGGACGTGACTTACGGAGATATGTTGTATATACAAGCCCCTGCGAGTGATGTATTGATGTGTCTTAGTTTTATTATTCGTTTACCTTAATCTTTATATGGACTAGACCTCGAGTTTTTAGTTTAAACATATTTTATTTCCATTTAACAGAAATAGGATTGGGCTACAAGTTATCAAAACATTATGTAAAGCCCTCTCCTTACATATTACACAATTTCATAGATGGCGAGTATATAAATATATATTATTATTGTATTTTATGCAATACTTAAAACATCATACTAGATATATTACAAGAGAGAGAGAGAGAGAGAGAGAGAGAGAGAGAGAGAGAGAGAGAGAGAGAGAGAGAGAGAGAGAGAGAGAGAGAGAGAGAGAGAGAGAGAGGATGGGGTTGTCCTCATGTAGTGAATCTCTTAGTGTCCTTGATATATGTTTGAGTTGCTAACATGATAAGTTCATTTTCCTCATTAGATAGACTTACATTTCCAAATAGTAAAATTTCAGCAGTAATAGGGCGATAATTTGACAATTTGTGAAATAACTTCTGTCTCTGCTGATCATAATTTCTACATTCTAAAAGGAAATGATAAGAATCTTCAAGAAAGTTTCCACATTGACAAAGGGGGGAGTTTGTTAAGTTAACACGAAAAAGGTCAGAATTTAGACAACTGGAGATACATCGGATTCTTGTTTGCAAAACGTTTAATTTCCTTTCACCATATAAAAGATGATTTGGTAGTATAAAATCGTCGCTGTGTGACTTGAGATAATTTTTGAAGGTATAAATTGAAGGGTTATGTCTAATATCGGGGTTTATACTATTCCAAGTGCGTACTGTTGACGGATAAAACGAATTTATTGTAGTATTAAGTCGGTACCTAGGAATGTTAAAATCCGCGACTCGACGTAAGTTGTAAGGGTTTGTTATAGAATATGTTTCTAAAATTTCTGTTAAATAACCTGGTGCTACATTGTGATATATTTTATGTAAAGTACAAAGTTTTCTTCTTTCTCTTCGATCACTTAATTTTTCCCACCCTGTTTCGAAATATAAAGATTCCCTTGATGCAAATAATGGAAGGCCTGTTACTAATCTAGCTGCTTCTAGTTGTATTTTTTTCTAATTTGTCTTCTTCCCCTTTGTTGCACCCTCCCCAAACTTCACATCCATATTCTAAAATGGGTAAGATAAACGAGCAATAAATTTTGTTTAAAGTTCTTCTTGAAAATGTAAATTTGAATTTTTTTAAAAAGTTTATCCTTGACAGTGCTGATTTACATATATTATCAGTATGTGACGACCATTTGGCATTAAAATCAAAAGTAACACCTAGATGTTTATGACTATTAACCGGCTTAATTGTTGAATTATTAAATCTGACTTCAAAATTTTCTTCCTTATCAAGTCTTCGTACATTTGCCAATAAAAAGAAGTTCTGTTTTGCCAGGATTAAAGTTGACTTTCCATTTTACTGACCAGTCATGTATTTTATCCAGGTCACTTTCCAAATTATGTTTAATTTCCCGAGGTTCATTAGAAGAAGAAGATATTGCGGTGTCGTCAGCAAATAGACGGGTAATGCTTATGAGACTGTCTGCAATATCATTTACATAGATAAGAAACATCAGAGGCCCAAGCACTGACCCTTGGGACTCCTGCATTTGTTACCAGAAGAGGAGAACTCGATTCATTAATAAATACTAGTTGTTTTCTGTTTGAAAGGTAGTTCTTTAAAAAAGCTAACAAAGAGCCACAAATACCATGTGCTTTTAATTTTCACTAGAAGACCTTTGTGCCATACACGATCAAATGCTTTAGAAAAACATCGCAGAATATGAAACATGTATTCTTTTTTCCTCCATGTCTAAGACTATGGAATGGTATATCTCTAGTAATTGATATATTGTTGAATTGTTTGAAAGAAAACCACTTTGATATTCATAGAATAGCTGGTTTTCTGAGAAGAAGTTATACATATATTTATGAATTATTCTCTCAAACAATTTGCCAACTGTGCTAAGCAGGGAAATGGGCGATAATTAGACGGAAGATTTCGGTCTCCTTTTTTGAAAATAGGCATGACCCTAGCTTGTTTCCAAGAAGATGGATAAATACGTGCACTTAGTGACTTTTTGAATAATATCAATAGAGGCTTACATACGGAAAGCGCGGTACTTTTTAACATCTTATGACTTATATTATCCTGACCTGACGCCTTATTAGTTTTAAGAGAGGTTATAATGTCAACTCTGTCGGATTCCGATATTTCAATATGATCTAAGATGTTTTCAGTTCTAACGGGACATTCTGGAACGTCATCATTATCATCACTGATTGTGGAAATATCTGCAAAATATTGATTATTCGATGTCATCTATTACCACATCCCCATTCAACTGGTTTATAAGAGGTGGGATAGAAAAGCTGTTACACGATTTGGTTAATTTACGAGCTAATTTCCAGAAATCTTGATCGTTATTTGCAGAGTAATCGTCTATTAGTCCATGTAGTTCAATAAAATATATCTGTTTAGCAGCCTTTTTTAAATTGTTTAACATGATTACGTTGTTTTCTGTAATTGTCGTAAATGACCAAAGAATTAGATTTTAATGCTCGTTTTCTGAGTCTGTCTCTTTTCTTATTTTTCTTTCTGAGTTCTGAGTTAAACCAAGGTTTGTCATTAGGGCGAATTGTAACAGACTTTTGGGGAATATTTTTTTCGGCTAACTTAATAAACGTATTAGTGAAAAAACTCACAGGCTTGATCAACTTCAGTAAATTCGTGTGATTGTTTCTTCCCAATTAACATTATTGATATCTTCATTAAAAATTATCAAAATCTCCATTCCGATAGTCCCATATATCCCTTTTGTACGTTTTTTGGTAACAAGAATCAATTTTTAGGTTTACTAAGACACCATTATGATCTGATATTGACCTATCTACATCTATAACTTCAGAGTTCATAATCGAACATTCCCTTACTAGAATTAGGTCAAAGTAATGTGTCACGCACCGGACCAAATCGTGTAGGTGATTCTATACAGTTATACAAACCAATTTCGTTCATAATATCTATAAGCCTATGTTGTGTTACGGAACCAAGATCTACGTTTAGATCCCCAAAATGAGAATATGTTCGTTCTGATCAATGGCATTTTCAAGTGATACATGGAAATTATCCCAAAACTTATGTGGTGAATTTGGCGGACGGTAACGCAGCATATTAGGAAAGTTTGATTCGAATAGTTTTAGCTGTAACCAAATCATTTCCATGTCAATTATTTCTAAATGGGGCTGTCTTTTGACAAATAATATTCTCGGATACATATACCATTAAGCCTCCACCATACGCATTCTATCTTTCCGAAACGGATTAGGATAAAAACCATCTATTACGAGGTCAGTAGTATTTACATTTTCATCGAGATGCGTTTCAGACACACAAATAATATCATACTCTTCCGCTAGGTCAGAAAGATAAGAGACTTTATTTCTGAGACTACGTATATTTAGATGAAATATTGATAACGTAAGGTTACTGGAAATACCGGGGCCGGGGTTTGGATGAACATCATTACATAACATTAACAACATATGCATATAGAGAGCTATAATCACATATCCCGTGACGGCATAAATGAATAAAGGGGCTAGGATGGTAAGATGATAATGGATCTGAAACAGTAATTCTAAGCCAAGATCTCCCAGAGACTCGAAGTTGAATACTTCACTAAATAGCAGTTTGATTTTCACACTATAAAGACCCGAGTAAGCTCGGGCATGGTGAAGGCCCACTGCCACCCTGTATTGAACTATGTTGTTACCTATGTGACTGCGCTAAAGTACAGGTAGAATATGGAATGTCGATACGGGGTGGCAGCAGGTCGAGCAGAACCGTGTAAACACATGTATATCAACATGGACAGTAGAGGGACACCAACGAGAACGAAACGTGATAGACAAAGCGAAGAGAGAACAATCAATATTATAAGTGCAATGAAAAGAAACATGTTGCGATTTCAAAAAGTATGAAAGAGAAACAAGTGCTAAGTGTACAACGATGAAAATTTGCATATAGACCTAATATAGCTAATATGTGTAAATTAAATTTGACTCAATGAACAATTAAACTTGACTCAATAATTGCACAAATTTGTCTAGCTTGAACAATTTAAGATGAAAATAAAGAATTAAGGAATAAAATATACTTCTTACAAACAGTGTAATCATATAATTATGAACATTGATAGACATTATAACTAAAAAGTATACTGATTTAGTCTATTTAATAATGAGGATAAAATTATTGTACAAAGTACATGTATAGCATAATTAGATTTTAACCTGTTAGTTCTGTCCAATCTGTAGTATGTACGTATGTAGGTTCTTATCAATTGATACACTGTTTGTCAGATGTAATAAAACATAGTTTTTGCCTCCAAACCCGTGTCATATAGTAATCTGACCTCGGTTGTAAATCATTATATATCACCGACAATAATTAATTGATAAATTTGTGAAATCAACAAGATACTTAGTCTCGCCAAAATTAAGTTATAATTCTAATGACCTGTGTATTTCCAGATCATCTATATAACACGTGATACTGGCTATTTGATTCGTTAGATAATAAATGGCAAGGTCGATATATTTTTCAGTTGTTCAGTTGTCACCCGAGGTTATGATTTATTTTCAAGATGGTGGTTTTACGAAGGGAACTTTATTGAGTATAGTGGAATAAATAGTCGCCTGGGATCCTGGTTCAATCATATGTTCCCTCAGTCCTATAAAGCACGATAAATATATAAACTTTATTAGGTGTCCACCATTAGCTGAATGGATATATCTTCGAGGAAAAGACCAGTTTCGGTCTTGTTTCGGTAACTGTAGTCTTTTTCGATAATTGTAGCCTGTTTCGGTAACTCTAGCCTGTTTCGGTAATTGTAGCCTGTTTCGGTAATTGTAGCCTGTTTCAGTAATTGTAGTCTGTTTCGGTAATTGTAGCCTGTTTCGGTAATTGTAGTCTGTTTCAGTTATTGTAGTCCGTTTCGGTAAATCGTCCGGCCGGGTACTGATTCTTTATTTGCCAAAAGCGTGCGCCTATAGGCATTATATATACACACACGTATGCACAATACGATTATTAAATAAAATTCGAACATGCAAAAAGAGATGACAATACGAACAATATATTGCTAAACAGGAAAAAATTCTTCATTGAATTGCAGCAATAATGTTTGTTTGTTTGTTATTGTTTAACGCCACTTTCAATGATATTTCAGTTATATCGATTGCAACAATAAGATATTTGCCTAATCCAAAGACTTGAGTAACATTTGTAGATGTAAATAGCTGTACTAATTTAAACACTGATGGTCGTCTCTAGAAATATTGTTTTACATATTGTTTACGTATGGCGATGTAATGTGGGTAAACTAATACAAAATGAAATTCATATTCTATTTCAGATCGACATATACGGCACAGTCGTTGATCATGTTCAGTATTATTATAGCGACCAATCTCTATGCTTAATACATGTGAAGATATCCTGTATCTGGTTAAAATTGAAATATACTTAACTGATAAATCTATAAAATTCTTGTAGAGGAAACATTTTGAAGATTTGCTAAAGAATGTGTGTCTCTCTTGTATAAGTAAATCCAATAACCTTAATTTGAAAATATTGAGAAAAATATGGTACATTAAAATTGTTTTGGCACAACCACAATTCACCCAATCACATTGAAAAAGCATACTTTCAACACATTGTAACCACATGTCATTATTGTTTGCATATAAATCACTTCTACTGTATATATCTGCATATATGTTCTTTAAAATACGATTTTAATTTTTTTAGTAATTTAATCCAATATTTGAATATTAGTAGAACCTCATTTATATTATGGTGGACACAGACATCATCATTGCGTACGTACCGTTATTATGATTGATAATTTGAATAATTTACGCGAGCCGGCCTGGCTCAGTCGGTAGCGGAGCGCTCGACTCTTGATCGTGAGGTCGTGAATTCGAGTCCAGCCGGCGGCAGGTTGGTTTCCTGTCTGTCGGACGAGACAGTAAAATCCGAGGTCCCGTGTCACGGTAGCTGTCGGCCCGTTAAAGAACCCTCACTGCTTAATGGCCGTAAGTGCCGAGCATAGGCAAAAATTTGAAGCCCTTCACCGGCATTTGTTGACGTCTCCATATGAGTGAAATAGTTTTGAGTGGGACGTTAAACAACAAAAAGCAAACAAACAAACAAACAATAATTTACGCTATTTGCACAACAGTTTTCTATGACATGCAAATGATGCTCTGAGCATCATATCCATCTAGTATTTATTGGGTCTAATCAGCCATGATCTTTCCCACAGAACTATCTCATACTTGGCAACGATATATGTTCAAATGAATTCCCTAGCTTAAAAGCCGTACAAAGTAAAATATATTGATCGGAATCCTTTCCGTTTCAGTATATCCGTATCCGACCTCGAACACGCAAATAATTTGGAATGGGTATAGACACAGTCAATACCAACAACCAACTCAATATAAAAAAATATATATATACAGGCGGTCATTGTTTAAGGGTTTATGAAGTGATAAAGAAAAGAACCAGGACCCGGCACCATAAAACCTGAGAATTGACCTACATCTGAGAATCTGCACAACTTGGCCTACCCAGCCAATCAAATTGCATATTCAGCCAAAGTTGAGTAAAATTTGTAGACTTAAGTAATTCTTAAGTTTTATGGTGCATGGTCCTGGTAGCAATGTACACAGAAAGAGACCACCGACCAACTGCAAGAAAACTGGAGATTTGACACTTTCTTATGAAATCAGTCTAGGTTCCAGCGTGGTTCGAACCTCGATTACTATTGGTGAGATAATTAATGGTTTAAGGTCCATGATTTTGTACAATGCTTTAACCACTCGGCCATTGAATATCCTTTTAGATAGAGAAACAAGATCACCATAAATATAGTCCATAAGTAGTGATGACATGTTATCACTACGAAGTTTGTCGTTATATATAAAATTATCGTACGTTGAAAAAATTAACATTTAGAATAATTTGGAGACGTATGCATCAAACTGTGATAATGGGAGATTCTTATTGATGGAATGATGATGTCGTATATTCTAATTCAATCTGCTTAAACGAATATAAATCTTCTATAAATAAAACAATGTATGAGGGAGTGAAGCGCTCATGAAGTCATCTTATTCATTCATAAAATAAATACACGATCTCATCTTTCACCATAACAGTCGTCACCACCACCACCACCACCATCATCATCATCATCATCATCATCAACAACAACAACAACTACAACAACAACAGAACATGCTGCTTTTGAATGATGAAACTAAAAAAAAAAAAGATTAATTATACAAAAACAACATATAAATCATTTTACATACTTTGTATGTGGGTGGGTGGGTTGGGATTTACCCTAAAACGACTGCAATGCCCGAATGATAATATTCTCGAATCAATTTTAATTCATGGAATTATTAACTGCATCAGACTAATCCATTACCCGACCAATCCATTAAAGGGGAAAAACATTTTAATTATTTTATGTTTAATATTTTATAAATGTTTTAATACATAAATAATAAAATCATTAGTTTTATAGTCCAGTTTTCAACTCCCTGCCTGTCATTCTATACATTATTATCAAATTCGAGTTCAGCTGATGAAGTCTCATTGAGCATTTGTTTTGACCTCTTTTGTAAAACGATAAATTTGGTATTAATAACATTTATATTCAATACAGATGAATTATGAATTTTCTGTATTTGTCCCTCTTAAGTAGTATACATTTGTAATCACAGTTAATGTCTGGCACAAACATAATATACTTGTAGTATGCAGTAACTCATACTGTTTATTCATTTAAAAGCTACGACAGGGACACTTTGATTACTGGGAACCTGAAACTTAAAAATGTCATCACATCAACGTGTGCATCAGCAAACTTTGACATGTAAACGGAAAAGATATTCATTTTTATACTTGATACTCTGAATACAAAAGACTTTTATCTAAAATTGACAATCATACCAGTAATACTGCTCGAATCGCGTGATAATTAAGTAGCTAGTCACACTTCCACTTCTTGTTTATAACATTTTTATCATTTTTGCTAGTTCAGTAAAAGCTCGGTGTGCGCAATGTCCACATTGTCATATGATATTGCTAAGATGGTATTTTCGTTGTGGTTTGCTATTCCTTTATTCACCCAACCTGTATGTGCTGAAAAAGGTTAGTCTCTCTCTCTCTCTCTCTCTCTCTCTCTCATTTTATTGGTAAAGCATATCATTCATAACCGATACAATCATTATTGAAACTATATGTAAAACCAAATTATATCACCTCATTGTATGGACAAATATTAGTTGCCATGACGACATCATCAAATCCAGTATGGTCCCCAAAAGGAGCAAAACATTTCGTCGCACGTACACAACAAAACAACACATTGTGGTCGTGTCAAACAATATGAATTTACACTGTACAATACGTCAGACAATAACAAAATTTGAAAAGCAAATGGCATGTTTTGTTGCCATGTTAACCACATAGAAAAGTGTGAATGATATCATGAAGCATATATAAAGGCTTTTTGACGAGATTGCCCTTTTCACCATTTTCACTAGTACCAGATTTGATTTGTGCTGTAGTGAACATTTTAATGTTGTCAAACATGATGTATAATATTTTGCCATGGCAACTACAAAGAAATTGCAAAACATAAAACGAGTTGTTCCAAACCAGATGAAGAGACGTTTAAGTCGGAATAGGGATAACTCAAATAGATAAGAACTGTTGATAGAAATATATGTCGCTTTAATCATCGATCTGAAGGACACGAGTACGATTATCTTACGCCCCAACTTACTGATAGGTCACAGCCGCCATTGTACTTATAGTTTCCCCTTTAACTTCCGCGTTAAACAAAACGCCCTATGTTTCCTACATCATCCTACAACATAGTCCAGATTTGAAAGGAAAAAGTTTAAGATGTTCTTCCTGATCAACCGATTGTTCAAACCCGTCTTTGTATTTCCCGTCATCTTCGTCTTACTTTCATCTTGTGTTCATTTTAAAATATAGAATGTAGATATGTGTTATGGGTGCCACACTAAGAGTGTACGCAAACAGCGTGGACAATATAGATTAATAACAGAACTGAAACATATAACTTTATAAAAATAATGAAATGAATATGGTATCACATATTTGTCATAATTATAGCGGCGCAGTGATTGCTAAACTTGGTGAATAATGTTTGTATCACATCCATCAATAGTTTTGTTATCAATTGAATTAGAAGTTATCATGTTGTTATTATTTTTGCTTACGACATTGATAAAATCATTGACACTGTTTTGCTCTTTCATTGGAGAACCGGAAGTACATTAATCTAATGCCCTTTCTATGACTTATGTGCTGGTAAGGGATGCCGACTTCTTCTAGACACCTCGTTCCATCTCGTTTGAGATTTGCAATTGTTTTTCGTGTTGAGAACGTTGTTATATCTAATATGTCGTATTCCAATGGACTTGGATTTCCGAATATCCATTAGTATGTCTTCATTACACTTATATAGAAACAATTCTTAAGCTTAAGTTTTATTTCATTTTTTTTATTATTTGTTTTCTTTATAATATTTTGTAAAACGTTTAGGTCACACTCATGATTTCCATGTAAAAATAAATAAATATCATGCATACGGTTCTCATTTGAGTACGTACTCAAACAATTTTTAAATATTTCTGAAGTTTTCTTCAAATGAGCAATGACTTTGATCATTATTTACAATTGCATGCCATCAATATACAAACATGTCCAGTTACAGAATAAATGTTACGTGTTTTACCTTCAACCATTGAAAAAGTCAGTGGAGCTTGAGAATTGAGTTAATTTAGTGACTTCGTTCCAGATCAATGTTGAAACAAATAGTACTTGCTGCAAAACCGCAGTCCTGGGAGATAAGTCCCTGTGACCTATTTAAAAACGAGGTCAGCAGTTGCATTAGTTTTCAAACTGCATTTAAGATTACGTTTCCTTCATATGTTTCTGTATTAGTATGATATGTAAATCATTTCACAAGTCGGTTGATAAGAATAATCTTTGTGTTTAATATTTTATTTCAAATTCGCGATTCTACCTGCCACCTGGTCTCATTTGCGCCATCTACAGTCTGTGGAGACACGGACTACTACATGTACTTTATGTTGTTAAAGTCACGTGACCTGCAATGCGAGGTAACAAGACAGTTCAACCAATTATTTCCAGTGCATTTATAATATGCTATCATTTGTTGTCACACAATATGTACGAGGCGTTGTATATACATGTATACTCATTTAAAATACCCAATATACTTGGAACATAGGCTGTCGCACAACATGGAGAACTGCGTCTGACGTCAACATAAGTTGTAAGATCCCACTACAGGATATCCCAAATATCCAGGAATGTCCAGTACAGTATCCATTTTGTTTGTACATGCATATTGTTTCTGACTTTCTTTACGAACATCCCCGCTGATACCTGAGCTGAATTTTTGTGGGGAAGTTTACCAGTTTACTTCCGGAAGACCGCTAGTCTCATCCGGGTTCTCTCCCCCCCCCAAAAAAAAAAACGAAGACAGATTGCTGCGTTTTCTTTATTTTTCATGAAGAAATTATGAATATCTGGACACATTCGCTATATTTTCCCTCATTTTAGAAGGCGAATTTAAAATGAAAGCGAATTTTTCAAGCTAAATAATTGAAGATACATTTGCCATTCGTGCTACTATGGTGAATTGAAGCGAATTCAAGACGGATTGAATATGTTCTGTCGTAAAAGGGTGAAAAAAGTGTAGATTAAAGTTTAGCCTAAAACGTGTGCCAGTAAACGCAGTCGAAACAAGGTGATAGCAAGCAAGTATGTTTGTATAACTTATGACAATGTTTCAAATTAAACCTGGAATACATTTTGTACTTTGTTTTATATATATATATATATATATATATATATATATATATATATATATATATATATATATATATATATATATATATATATATATATTTCAGATCTACTTAGCCCAAACCAATTGCTGGAATGGGAGGCAGCAGTCAACTATTGCCAAGTCAACAATGGAAGACTGTTGTCGTGTAACAGTGACATTTCTCTTCGTCAGAATGTATCAAATAATGCAGACAAGAAGTTCTGGGTGTCGAAATTTGACAATTCTATGTGGATAAGAATTATTGGTCAGTCAGGGTACTTACCTGTCTGTCTGTCTGTCTGTCTGTCTATCTATCTATCTATCTATCTATCTATCTATCTATCTACTATCTATCTATCTATCTATCTATCTATCTATCTGTCTGTCTGTCTGTCTGTCTGTCTATGCATGCCACACTTGACATGATCATATTTTCACACAATATATAGTAATATAAGAATTTTTATGCCTATGCATAGTTCTTATGTCTTATTTTATGTGTTTAAAAGTACAAGTTGCAAATGGAGAAAAAAATCGAAATAAGTTTTTGGTAAACACAGCTAATGACCTTTAAATGTTTTTTTTATTATCTTGTACTCATACCAATTTTTGTATCGGAGGTGCAGTTGCTCAGTAGCACCATACATCTGAGTTGCCGTTTATAAAAAGTGGCACTAACCTTATGTTAATCTATGACAAATAGAGCGAAAAACTAATTATGAAAGAATGGAGAAAAGTAGAAAATAATTATATTTGTGACATTCATCAAAGCACCTTAGTCTTCACAAGCAAGTAATTGGGGTACTAATATTTCGCCGCCATATATCAAAAGATAAACCATTGGAACATTTATTCAAAAAAAGGTTTTGAAATTGGTGGTCGCGAATATTCAATCATGCACATATTTTATCAATTACTAAAAAGAAAAAGAACAAAAGCAAAATAAGAAGAACTTATGGATATTTGATGATTATAGAAATAAGTTTTCCCAATTATTCCACCTTTTTATGAACAAATCCTGATGAGTATCTAAGAGTAGAAGAAGTAGTAGTAACAGTAACAGCAGCAGTAGTAGCAGAAGCAGTAACTAGTATGCGTGTTTGCTTTTTATTAATATCATATTATTGTAACATATTTATTTGCTTCACATTTTCAGGATGTTATTGGTATACACCGGTTAAATACCTGAATGGAACACTTATACCTAACATTACAGTGGGACGTTGTGAACAGCATTGTAGACAGTCCGTTGACTTTTATTTCGGAATTAAGGTAAGGTCAAGTTGTCGACTTTTTTCCGTAAACTTTTGTTTGGAAAACACACACACAAACACACACACACACACACGCACACACACACACACTATATATATATATATATATATATATATATATATATATATATATATATATATATATATATATATATATATATATATATATATATTGGTTTCTGTGATTATTCTATTTATAGATTATATTTGTTATTATACATTATATATTACAGGATGATACATGTTACTGCATATCGGAAATATTCCCGATGGATTTTACAAACAATGGGAATTGTCTACAAAGCTGTACGGGAGATTCCAATGATATATGTGGCGGATCATTAGCAATCAGTGTCTATGGGCGAGGTTGGTCATTTTGTTCTGAGATTTTAAAGTGACGTTAGCTGTGTTTTTTCCAAATGTTTTTACTACTACGATTGATCTAAAATAACAAAGATATATATATATATATATATATATATATATATATATATATAGGCATAACAATTCTTAAATTCTTATATATTTTTGAGAAAAGTATGGCAATTATTCGTTTGCAAATGATTAATATGTATATGAATACGACAAAATATGTATATAAGCATATCAGAATGTTTTGTCTGTGTATATCTCTTATTTGTTATTGAACATCAAGTCCCATATAAGTAGAAACTTCTAGCGAGGATTCAATTTTGGCATTATTAGTGAGGTTGTTGAGATCGCAAAAAATTGAATATCGCGAACAATTCATTCCTCATCATAAGAAAGAGTTATCTTATATTAATCATATTAAAAAATTACTTCTACCTAAAATTATATAGAAAGTTTTAGGAGAAAACGCAAAATTTGCGTCTCACTTACATTTCCAGTTATACGGTAGTAAAAACGAAATTTTGTTTTTTACCTTTGTGATTTGGAATGCAATATGCCTAAATGTAAATTTTGATACTCCAATTCCGCATTTAAGATAGTAACCATATTTCATTATAAACAAAACTATTAGTTGCCATGATTCGGTTTTGTTTTGTATCCACTACACTACATAATTGTTATCATGTCCTAAGAAATGAATAGCGATATTTACCCATTACTTGGTGACGCTCTTTTTTTGAGAAGAATTTAGATGTAGGCCAACGTACATTGTTACAAAAACTTGTTTAAATCTCCATGATAAGGTGAATTTCTAAAGCTTTTAAATGTGAATTCGATTTTCCTGAGAATTACCGTGTTATATTGTTGCTTATGTTTGGAATCCTCCTCCCCATCATCATCATCGTCGTCATCATCATCATCATCATCATCATCATCATCATCATCATCATCATCATTCGCTGGTTAAGTAGTAGAGTATTCGACTAGAAAACGAAAGGTCCAGGTACCAGAGTAGACCATAGATGTAAAAATGGCAGTGGCTGTTCATTCGCTAAGCCCTCAGCATAAGAATTGAATATCACGAGACCTCCGGATGAGACAAAACCGAGGTCCTGTGTCAAGATGGAACTATACCTGTATTATTGTTATTATCATTGCGAGTTTAATTATTCTTTTTCTCCTTTTTCTCCAGCCAGATTTTGTGACGATTGTTTCTCTAGGTCAGAAACGGCCCGATAAATTTTGATCGAATTTTCAGCACTTATGAAGCATAAAATTATCTCTAGTTACTATTATTCTTTATAGAAAGCAGAGAAATATTGGAGTCAACATGTCAGAAGTGTGACTGTGTAACTTTGCAATGTCAGGACAAAGAGCCAGTGCTGGAAGCTGTCGACTGTTCTACTAGTAACGCAGTCCTTTGTTGTAGGTGTCATTAAGTACAAAATGCTTTATTTCACTATATTGTATGTGTATGCCTTTTAGCGTGGGCAAAAGTTTAACACGGGGTGAACGCGTACAATCCGGAATGATTTATCAACCTTTTCTATTGATCACATTTCGTGTGATAGTCGTATTAATATTTCAAACAGTAAAGCGGATGTTTTACTCCGGGTTATAAAAATTACACGCACACTATGCCATCAGGACACACACACACACACACACACACACACACACACACACACACACACACAAACACACACACACACACACACACTGCCGTCAAGTTACTCACATCATGCCGTCCGGTCACACATACCATGCTTTCAGGTCACACACACCATGCTGTCCGGTAACACATACCATGCCGTTAGATCCTTTATATGTTTGTATGGATTTACGATGTACATGTATATGTATTCCGTTTTCAGGGAACAACGAAATCTTCAAAGAAGATGATATCGTACAGAATCTGACAGGAAATGAACTTAGCTTTGCTTGTGGCAAATACGGACTATCACTTGGTATAAATGAAACATTATGCAATGATCGTTTTATATTACCTAGATGGATTGGTGTTGTAAGAAAAACGGTTGAGAACTGCGACAGTAGTGAGTAATCCGATTTACTTTAATTATGATGATGGTTTTTTTTTGTAATTAAATCTGATACTCTATTTGATGTTTTACACCATACCCCCTTACACCATCGTCACGTTTGCTTGGTAGAAAGGAAGGCATATTACAGGTACCCAAGATGGTGAAATAATCCCCAGCATGGCTACCATGGCTTGCTAGCTTTGTTGTATTTAAATCTCTGACACCAAAATATTAACCGTCAGGAGGAGATAGTGTAGGAATTTGAAGATTGGAGAAATCCTGTCATCCGGAAAATCCAAAAGTAGTCATTCTCTTTCAATACAGAAATCTCAGATACTAAAGTATTAATCTGCATAATGCCCAGGACATCTATACAAATCTGGTAATGATTGGACAAACACGGAGCTCTGGAAATCAGGTAAAAGAGGTGGGATCATGTGCCACGTGTGTCATGACGATGACAAAGCCCCAAGCAGCACCACGTTTATCATATAAGATAAGTCAAACTCTCCACGTAGGACAGATGTGTGTTTGATTCTTCCCAAAGCCCAAAGCACCACGTTTAACATATAGTTATGTTGTTCCCTCCCCGCCCGTACTGTCTACATGTATGATAAGTCAAACTCCCCACGTGGTACAGATGTGTGTTTGATTCTGTCCAAAGCCCAAAGCACCACGTATATCATATAGTTTTGTTGTTCCTTCCCCGCCCGTTACTGTGTACATGTATGATAAGTCAAATTCCCCACGTAGTACAGATGTGTATTTGATTCTGCCCAAAGCCCAAAGCACCACGTATATCATATAGTTTTGTTGTTCCTTCCCCGCCCGTTACTGTCTACATGTATGACTCCCCATGTAGGATAGATATGTGTTTGATTCTGCCCAAAGCCCGAAGCACCACGTTTATCCTATAGTTTTGTTGTCCCCGCCCGTTACTGTCTACATGTATGATAAGTCAAACTCTCCACGTTGGACAGATGTGTGTTTGATTCTGCCCAAAGCCCAAAACACCACGTTTATCATATAGTCATGTTGTTCCTTCCCCGCCCGTTACTGTGTACATGTATGATAAGTCAAACTCCCCACGTAGTACAGATGTGTGTTTGATTCTGCCCAAAGCCCAAAGCACCACGTATATCATATAGTTTTGTTGTTCCTTCCCCGCCCGTTACTGCCTACATGTATGACTCCCCATGTAGGATAGATATGTGTTTGATTCTGCCCAAAGCCCGAAGCACCACGTTTATCCTATAGTTTTGTTGTCCCCGCCAGTTACTGTCTACATGTATGATAAGTCAAACTCTCCACGTTGGACAGATGTGTGTTTGATTCTGCCCAAAGCCCAAAAACACCACGTTTATCATATAGTCATGTTGTTCCTTCCCCGCCCGTTACTGTCTACATATATGATAAGTCAAACTATCCACGTAGGACAGGTGTGTATTTAATTCTGCCCTTACATCTATGTGAGTTTGCCGACGGAGGGCTAGTGGTATTTTTCACGTTTTTCAACTTTTATGAAGATGATGTTTATAATTCACTTATTGACATGGTGAATCACCTGTTCGTAAGTAATCATTTGTTACTGAAAAGTCTGTACCAAGTGTGACGAAGATTCAGTTCTCACTTATTTAATTTGCATTTAAACGTGGACTTGCGGCAGGTTTCCGGTCGACAGGGGATGTTCACTCCTCTGTGACACCTGATCCCAATTCTAGGGTACCGTGTTTGTCCAATGTTCAACATTTTGAGGATTTTTGAATCATTACCGGTAAATACACATTAAAATAAGCTTGTTTCGTATGCGGCAATTTTTGCGGTACTTTATTTTCGTGAGATGATATTTTCGCGATTTCGGATGCCCATTTCGTCATTCTATTATCATACTTCATTACACGATAATTGTATTTTCGCGAGCGATAAATCATGCGAAATTATACGTAAAAAAATTCTCGCGAATAAGACCGGCTTTACAGGATTTCTGGAAGAAAATACATTATACGTATCTTATTAATATTTTAACCTAAACGCCATATATTTGTAATTTCGTGTCTAATCTAGTTTTTGTAGTTTTAACAGATAAACGAGGTTTTCTGATATAACGGAACTATGTTCTGTTTGCTATACGGCATTTTGTAACCGATACAGTCTGCATAAAACCTAAAACACCGGGTCTTATTATGATGCTCATCTTGGAATTCTTCACCCAGCAAACAATCAAAAGTTAACCCTTTCACCCCTGAATATCCAAGTGGTATGTTCTTTCTATTGGTCAAAACCAGTCTATTATAGTATGTAGGGTTGAAAGGGTTAAACAAGATGAACAATCTTGAGTAAATTAAAAATATATGGCATGTAGCCACTTTGATGTGCTTTTGTTCTTGGTTACTTTAAGGTATCATTGATATGGGGAGAATTCAACGGTGCTGGCATTGCCATCTAGAGAATGAAAAACTTGGAAATTGTTCCAGTGGCAACTGTTCAGAAGCATTAAATGTTATCTGTGAACTCCCTGACGGTAATTAAATGTTATCTGTGAACTCCCTAACGGTAATTAAATGTTATCTGTGAACTCCCTAAAGGTAATTAAATATTTATGTTGTATCAGATAAATATCTTTAAATTTTCGAATATTACAGTGGCAAAAAACATTTCTGGCAGATTGGTTAGGGTATCAGGAACCCCCCTACACACACACACACACACACACGTACATATATATATATATATATATATATATATATATATATATATATATATATATATATATATATATATATATATATATATATACTTTGTAACGTCATAAAACATATTCACCCGGTCTGAGATTCACCCTAAATCACCATAGTCTCATGCTTGACATGTCTGTCTGTTCTTCAATTAATTAGCTTATGCATTTCATTTTCAATTTAAATTTGAGGGCAAAATGGTTTTTGAATTAAAATATATAATTATACCTTTTAGTAGGTCTACTTTAGTAGATGGTAGTATTTCATGGCATCTCTAATTTTTTAGTCGCAGATACAGCAGCAACAGAAATAGCGGACTCCCCAACTACGGATCTGCCACAACACAAGCATGAACTTGAAATTGACCTAGACAGTATGTAGGTTTTGTTATATATTGAAGATTTTGTATTCATCAGTAATTGCCGTAAATTTACATCATTTATTTGGACTTTTATGCACATGTATTTCAATAAGAAGACTTCAATGCATAACCGTGAAATTCTACGAGACAGTTTCAGTCTTCTGTGAACTTTTAACATCAATATAGTTTTAGTTATTTTGAAATTTTAAACTTTTTTTTATTTACGATTTAATTGTAACAAATATTTGTATGTAGAAGAAATGGAAATGATGATAGTAGCTGTGTTTTTATTATTGACAGTCATGTGTATCTGATTGTCGTTATTCTTGATGATGTCGTCGGATTGGTGTACTGCTAGCTTTAGTTCTTGTTTATGTTCCCTGTCTTCTGAACCCAGCAATACTGTCTTATTTTTTAGTATATTTCCAGGTCTTCTGATTGGTGTAAAACTTACTGTGAATATTGTTTATAGTTCCAGGTCTTCTGATTCGTGTAATACTAATTGTGATTTTTATTGTTGTACTACTAGCTGTGAATATTATTGTTTATATTTTCAAGTCTTATGATTGGTGTAATACTATCTGTTGTTATTGTTTATAGTTCCAGGTCTTGTGATTTGTGTAATACAAGCTGTGATTATTATTGCTTATAGTTCCAGGTCTTCTGATTGGTGTAATACTAGCTGTGATTATTATTGCTTATAGTTCCAGGTCTTCTGATCGGTGTAATACTAGCTGTGATTATTGTTTATAGTTCCAGGTCTTCTGATTGGTGTAATACTAACTGTGATTATTGTTTATAGTTCCAGGTCTTCTGATTGGTGTAATACTAGCTGTGATTATTATTGCTTATAGTTCCAGGTCTTCTGATTGGTGTAATACTAGCTGTGATTATTATTGCTTATAGTTCCAGGACTTCTGATTGGTGTAATACTAACTGTGATTATTGTTTATAGTTTCAGGTCTTGTGATTCGTGTAATACTTTCTGTTGTTATTGTTTATAGTTCCAGGTCTTGTGATTTGTGTAATACTAGCTGTGATTATTATTGCTTATAGTTCCAGGTTTTCTGATTGGTGTAATACTAACTGTGATTATTATTGTTTATAGTTCCAGGTCTTCTAATTGGTGCAATACTAGCTGCGATTATTAATTATGTTTTCAGGTATTTTGATCGGTGTAATATTAGCTGTGATTATTCTTAATTACAGTTCCAGCTCTACTGATTGGTGTTATACTGGCTGTGGATATTCTTGTTCATGTTTCCAGGTCTTCTGATCCGTGTTATACTATCTGTGGTTATTGTTTATATGTCCGGTTCTTCTACTTGGTGTTGTGGTTATTCTTGTTCATGTTTCCGGGTGATCTGATTGGTGGAATACTAGCTGTGGTGATTGTTTATATGTCAGGTTCTTCTACTTGGTGTTGTGGTTATTCTTGTTCATGTTTCCGGGTGATCTGATTGGTGGAATACTAGCTGTGGTGATTGTTTATATGTCCGGTTCTTCTACTTGGTGTTGTGGTTATTCTTGTTCATGTTTCCGGGTGATCTGATTGGTGCAATATTAGCTGTGGTTATTGTTTATATGTCCAGTTCTTCTACTTGGTGTTGTGGTTATTCTTGTTCATGTTTCCGGGTGATCTGATTGGTGTAATACTAGATGTTGTTATTGTTGATATTTTAGGACTTTCCATTGGTGTAATACTTGCTGTGTTTATTCTTTATTGTATCTCCAGCCCTATTGATTGGTGTAATACTAGCTATGGTTATTGTTTATGTTTTCAGGTCTTCTGATTGGTGTAATACTAGCTATGGTTATTTTTTCGGGTCCTCTGTATGGTGTAATGCTATCTGTGGTTATTATTTGTATTTCCAGGTCTCCTGATTGGTGTAATACTAGCTATGTTTATATTTTCAGGTTTTCTGATTGGTGTAACATTATCTGTGGTTATTGTGTATATTTTCAGGACTTCTGATTGGTGTAATACTAGCTGTATTCATGTTTTCAGGTCTTCTGATTGGTGTAATACTATCTGTGTTTATGTTTTCAGGTCTTCTGATTGGTGTAGCACTATCTGTGGTTATACCTGTTTGTAGTGTCATCATTGTAATCTTCGTGATGCAAATGAATCGGTAAAGTATACCTAGTACAATGTTTATAAGTTGTGGCTAAACACTACTGTACCAACATACAGTTTACATAAATCACAATTATAACCGTCAAAAATAGAATTGATTTTTTCATCTTTTATTTATTTATTTATTCATTCATTTTTTCATTTATTTGTCAACTTTTATCCCTTAATTATTCGTCAAAATAGTATGTAGTTTTAAAGAAAAGTGTAGGGCTGCATCACTTCCGCTTTAGCAGTTTATCATATATGTGACTGAAAATATGGATATTATGCAGCGATAGGTTCCGGATTTGAAAAGCAGCTTATGGGAAAAGGGCGACACTTGTCATCTTAACAAGAGAGAACATTTATCTATTTATCGCAGATGAACTGTAGTAAAATATCAATGAATGCCATCAATACAAGTATTGCCAAACCGGAAGTAGCCATGCCTGACTTTGTTTTTAAGCCAAGTGGTGTAATTTCAAACTTTTCCGACAGAACTGAACGTAATAGAACAACGTGAATGAGGCGTCTAATCCTGACCATGAACTTTTTCAGTGAAAGTCTCAATACATTTTAAGTCGTAACCAAGTATTTTTGTGATTATTTTGCTGATAATTTTTATGTGAACGATGAATACTTATGTCTCTAGAATCAAAGAACGGGTTCAAATTGTTCTTGGTCCGTATTTTTTGTCCATTTGTCTTTTGGTCTGTTTTCAAAGGTTTCCAAACCATAAAATATTTCCGAGTTTCTATCCTCAAAATTCACCAAATCTCGGCAAGTTACATGATAATCATAAAAACTATCACAGTCAATTGGTTGCCAAGTGGTTAGAGCGCCGCGCTTTAACCCATGAAGTCTCTGATCTCTAATCGACCTAAGCTGTTACTTGTGGAAGGCCGTTGGTCTCTTTCTGGGTACATTGTAACTGGGTTGTCTCCACAATTAAAAACTGGTCGCCACCGTATCACTGAAAAATAACAGTTGAGTGTGGCATAAAATATCATTCAAACAAACAAAATCAAGATAAAAGATATTCGTCATGAATGTCCGATTTCTTGGGGGTATATTTTTTCAAATACATCTCAGGTCAAAATGTTATTTAAACTTTATGGACAAAGTAGGCCTAGTCGTTCAACATTTTGGGGAAAGGATTATATAATTAAATTTCACATGTTGCTTATCATAAGTACGAATGCATCATTGAGATAAAACCCAAATGTTCCTTATGGTCATTTGATCTTGTGTATTTTAACAATTTTACCTACACATATAGGTACATGTATGTAAATAACACCTGTCACCTAGCTCTCGGTAAATTTTGTCGCTAACATATAATTCAAATGCTCAAATCACTTATTATAAACCAATGGTATAAGTGTTTCATATTTTCTTTCAATATTATAAAAAATAATAATAACTTATTTTCGATATTGATATAGTATTTCCCTTTTCTTCTGTGTTGTGAGTTGATAGTTTTAAATATTTTTGTAGACCGCGGAGACAAGATAGAAGCACTTCAGTTGATGGTTCAACAGACGGTGGGAATGTCCCGCATGATCATGCCTATCACGTTGTCGAGCCATGTCGGGGCGTGTGTGTATGTCGATAGACGACGAACGTCCCAAGAATCACAGACACAAATACGTTTAATAAAACGGCATACACAACAGATCATCCTAGAAACATCCGGGAACCTGACAAACAAAATGAAATATCATACCATTGTGACACTGGTTCATTTGCTGACTGTGTGCATATTGCCCTCCAAAAGAAGGGGTAGATGATGAACTTGGAACACAGATAAATGACTCATCCGGGTATTCTGGTTTAGATGAAATGATTATTATATTGACATGACCACAAATCTCAAAACAAGTTCGTGTACAGATAACAGGACGCAGTCCAAACAAAGATTCCTCATAGAAGTAACACGCATATAAATAAGAACGTCTGTATTTTCTACAACGCCCTGATGCCGCAAAATGAAAGAACCACGAATTGATCCACGCATATATGAATTTTGAGATGACGTTTTCCTGATAGTATTGGATAATTTCATCTAAAGTGACGATGAGCAGACTGGTATTTGTTCTGAACCTTAGACTTTCAGTCCAATCATCCTCGTCACCGCATTCTTAAAAATAGATACAATTAATTTGGAAAATGGAAAATTCTGACATGGTAGGCCACATCAACGCCATGTTTATCATCAGTAGACGATCGTGTACCACAAATAAAAGAATGATCTATACAACTGAATCCCGGTTCCTAGGTACGAAGTGTTGATTTAACTGGAACATTAGCTTCTCTTGTATATGCCGCTTTCAACAGACAAGTATACAATATTTGTCCTGCAGACATAAGCATTGCACTGATTTTGTTGCATGTGATAATTCTTTTAACTACGCAGTACACACATATTAAATATGTATTAACCAAACTTAAAGTACGTAGTACACACATAATAAATATGCAATATACAAATATAAAAATCTCGGATGGCAAAGTATAAATCTTCAGGGTGTCTAGAATACAGATACAAATCTGGTGAGTATTGGACAATCACGGAACTCTGGAAATACAGAGGTGGGATCAGAACTGAGTTTACTTTTGCATAACGAGAGCAATCACAATTGTCTGTGTCTTTATCACTTTCAAGTTCCGAAGTCGCCAAATTTACTAATACTCGAGCTAAAATGTTTATTTTTTTTTATCAATGTATAGCCCGTGTGTATGGTCCGGATATGCTTGGTAGGAAATACAATATTATTTTTCGTCATTCACATAAAAAAAACTTTGGGTCACACTTATTTTTTCCTGTAAAAAATGAAAAAAAAAAACTACGTTGAGTACGCCTGTTTCTTGTTATGTACTCAAACATTTTAAAATATTTCTGAGGTTTTCGTCAAATGAGCAACACTTTCCATCATCATTTACAATTGTGTGCCGTCAATATGTCATGTTGTAAATTTTGAATTTACTGGGTGGGTGTAAATACAAAATGCACAATATGACAACTTATAGATATGTATATCAAATTACCATTATCATTGCAATGGAATTCAAAAACAGTCATTTCTGCGAAAATCGTCTGTGACACATTTTTATAAAAAAAAATTTGCTACATTAATTAAAGACTTACTACAATAAAATGTTTTGTGAACATGAATTAAAAAAAATATATTTTGATATTTAAAAAAAACAGTTTTGAATTTACTGGGTGGGTGTAAATACAAAATTTACAACATGACAAATATTCAAACATGTCCAATTGCAGCATAAATTTTGTTTGCTTAAAATCATGAAAAATCAGTTGGGCTTGAGTACTGAGTAAATATTGTGACTTCCGGTTCTGATAACGAGCTTATTAATATTACAAACACTGTAATGTGTAGTTTTACGTTGTAAATGTTGTCTTTGTATAAATAAACAATAAATAAATTGTTTGATTGTCTGCACCACACATCTGGCGGAACCCCTCGCCACAGGGTGACATTTATTTAGTTACATAATATGAGTGTGTAACAGGATGAATCATTTTCTATGATACTGGAAGTTTAATAAAATTAGCAAATTATCAGGTTTTTATTTTGTTTTCATTATTCCATCTAAACCTCGTATTGGTATCGCAAGGTTTATTGTTTTGTAGAGTAGGCTAGTATATTTTGTCCTTTCGGGTGACCTGTGGTCAGTCACATGTCCATTTACCGATTTATTTTGAATTTTACCCCTCTCATCGATCAAATTTTATCGGTTGTTGTTTAAGATTCTTAACGACATGTAACTTCAACAAGACGGAAATTATTTAGATTATCCAAAGTCTACACTTTAAAATATAAAACATCTCAGATACCAAAGTATAAATCTTTAGGATGTCCAGGACACAGATACAAATCAGGTAAAAATGGACAAACACGGACCTCCGGAAACCAAGAGGTGGGATCAGGTGCCATGGAGGAGTAAGCATCCCCTGTCGACCGGTCACACCCGCCGCGAGTCCACAGTCATGTCCAAATATATGATGCAAAAAGTAGTAATGGCTCACGAGCCTTGGTGCATATAAATATGTTCAACTGAAACACCTGTAACCGCCTGGGTTCTTCAAAAAAGAAAAATGAAGTCAGTGAAGTCAGTACGACTGTCAGAATGACAATTTGAATAAAGCTGACTACATTTTTTTTCTTGGAAACCCAGACGGTTTCGGATATTTCAGTTGATCGTGTATCCCAACGCGTCAAATTCTACAATACGGTGGTGGTTGTGTTTTGTTTGCCTGATTTTTTTTTAATTTCTACTTTGTTAGTTTTTTTTTGATTGATTGATTTGTAATTCTATTTCCTCATTTATCATGTATTACTAATTTAACTAAGTATAAGTTTTAAAATAATATATGCATTCCCATGCGTATTAGCTATAGAGGAAGCTGTAATAACTGCATCTTGTAGTCAAAGTCAAGACAGCCAAATCGTTATAATGTTACTTTAAAATTTTGAATAGGTCTATTGTCTTCCTAACAAAATTTTTATTATCTTATTTTAGAATAAAATTTAATATTATGACTATTTCAGGCATAGAACAAAATTTTATTCTAAAATAAAATAATAAAACTTTGTTACTTATAGTTCATAGATATACTGGGGGGGGGATAACTCTTGAAGCACTTTGATTTTGATATTGTCAGATTTGCTGAAAATTGGTAAACAGAGGTATTTTGATAATATATTTTCATGAAAAATAGATTTTAGGGGTATTTTCAAATTTCGAATTCAATGGTACAGAGATGTCAGTTGTCACGGTAACAAAATAAAAGCCACTGATTGGTCAAAATTGAGTTATATTAAGATTTTATTGAAAATTGGTATACGCAGGTATCTTGACATTGCGAATTCAATGGCAAATGTTACAGAAGCACTGGTTGCCATGGCAAGAAAATAAAGGCCTGTGATTAGTAAAAACTTTAATTTTGATACATCGTTATAAGAAAAATAGTATTTACGGGCAAAAATGTGACATGTGCATCAGGAAATTGGATCTGCAGGAGAAATATTTTGTCAAATTCCAAGGTGAATTGTGCAAAGTTCAAAGGTCGTTAGTACTTGGGATAAAAGAAATGCTGAAAATGTGGAGGATTATAGGTTTAAATTATTGGAAAAAAGTAAGCAGGTGATTTATTAATTTGTGCTAATCTATTTGAAGATGACATGGTTGTGAATGACCTGATATAATTTTTTAAACTTGGCATGTTGCCAAAATACTTTAAATTGACGTTTCCCAGTAATATTTTGTGAATAATATTTCACTTATTGCAGGGTTATTGTTAACAAATGTCAGTCATATTTAAAAATAATTGCTGTACCGTTAGTGAAATTTCTATAGCCAGTCATTAATACAATGTCTTCTGTTATATTAAAAGAATTCCCATTTCACTAATTATTATCAATTTCACAGAAAATGTGATCTATTTGAAGTTGGCTAGATCTTGTAATAATTAAGTGCACATGGGTGGGTTTGTCTACTTTGCACCCCATTATTTTGTGGGAAGTTTGGTGACATGCCATTCATAATATCATGGAAATTATTGAATGGTAAATAAAAAAAATCAACTATGATGTTTTTTCTAAAATTTGGATACTTGCTGGGGGTGTAGGCATGAACCTTAAAGACCGACTCCAGCTACCAATAACAATATCAATATATCTTTATAAATAACGCAACTGGTTCCTATCGTCGTCTATGTGTTATTTAAAATATATCTGGAATGGTTTTTTTTGTTTTTCGTTTGTTTGTTTTGTTTTGTCTTTTTGTTTTTTTTTTTTTTTTTTTTTTTTTTTTTTTTTTTTTTTTTTTTTTTTTTTTTTTTTTTTTTTTTTTTTTTTTTTGTTGTTTTTTTGTTTTTTGTGTTATTTAAAATATATCTGGAATGGTTTTTTTTGTTTTTCGTTTGTTTGTTTTGTTTTGTTTTGTTTTTTTTTTTTTGGGTTTTTTTTTTTTTTGTTTTTTTTTTTGTTTTTGTTTTTTTTTTTTTTTTTTTTTTTTTTCGTTTTTTGTTTTTGTTTGTTTTTTTTTTTTTTTTTTGACATTCCGTCACTAACCTTTCACTTACATTGAGATGTCACCAGCTTTAGGTGAAGACAAAATTTTAACCTGTGTGATGGTCAAGACCCGTGACTCTCACTTCCTTTGCCCGAGCGTCTGGCGAAAGAACAGTCACTACCATTTAAAAAAAAAAAGTTCTTGGTGCTTGCGAGTCGAACATCCTAAAACTAGACCACCGCAAGCAGTCATCAGTGTCCAAATTCACCAAATTTACTCAATACTCAAGCTCAACTTTTATTTCATTATTTTGACTATATATTAATCGTTTGTAAAACTTTCGGTTTAAGTGATTTGGAAACATATTACATGTATTATTTTCAATTATTCACATATAAATGTTTGCGTCGTACTTATGATTTCCTGTGAAAATGGAATAAATACGTTGAGTACGGTGCTCAAAATTTCAGTACTCAAACATTTTTTAATATTTCTGAATTTTTCTTCAAATGAGCAACGATTTTTATCATTAATTACAACTGTATGCCGTCAATATACAAACATGTCCAGTTATAGAATATATTTAGCATGTTTTTACCTTAAAAAGCTTGAGAACTCAGTAAATTTGGTGACTTCGGAATTTAAAATAACATATTGCAAGAAGGACAACTCTTCAATCAATACAGGTAAATATCTGACAATGACGTAGGACGTACTGTATAGATTCTGATTGGTCTTATTTGTTAGTTGTTGTTGTTGGTGATGGTGGTGGTGATGTTTTTTTTTATTTTGAATTTTTTTAATGTTTCTTTTTTTTCTTTTTCTTTTTCGTTTTCGTTTTTGTTTTTCCTTTTTTTTTTGTCACATATCGACTACCCAATTATATTTTTACCCTTGTTATGAACCCGCAATTTTGTTACTGCAGCGAGGATTTTTACGTATTATGTCTATCTTTACACAGGGCCACAGGAACTTGTTTCTATCAATTGGGGTAGAGAATAGCGCATTTTGTGCAAAGGAAGTTTTAAAAATCATTTCAATTTTATTATGCCATGCGCTTGGCGAAAAAAAAATAGTCGCATCCTCTTTTTATGTCTTAGGTTTTCAGTATTTTTTCAGTTTATTTTGACGGAAGCGGAAACAGGAACGTATTTGTTGTTTAAAAGATTATATGCCTATGATTTCACTACGACCCTAATTTCTGGTAATATATGTATTACTAAATATCTATGTAGTGAACATAAAATAACTACTGCAAAAATGCAATCGCTTGAGCTCGTTCTACCTAAGTCCTTGAACTGAGAACAAAAAATTATAGGCTACATATTCTAATTTTAGTAACATGAAATATTTAACGGTTGTTACCCTTATCATCTTCACTATATGATATGACTTGTGAAGCTGAGATTTATCGACATAACTTGAATGGCGACTAAGACCAAGTATAAATGTGCCTGTACACATTTTAATAATTCATAACAACTAAAACAGGTTTAAAACTGTTGTTTACATTCGATAGACAACTTAAGTGTTAACATGAAGTTATGGCAAAGCAGACAGGGCAGATACTCATTCTGTAGTACATCAGTACCTAGGTACTGCATAAAACGTTCCCTAGTCCTAGTTGGTATACCCATTTTGTGGTACATCAGTACATAAGTACTGTATAAAACGTTCTCTAATTCTAGTCGTCTAGATCTAGTTGATATACCCATTTTGTGGTACATCAGTACATAGGTAATGTATAAAACGTTCTCTAGTTCTAGTCTTCTAGATCTAGTTGATATACCCATTTTGTGGTACATCAGTACATAGGTAATGTATAAAACGTTCTCTAGTTCTAGTCTTCTAGATCTAGTTGATATACCCATTTTGTGGTACATCAGTACATAGGTAATGTATAAAACGTTATCTAGTACTAGTCTTCTAGATCTAGTTGATATACCCATTTTGTGGTACATCAGTACATAGGTAATGTATAAAACGTTCTCTAGTTCTAGTCTTCTAGATCTAGTTGGTATACCCATTTTGTGGATCAGTACCTGTGTACTGTATATAACGTTATCTAGTACTAGTTGTTATACCCATTTTGTAGTACATCACTACCTAGGTACTGTATATAACGTTCTCTAGTACTAGTTGGTATACCCATTTTGTAGTACATCACTACCTAGGTACTGTATAAAACATTCTCTAGTACTAGTTGGTATACCCATGTTGTAGTACATCACTACCTAGGTACTGTATATAACGTTCTCTAGTACTAGTTGGTATACCCATTTTGTAGTACATCACTACCTAGGTACTGTATATAACGTTATCTAGTACTAGTTGGTATACCCATTTTGTAGTACATCACTACCTAGGTACTGTATATAACGTTCTCTAGTACTAGTTGGTATACCCATTTTTGTAGTACATCACTACCTAGGTACTGTATAAAACATTCTCTAGTACTAGTTGGTATACCCATGTTGTAGTACATCACTACCTAGGGTACTGTATAAAACATTCTCTAGTACTAGTTGGTATACCCATTTTGTAGTACATCACTACCTAGGTACTGTATATAACGTTCTCTAGTACTAGTTGGTATACCCCATTTTGTAGTACATCACTACCTAGGTACTGTATAAAACATTCTCTAGTACTAGTTGGTATACCCATGTTGTAGTACATCACTACCTAGGGTACTGTATAAAACATTCTCTAGTACTAGTTGGTATACCCATTTTGTGGTACATCAGTACCTAGGTACTGTATAAAACATTCTCTAGTACTAGTTGTTATACCCATTTTGTAGTACATCACTACCTAGGTACTGTATATAACGTTCTCTAGTACTAGTTGGTATACCCATTTTGTAGTACATCACTACCTAGGTACTGTATAAAACATTCTCTAGTACTAGTTGGTATACCCATGTTGTAGTACATCACTACCTAGGTACTGTATATAACGTTCTCTAGTACTAGTTGGTATACCCATTTTGTAGTACATCACTACCTAGGTACTGTATATAACGTTATCTAGTACTAGTTGGTATACCCATTTTGTAGTACATCACTACCTAGGTACTGTATATAACGTTCTCTAGTACTAGTTGGTATACCCATTTTGTAGTACATCACTACCTAGGTACTGTATAAAACATTCTCTAGTACTAGTTGGTATACCCATGTTGTAGTACATCACTACCTAGGGTACTGTATAAAACATTCTCTAGTACTAGTTGGTATACCCATTTTGTAGTACATCACTACCTAGGTACTGTATATAACGTTCTCTAGTACTAGTTGGTATACCCATTTTGTAGTACATCACTACCTAGGTACTGTATAAAACATTCTCTAGTACTAGTTGGTATACCCATGTTGTAGTACATCACTACCTAGGGTACTGTATAAAACATTCTCTAGTACTAGTTGGTATACCCATTTTGTGGTACATCAGTACCTAGGTACTGTATAAAACATTCTCTAGTACTAGTTGGTATACCCATTTTGTAGTACATCACTACCTAGGTACTGTATAAAACATTCTCTAGTACTAGTTGGTATACCCATTTTGTGGTACATCAGTACCTAGGTACTGTATAAAACATTCTCTAGTACTAGTTGGTATACCCATTTTGTAGTATATCACTACCTAGGGTACTGTATAAAACATTCTCTAGTACTAGTTGGTATACCCATTTTGTAGTACATCAGTACTTAGGTACTGTATAAAACATTCTCTAGTACTAGTTGGTATACCCATGTTGTAGTACATCACTACCTAGGTACTGTATAAAAC
Organism: Atrina japonica; assembly: GCA_030159075.1. Lineage (NCBI taxonomy): Eukaryota > Metazoa > Mollusca > Bivalvia > Pterioida > Pinnidae > Atrina > Atrina japonica. The sequence continues at coordinate 519,222 of BROG01000273.1, forward strand.
ATTCTCTAGTACTAGTTGGTATACCCATGTTGTAGTACATCACTACCTAGGTACTGTATAAAACATTCTCTAGTACTAGTTGGTATACCCATGTTGTAGTACATCACTACCTAGGTACTGTATATAATATTCTCTAGTACTAGTTGGTATACCCATGTTGTAGTACATAAAGTACCTAGGTACTGTATAAAATATTCTCTAGTACTAGTTGGTATACCCATTTTGTAGTACATCACTACCTAGGTACTGTATCAGACGTTCTCTAGTACTAGTTGGTATACCCATGTTGTAGTACATAAAGTACCTAGGTACTGTATAAAACATTCTCTAGTACTAGTTGGTATACCCATGTTGTAGTACATCACTACCTAGGTACTGTATAAAACATTCTCTAGTACTAGTTGGTATACCCATTTTGTAGTACATCACTACCTAGGTATTGTATATAACGTTCTCTAGTACTAGTTGGTATACCCATTTTGTGGTACATCAGTACTTAGGTTCTGCATAAAACATTCTCTAGTACTAGTTGGTATACCCATTTTGTAGTACATAAGCACCTAGGTACTTTTTATAACGTTCTCTAGTACTAATTGGTATATCCATTTTGTAGTACATAGAGTACCTAGGTACTGTATATAACGTTCTCTAGTACTAGTTGATATAACTATTTTGTAGTACATCAGTACCTAGGTACTGTATAAAATGTTCACTAGTTGGTTGCAAGAAGAACAAGAATCAGCTTCACGAGTTAATCGTGTTCTCACTTTTTATTTACCATGTGTTTTACCAATAAGTGAGAACATGATCATTAATAAAACACCTGGTAAATAAAAAGTGAGAATACGATAATTGGTAAAACTCCTGGTCAATGAAAAAGTGAGAAGAATAATTGGTTAAACTCCTGGTAAATCAATAAGCGAGAACATGATTTTTGGTAAAACTCCTGGTAAATAAAAAGTCAGAAAATGATAAATGATAAAAATCCCTGGTAAAGAAAAATTAGGAACATGATACATTTAGTAACTTCATAGTCGGCCTACAGGTAAGGATTTCCAATCAAAAATCTGGAAAAGTTAAAGAAAAGCTGTAGAATGAATTTGTATACGGGTCATTCTGAGTTGACAAAGCTGGAGGAAAGCAGATTTCACGGTAGTTCAACTCGGTGACGGGACTCGGGTCCGGTGTTTATTGTAGCGACTTCTAGACTTGACCAAGTCCTAATGTCTTTGATCGCAGATTACACCCCAATTGAATTTCACAATGTAAATAAAACTCAGTATAATGGAAATCTCGAATAAATAAATAAATAGGCCTATATATAAATAATTAATTATGATAGGAAACCACCGCTTGTATAAAACATCTCAGGTCTTGACTTTTCCTCAAATTTGAGATTTTTTTTTTCTCAAATAGATATAGGCCTAGTTCGAGATTTTCAGTTTGGCTTGTATAAACGCAAGTTTGATGAAAAATATTTTATCACGGTTTTCTTCATATTGGCTTGTAGTCTATAAAACTACTAGCCTAAGCGATACTGACACTCTTTAGAAAGCCTACCTCCAGATCAATAGAGTCACTGGCGGATCTAGATTTTATTTAAAGGGGTCTGCTAACATAAATTTCTTTTATTTTAAACTGGTATACAATATATAGGCCTACTTCACCAGGGGTGGATCGAAGGTTTAAAGGTTTACGTTATTCTCGAAACCCCCATTGATAGAAACAAGTGTCCGTAAATGTTTGAATTTTAAAAGCTTTGGGAGGCGTTTTCCTGGATTCGTGACTGTGACAGGAATCCAGGAAATGACCCGTCCCATAACTTTTAAAATTATTTTTTTTTTCTGAACCACCTAATATATGCATTGCATAGGAGTTGTGTTTGCAGACACAAGTGCCCGAGATTCTAGACACTAGGCCTACTTGCAACGTAGTTCTGACAATCATCTCTTTAAAAAAATCACTGATTTAATTCCATATTAAAAGAGACTTAAATTTTTTTTATATGGTGGGAGTGTATCCCAGTACCACTCTAGATCCGCCAAACGCGGGGGGGGGTGTCAGGTAATAAACTATGATTCTGTAAGGAAATTTTATTGTGCTTCCAGTGTCGAAATTATCATAAAAAGTTAAAGTCAATCGGGGAACAGATGAAAATATTTATCTGAATCGACCTTTCACATACAAATATAATGAATCATGCTGACCTTTTTCACAGTGACTAAACTCTCTTGAAGGGCGAGAATCTACGAGAATATGTCGTCACGAATTTGAAATTCATCATGGCGGAGATTGCCCCTTTATTTTGGTAGGTCTGCGAAATGTTTTTGAATTATTGAAGTGCTTTGCGGTGCAATTTTTAGATCAGCGATATATATTTATCCACTAATTAACAAAGGAGTGCAGAACATGATCAGTGATATTCACAGAAACAAAATAGTTGCGTCAACCGGCAAATGAATAGGCCTAATGGTTTTACTTTCAGTAAATCTTTCGCATGCAACATCATCACGATCGATTTTCAGACTGTATCTGAGATGGCGGTCTTGTCAAACGGTGTCTGTTGTGTGCCATTGTATTTACAGTGAATTTACACTTTATAAAGTGTTATGTACATGTGATACGTACATGTTTTACGGTGTACTGTACGTTTTGAATATTTGAAGGTGATTAGACTTTAGTTCATGAGAATACGGTCAATACCATTATCTATTCATTGAAAATGAAAATGAATGTCATGATTAATGGTACGAATACAAAGTTATTAAATTTTGCACGATTTAGATGATACACTACATGTACTGTCAAACTGCATTAAAAAGAAATTAGTGGAACATTGGATAATACAACCAGTGTATTGACACTATTGTTTATTGATGTTCATCATGGTAGGGGCGGCCTAATCCTGTGATACCTTATTGAATGTAGGTTTTGTTTGTTTTTATTGAAGACCGATATACTCATAACTGCTGTGTCTGGTAAAAAGGTGCATGCCATAATTGTAAAAAAAAAATGTGTGTACCTGTATTGTCTTAAAAATTGCAGTTGCTGCTAGGGCTTTAGGCCTACTGATTGAAATTTTTGATACCGGTACATGTACAATACATATTGAATATTTGTTTTTCAAACCCATTACGTATTGGTCAAGTCTCTAAAGACAACAATTTAAATTTATTTCAAATTTAATTAAGTTTAATGTACATCTTCTGCTTTAAAATTCTACCTAGTTGTGTTGGTAAGACTGAAGTCCATTTTCACCCTCCACTCAAATATTACCCAAAACATTTTAAAATGCTTTAAAATGCATCAGTTAATTTCTAGATATATTTCGAAGAAATTCTCAAACAGATTTATGCTCTTTAATGTTTTCAACGTTTTATAATATTTATGGTAATATTTCAGCAGGGTTGCAAAAGGAAGTTTTTCCATTTGTTTTCTGTAATCATTACCAATACCAAGCATAATGTATTGCACAAAATATTTTATTGCACAATAAAACATCACATGTACATACATGTAATCGATGAGTGACCTATTGCCGACTACCCAAACTAATCAAATAATCTTTCATTAAATATCAAGTTAACAACAAAGATAATATTAAAGATAAAAACAAATGCAACATTCTTTCACTAAATTTGTTGAGTAAGATTTTAGATACATGATTTTAATCTTGTCTTGCCATTTCCTGAACTTGGTGAACTGTCAGCTGGTGTAAATTAACACTCCTATGACACGAAATATTAATTTAAGACGTTTTAGGTGTGTCGCCATGTTGCTGTTGCCTCTCGATTTGGCAAAATTGTAATTACATACCCTGCATTTCACCATTTGCATGTACTTTCTTAAAGTAATTCCGAGGGCTTTGACCTTCAACTTCAATGTGAGTACTCATAAATTCCAACGTTGGACATTTACCTTGGGGGGTGACATTACCGAAGGAATACACATGAGTTCCATTTTGATACATTTCATACAGACTCTTAACAAATTTGAGCCAGCCTGGCTCAGTCGGGAGCGTGCTCAACTCTTGATCGTGAGGTCGTGAGTTCAAGTCCAGCCGGCGGCAGGTTGGTTTCCTGTCTGTCGGATGAGACAGTATAAACCGAGGTCCCGTGTCACAGTAGATGTCGGCACGTTAAAGAACCCTCACTGCTCAATGGCCGTAAGTGTCGAGCATAGGCCAAAATTTGAAGCCCTTCACTGGCATTTGGTGACGTCTCTATATCAGTGAAATATTCTTGAGTGGGACGTTAAACAACAATAAACAAACAAACTTAACAAATTTAAGGCGATTTTCAAACATGTTGAAGACCAATAATAAGACTGTCTTGTTTATCAATACAGACAATTTCATGTATAGATATATTGAAAGGACTAGTAATACTGGTATGAACCAATATACAGGCCACAAAATAACAGAAATCACCGTAACCCATTTACAGGTTACGCTAAAGGGAATGACAGTGACCTGAAGGTTATGATAGCAATAATGAGGACTTGAAAATAAATTCATTAAGAATGAAAAGGAGTTTTCGTGATTTGTATTTGTTGTAACCTTCATGGAACCTGTATGATCGCTTCTGTGTTATTTTGTTGTCTGGATATATCAGTATATTGCTTCACCCGTAGTTGCTATAAACAAAATGTCAATATTGACAATTGACTAATTGAAATGAACAGTCCTTTGAAAGTTACCAGCAAATCTCCCCTGTCCCAGATATCATGGATGTATCTAAAATGTGGCCTGCATGCCACAAATGTGTAAGTACATGAAATGACCCGGAGTGTAAATGTGTCCGTCTACTTGAGTGGTTAGTGATAAGACAATTTACCAAAAACAGACAACAATTACAGAAACAGACTTATATGTAAACAAGACAGAAACAGGTGTCTATAGGAATGAGTTGTTTTTCAATTTATTTTCACAGCTTGTTATTCTGTTTGGGAAGTTAGCGCCACAGCAGTGTTATTGGGAATGTAGTCATCATTTTCTAAAAATGGGGGAATTTTTACTGGTACATGTACATTAAAATTATGCCTACATTACAAAAACAGTGTAACAATTTAAATAAAACTTGATACGCTGCTACACCTGTAAATTAAATACAATACATACATGCTATTGCAAATCTAGTAATGGAATAAAAACTATTGGGTATGAAATAGGAAACAAGAAAACCTTTCCCCTAAGGTTCATAGGTGTTTTCCTTGAAACATAACACAACTGTCACAGTTTATTCATTTTGCTTTATGGTGTAACATGTCATGTGTACTTGGAAATAAATCTGTCTTGAGATGCCACTCTCATAAAGACCACCTGTCTTCTGAGACAAATTTTTTAAAACCTTTTGGTTAAATAAGCCTTTAAATAAAACCTCTATCGAGAGATCTCCTGTCTTAAAAAAAAACACATTTCAGTGGCTGATTGCGGGGGGTCTCATAAGACAGGTTTCACTGTATAATTTGTTTTTCCTTAAAGTTCATTTAATTGAACTTGTTAATTTTCGTTTGATTAATTTGATAATATTTTCTGTTTTCAGATGTAGATAAGTCTCACAAACTTTTGATTATAGTGACTTTTGTCAGAAACCTAGTGAAAGATTAAGGATTGGTACCTGCGTTGTTGCCAGGACGATGCTAGTGTGATTTTACTTTCCAACGTTTTAAGGATATCAAACAAACATACAAGATGACATCACTGGATCATTTTCTTCCAAATGTGACCACTCAGGATACGCGCAAGAGAATTCAAGCGCATCAGGACCTGGTTCCATATCTAAGTGATCCACATAGCTCTTTGTCATGTAACGAAATTGACGAGTTTATTGGCGGACTTGTGGCATGGGTCAACAGCAGTAATTATAAGGTGAGTCTAGAATTAAAATTATGAAAAAGTTTAGACATTATTAGAGAGTATTTTTGTTTGTTGTAAAACACTGCTATTCAACAGAACTTGCATCTTCACCATGTACAATAGTACATGCATCTTGTTAAAATTTAATTCTGTCTTTCATGTTCTGGTTTCTTCATTTCTATTGGACGCTAACACTTCACATGACTAGGGCTGTCATTGATGAGAAATTAGATATCGATATATCAATAAGTAAAAAGTATCGATATATCGATAAATCGAATAATATGGTTCTTCTATGAATAATGCATTCAAAATATATATTTAGGTGCTTTACTGTGTATTTTACTATCTGATGATTAAAAAAAAATTATTGCATGGAAAACATTGTTTATTTGAACAAATTGAACAGTTAGAATAAAATATAACATAGTTTGAGAATATGAAGTAAAACAAATGGAAAATTTTGGAAATTGTAAAAGAAAGTACATACTGTGAAATGCATTATGAAATGTATCGATACTAAAAAAAAATGTATCGATTATCGTATCAAATCAATTTGTATATCGATACATCAATATCGAGTCTTTCAATGACAGCCCTACACATGACCAATTTTTTTGTGTCTTTATTCTGTAACAGAATTTGTTCTCCTTTTCGCGTGCAGAAACACATGATATTACCGCACATGTTCCTATTCTGTTTTTCTTGTTGCTTAGAAAAAAAATAAAATGTATATATCGACTTTATTTTTCATTTGGATTTATGAAAATGTTGTGTGAATTAAATTATAAGAACTTGCCTTAAAAAAAAATTCAGTGATCATTCTAACTTAGGTAGACATTTTACAGAATCATTTGTCAGTCAGTGAGGTACAATGTGCTGCCATCTCTGACATGCATTAACTGTTTTATCATTTGCGAGCTCTTCTGAAAGGACAACCTGTTGGTAAATCTCTCCTTATGGTACAGGTATGTAGCCTGTATTGGGTAAGTGATAAAACAGTGAGAATATCATGGCACCTGGATTGTGGCTGATAAATTTTAGAGAGAGGAGAAGTTGTGGTCAGGTATTGTAAATCATGTGTCAAAATACCGGTAAGCCATTATTAGCCCACCAGGCCAGAAGGGCCAAATGAGCTGTTGCTATGGCCAAATGTCCACTGTCTTCTGTTAACTTTTCCATTTAAATATCGTAATCCTTATCAGGATCCACTGGACAGATTTAAACCAAATTTGTTAGGAAGTTTGGTTCTAGGATTGGGCTTCAAGTTTGGGAATAAGGGGCAAGTACTCATAGGGACAGTTTTATACAAACGGCTTATTAACTCAAAACATATTGTAATTTTGCTTAAACATATATTAATATAGAAAGTTGTTAGGAATTATCTAGGGATCATTGTTACCTAGTATCAAGCTCATAGGATCAAACATCAAGGTCACAGGCACCTACATGTAAGTCAGTACCGAGTAGTTGCATAATTGACTAAATTTTTCAGGTGAGTGCCATAGGGCTCCTAAGCCCTCTTGTATGAGAGGAATTTGATTTGTAGATCTACTGACATATTTGATATGTACATTTATTGTACATACATGTATGTTTACCGTAAGTTGATACACATGTATCTGTCCAAAGCTTTGTAATTAATGGTACATAATATGCCTCTATTATTGCCATTATTTGCACCTGTGTTTTGTGTGGAGGTTGTTACTTCTTACTTGTGATTTATAATTTACATGATTACAGATCATTATGTCACATGTACCTTGTGTTTTGTGTAATCTGTAGCACCTGTTTTATACCTGTCGGTTTAATTTTACAAAAGACAATTTCATGGTGTCCTTTCACTGAAATTCACAAAATCTTGTATATTCCTTCTCCTACATGGATCATAAGATGAGATGTTTCTTTCAACTATGATTATTGTTTTCAAATTGTATCTCTGATATAGGCATTGGGAATGTAAAATTGCCATAAGCTGTAAGGTACATGTATTGTTAAAGTTGCTGTGATAGTTTCTTATCTTGATGTACATCCTGCCCTGTAAAAATGTTGAATTATATAGGTTGGTTTCCTGTCCTCCGGATCAGACAGTAAAAACTGAGGTCCCGTGTCACAGTAGGCGTCGGCACGTTAAAGAACCCTCACTGCTCAATGCCTTAAGTGCCAAGCATAGGCCAAAGTATGAAGCCATTCACCGGCATTTGGTGACGTCTCCATATGAGTGATATATTCTTGAGTGTGACGTTAAACAATGATAAACAAACAAAAATATATACAGTATCTTGCTTCACATTGTTTTAAGTTGATGAACTTAAAGTACATAAGAGATACATGTAATGTAAGTTTAGATTGTAAGTTGTTGTTATATTGTTGTTTGTAAGTTGTTGTTTAATGTCCCACTCAAGAATCTTTCACTCATATTGAGAAGCCATAAAATGCCAGTGAATGGCTTCAAATTTTGGCCTATGCTCAGAACTTACAGCCATTGAGCAGCAAGGGTTCTTCAACATGCCAACACCTACTGTGACATGGGACCTCAATATTTACCGTCTCATCCAAAGGACAGGAAAAGCCAGCCACCTCTGCCGAGGTTCAAACCTCAGTTGTGAATTGAGCACTCTACCATGGAGTCATGACGGCTCTCTTAGATTGTTCATGTAAGTAAAAGTAAAGTTTTGACCCAGTGTATGCGTACATTTACATTGTATTGGTGTTGAATTTAGAGCAGCATACACAGAGCCCTTTTTTCAGCACCACATCCTTTGATTTTCTGTAACAAATACATGTGTATGTGCCCTGCAGATGTTTTGTTTTTCCTGTATGAAAATACCAATTCTGAACATGTAATGCAAGTTTTATTTGTTCAGTGCAATCTTTCTACATACATTACTACATGTACACGTTTTTCAGAATTTCATGACATCTGATTATTGTTGAACATTGTTTTTAATTTATCGAAAAAGTTATTAAATACTTTAAAAATGGAAATTTTAGTGAGACTCCAATTTAGCTTGTTGTCCAAAAAATATGGTATATTTATAATTTTTGGCAAGAAGTGATTTTAACGATTTTGTGACTTACAAAGAGAGAACTCTTACCTACGATGAGGAGTGAATTGTAAGTGATATCCAGTTACACAGTGATCAGTCTCAACAATCTTGCTAATAATGCCAAATTTGAATCCTTGCTAAAATTTCTGCTTATACAGTAATTCTGTTTCTAAGAAAAACCATCCCATGTTTTATTTAATTTATCATTTAAAGAAAGGTATTTTAAATTTTTAGTGGATGTTAAATGAAGCTTATTTTATAGTGCAGGTGCCCTCAAAACCAATATACACATGAAAAGTGCCCTTTCACACTTTGAAATTGTGTACCCTTTTCAGGTCCTACATGTACATGTTGATTCAACACTGATGCATGCATTAAATTACTTTAAGAGTCCTACAGTATTTTATACATGTGCATGTGCTTGTACATGTACTGGTAACACATGTAGTTGAACATTCAACCCTTTAGGCTTTACTTAAACAGTTTATGCATTATGTTGTAACTTAAATTGCAGTTACAAATCTGAATGTTGTAGGATTATTCACAGACTTTATACCTTAGAGTTAAAGATCAAAAGTGCTGAAGTTCTTAAGAGTTAATTACCTGTTGGCATACATACATATGTAGTTCCTCATTAAAGTTGAAATCTTCATCAGAATTGAAGAACTTATTTACAAGAATGATATTCCTGAACTTTACTCACTTTTCTTTTTATTGCACATAATGATATATATCTTGTTAAACATGTAGCTCTATAGTTTTTTCTGCCCTTTGAAAACAGGTATTTGGTAATTTTGCAATATTTTCGTCAAATTGGGAAAACTCTAACAGCATTTGATATATATCTGAAGGTAAATATTTCAGATGTTTTATCTTTTGATTTAGTTACAGAAGATTCTCCTTATTTTACCTAGATAAAAAAATGGGAATAATTTGGACAGAAATGTGGAAAAAATGTAACATTCTGCCACTGAGAATTTGGCCTTATTCTGAACACACACAGACAAAAATAATACATGTAGTAATACCCTTCTCCCATTTCCTCTCCTCTTTTTCTCGCTTCCACTCCTTCCTCTCTCTCCCCCCCCCCTCTCTCGAAAAAAAAACAAAATAACTTGACCTTAGTAAACTAGAATTCTAGAATTGTGAAATCTAGAATTAGGTCATGCAGCTTTTGATATTGTCCCCCATTTGTTGTCAAACTCTGTGAAGCATATGTATCTGATTCCAAAAGACTTGAAGAAACCTTTTGATGTTATTTTAAGTTAACCTTTAACCTTTAAGATCAAACACAAACATTAGTTTATGTATGTACAATATGTAAATGTATAGTACATTCTTGCATAAATTTGAGTTTAATGTGTAAGTTAGTGACTGGACCAAGCTGTCCTTTTTTTAAATGTTTGGCTGTATATGGATTAAAATTTCCTTGAAATACATGTATTAACAATCAAAATCAACATAAGTGCGAGTTGAATTAGTAAGACGGGGCGCCAGGTAAATCTCATTTCAAACCATTCAAGATTTAGCCTGGCTGATTGCTCAAATGCTTGGTTTGTTTTTACCGTTCCTCTTGGCTAGTTGTGAGACCATAGGTATATAGATATTACATTGTCAATACAAATAAATCTTCAATGCTTAGTTAGACTTGTGAAAATAGGCTATTGTATTGTAGTGACACTTGAAAGAACACCCAATTTGTCAGTTTCTGATATAGGTAAAAAGCTTTGAAACTGACGAGATCACCTGTCGAGTTGATGCCTTTTGGCTTCAAGCTAGTGTTTTTAATGCAGTAAGATTTGACAGAGGTCAGGAACTATAGGATCTGTATCTATGTTGAATATGTGCTGGATGTAGATGTTTAATACGATAATAATGATACAAAAAAAAAAACTCATAACAAAACAAAACCTGATAGGTATAATGTATATTATGTATGTAAGTACCTGTACATATACATGTAGAATTGGAGAATGGAGAAGGAGTAGAGTAGGAGGAAGTGGGAATTTTCTAATTCACATAACTCATTCATCCCATTAGACACATTTGAACTGGTCTAAGCCATTGATTTACAGAAGAGTCCATTGTTTTCAGGGGTTGATGAGTTAATATTACTGATGTCACAGATGAGATTCTTTTGCATTAGCAGACGTCCATAGTGCATGTTACATTTTGTGGCACTCTACCTAAAGCTGGCAGCTTAAGTAAAATAACAAGAGTTACCAAAGCAAACAATAAATAAAACTGGAATAAGCTCTGTCTTAACTCATTCACCCCTAAAGACACATTTGAACTGGTTTAAGTCATTGATTACAGAAGAGTCCATTGTTTTTCAAGGGCTGATGAATTAAGTAACACAGGCTGAGTGTTGTTGTTTTTCTGTATTATTTACAAACATGAAACTGACCATAAGAGTTGAACTCCATTATACATGAACATATAAACACCTGACAATGACTAAGTCTAATAGGTTTTTCATTGTACACCTTGCTTATATTACGTAGACAGGTACATATATACCTATGTTTATTGTAAACTACCGGTTAACATGGGGCTACTAATTTAGTAGGCGACATCGCACTAGCTGACCATTATCAGCTGAACTGTATACATGTACATATTATGATGTATATGTGTATTTTATGTAGCTAATTATGTATGTACATGTATGTATGATTGGTCTTTTATATACATTATATACATGTAGCACAGGTGAATTATGGACAGGTAAATGATACAATGTGGTTCTGCACATGTAAAATGGATGTTTGTAAATCTGCTGTAGCTGAGATGATGAGATGATCACCTTTTTTGAAGAGAAAAGGTGTAGATTTGAATCTTGGCCAAATTCCTTGATTTCTTTGCGTAATTCTGACACAAGCTGATGTGTACCAGTACAAACATAGTGTGTATGTTATCACAGAAATACAAAGAATTATTGAAGAAGAAAAAAAAACATGCTCCATGATTAGTTCAGTTGGGAAGGAAACATTTTGGTTTACCCTTGTCAAACGACTCAAAAGCAACTTTTTGACTAGATCTGATGTTTTTCTTCTCAACAGTATAAGATATGTAGAACAATAAAAAGGTCGAACCTGTCTTTAGAGACAATGCTGTCTGCCATTGACAAATGGTTTCCAGAAAATTTTGACCCTTGCTACATGTAAATCCACAAAAGGACACTGTGTTAGGATTTCTACTTCTTAGGTGTCATCTAGATCCACTCAAGAAAACTCTGTTAGGATTTATAATTCTAAGGTTTCATCTACATTGTACTCCAGTATTAAGTGTTTTACCAGAATTTATTCCTGGAGTTCTACCAACTAAAGCATTCAAGTTACATGTAGAATTATGCTTAGCAGGCTTTTCAGTAGTCCACTAACAGTGAAAACCAATGGTGGAGGGCGACAGGGAAATGGTTGTTTTTCTGTGTCTGTCCATCATATTGTGCCATTTTGACTGAAGTTTTTGTAATTGATTGTCATACAGTACATGTAAGTTAATGGTGGTGTTAGGTGTTACTGTAACATGTATCTATAGAATGCTGACTTTTTGGCACAGATGATCTTTGGAGGATCAGCATAAATACTCCCATTACTGTGGAGATTAAGTGATAAAATAAAAAAAAAGATTTTTTAAAAGTATTTTTGTGTTTTGGACAAACCTTAGCTCAGTATTTCATGTTAAGATTTTGTTAAAATTGAGGTAGAGGACACGTATTGATTCATCAATTCTCTCAGAATGCTTGTTGAAGATTTCAAGTCTACTTTCTCATGCTTTTAGTTGGGGATGATAAATTCCCAAATCATCAAATATTCCAGCTGATTTATGCAGTTTCACTCGTGAATTATTCATGTTACTAAAAGTGTGACAGGCAAATAATATTTTGAATTATGCTATCTTGAATCAAGATTAATCTTACCACTGTCAAGTTGGAATTGTAAAGACATGTCAAGTCGTCCCATAATGCTGTCATCAAATATGACATTAAAACATAAACAATAAAAAAAGATAAAAGGAATTTTAAGAAAATGAATTCAAGTTTCATAAGATGGACACCTAGCCATAAACAGCATTAAAGCTCATATGACAATATGCAAACAATACAAACATAGTGAACAGTGGATCTGAAAAATTCAGAAGTGGAATCAGGTAAACTGAAGAAGTCCTTTTGTTTAGTCGTCTCTATAGGTTGAGAGTCCATAGAAAAATCCAGACCAAAACTTTTGGTACAACCAGGGCCCCAAACAGTTTCAAATTTATGAAAAAAAAAATGAATTTTGAGTAATTGTTTGCAGTAAATAAACCAAAAACTCCTTTTGCAGCTAACATTTCTGTGTTTTCATGGTAAAATTAGAGCCCTCACTGCATTGACTAATTGCAATGTACAATATGAACAATCACTTTCAGATGATTGGTGTTAAGGAGGATCCCTACTGTTTATTTTTAGATTGTATGAGAAATCACCTTCCAAAGATTAGTGTTGAGGGACTTTTCTACTGTTTACATTTGTATTCATAGCTTGTTTGAGAGATCACCTTCAGATGATTGGTGCTGAGGGGGTTTCCATTGTTTATTTATAGCTTTTATGGAAAACCACCATGAGATGATAGGTGTTGAGGGCTTTCATACTTTTAATTTATAGCTTGTTTGAAAAATCACCTTCAGATGATTGGTGCTGAGGGCGGTTCCCTTTGTTTTAAATGGTCCCAGATGATTGATGTTTAGGGGAATTTTGCCACTGTTTATAAATAACTTCATAACCCTTCATATGATTGGTGTTGAGGGTTTTCCCACTGTTTATATATAGCTTGTCTCTACTTGAAACATCTAAGTTATTTAATACCGTTATCTATTGTTGTTGCAGTACATGTTTGTCTTTTATTATCAGTACATGAAAAATATATAAGTATAATAGTTGTGATTTAAAAAAAATAGAATTGGCAAATTGCCATACCGTTATATTAAGTAAACTTATGATTCAAAGGTATAGACATGTACATGTATGATACAGACATATTACGTACATTTGTACATGTAGCATACATGTAAGTAAAGCAGTACATGACACTCAGGAGAGGATTACAGTTGCTAGAAGTTTCACTTTGGATTTGGAGGGTCCGTGTTTGTGGTCTTTGTATGTTATACCCGAGACTTTTTAAATACATGAACAGGTAGGGTCCATTTCACTATTAACAGGTAGGGTTCATTTCACTATTAACAGGTAGGGTCCATTTCACTATTAACAGGTAGGGTCCATTTCACTATTAACAGGTAGGGTCCATTTCACTATTAACAGGTAGGGTCCATTTCACTATTAACAGGTAGGGTCCATTTCACTATTAACAGGTAGGGTCCATTTCACTATTTGTTGAAATACATGCACAGGTGTAGTAAAATCCATATAACTTCTGGGATAGAGTCTTGTGAACCCTCCCTCAAACTGGACGCGTTAATTAAGCATAATAATATTGAAATTACACAGGCAAGAGTAATCGTTCCTAATTTTCACCATACAAGGAGTATAATCCATTGAGGAATAAAAAGTTTTTCCTGTGCAGCAATTCATAACCGAAACGTGAGTAGAATCATCTGAATGATAATCAAAATGTTACTCCGCCATGGTAGGTGAATCAAGCAATAGTATTTCTAGCATTTCACATACTTTTTTGGGAATGGGGCCTGGGCCTTTTGCATTGAGAATATTAACAACATTTTATTGAAATTGTGAAGTCTAGAAATACACAAAACTATGTGAAAATACATAAAACTCTTCCATTTCATTATCATATGACTTTAATTGGTAAATTTCAACTGCAAATTCGGAAAAAAAATGCATTGGGAATGGGGCCTTATTTTGGCCCTATATGATGGTGACCACCTGTATTCCGAAGGTCTGATAGTCCGAGGGCCTGATAGACCGAAGGTCCGATAGTTTATGGGTCCAATAGTTAGAAGGTTCGATAGTCTAAAAGTCCGTTAGATTGGAGATCTGATCATCCGAAGGCCTGATAGTCTGAAGTTTGTGAAGTCACTCGCTGTCACTGCCACTGCCACTGGACTCTGCTCTGTAATAATCTTTTTCTTTGATGACAAAGCAGCAATAGGTTCCATCAGGGTACATTGCATGGATCCAAAAGGGATGGTAGGGAGGGGGTACTGGGCATCCAGACCCTCTTAGGTCGTCCAAAAATGACTATTTTTGCAAGAAAAGCAGTCTGGAAGCTCCCACAATGCCTAAGGATTGCAGAAATCCACTTCATATCGCTGTCCTTTTAATGGTATTACATTAAATGATCAGTCAGTTATCAACTTCAACTATAAAGACTGAGTTTGAACGTTGAGGAGCATACATTATTCAAGTTTGTAATGTAGTCAATTAAAATTAAGTTGCTTTCTTTCTTTTTTCCTTTCTATTCCCTTTTCTCCTTTTTCCTTCCTTTAATTTTTACCCTTTTTAGGGGATGCTCAAAATGTCCCTTCACCCCTATGGATCTGCCTCTGTAAACAGTATTTTGTTATTAATTGGGCATTTGAACTTTAAGCCCTTCAGACTATCAGACCGTCATGTCATTTGGCCTTCTATTAACCAATGGACCTTTAAACCTTAGATCTATCAGACCTTCGAACTATTGAGGCGTCAGACTTTCTTCAGAGTATGGAACCTCTGGTATATTGGTATGCAAAACTTTTGGGACCTTCGAACTGTTGGACCCTCAGACTATCGGACCCTTGGGATACTAGGTGGACACCTGTATGATAGGGTGGGTGCTTTCTGTTCCACTTCATGTAGAAGCTTGGAGAGTTACAAGTTTTTAAGGTTACACATAAAACCTGTTATTTTTAAATGGAATTGTTAGCCAATCAAAAGCTGTTTCCCTCAGTACAAATAAAATAAGTCATATTTCCCCCAATTTTAACTTTTAAGTATATTTTGAAAATTTTACTAAAATTATATACAAATGCAATGTTTCTGTATCTGGATTATATCAAAAGTTTCTCAATTATTATGATTGAATAAGGAGGCAGGGACACTTTCGAATGTCGAGTTTCGGAAGATCTGTGGTAATTCAAACTTATCCAAGGTTATGAAAATAATTCTTTATTTCAGGATCTTTTGTGCTCGGTGTGGTTTATAATGAAAAAAATGTTTTCATCTCCTTGCCATTAGAATGCTTACAAATACTACTAGTTGCTTTTTCATTGGTTGAAAATGATACACCGACAAGGTCATCCGCACGTGACCCTATAGCGGATAAGGTTAGATCCAATATATGTGACATATCAGAAAATGGGAGCAAGTGGAGAGAGGTTTTAATTAGATTGTAGAACATGTGGAGTGATAAAGAAACCTCTTGCATAAAACCATAGCTTAAGTCAATATTAGTGGCACTTCACAGGTGCCTAAAGGCCTCCATTTACAAGTTAAAAATTTTGTGCAGGACGTAATACAGGAAACAAAAGCATTCTGAAAAGCCGACTATCTATGTTTATTTTTATCTTTTCCTCTTTGTCGGAAACATTTGTTAACTCTGTTCTGCTTATATCTCGGTGTTTTAAAGAAGTATACACTTTGACCGACATGTAGGCCTGTTACTTACAAATCAGATTAGGGACAGATTAGTATTCAATTCCTTTGAAATGTACGATTTTGTTAGCACACAAATTATAACAAAGTGAACATGTAAATATGTGTGTGTTTTGATAATTATATTAATCTGACGATTTGCAAATCACGCGAACAAATTCTTGACTTCACTTTGAATTCAGTACAGGTAAGTAGTTCTCATTAGTCATGTACAAGCGAATTGCTTTTTGATATATTATTAGACCTGACAAAAAATATGTATATTCTGTAATCAATACCGGCTTCCATACCTGTATAATGAAATGAGACCGGGGTCAATTGGTGTAGGAAGGTGAAAGCATATTGTCTACAAATAATTCTGTGTTTACATGTACATGTACCATAGCTTATTTTGTAGCAGAAATGTACCTGTAACTTTATAATCCAGGTTGTGACCAATGTAATTTTACTCATGGAAAGGTGACAGATATACATGTATTATATGACTACAACATGATACATTCTAATGATTCAGTAGCTCTCTAAAATATCTTGTATTGAGCCTAAAGTGAGTGGTTCTTTTTAGAGCTTTTGATAATTCTGACTGCAATAACATTACAAAAATGTTTTTTAACACATAAACAAAAGTTATTTTTTCTGTACTGTAAAATTCCTACATGTACATGTATTTTAGCATTACATGTTTTGGCTGTTAATTTGGTGCTCTTAATTTGATAGTTACTGCTGCAGGCTTTTCAAAAGAAGCTGACAGTGGACAATTTTTTTCAGAGCTTTTCATGAAAAACAGAGAATGTTGTTGACTTCTTTCTCTACTTAGAATAAGATTGCTGATTCCTATTTACACATGAAGTTAACTGATATCTTCAGATTTTTGCTGGCTTCATGTACTTTACATGTATTTATACATATTAATTTATCTACATTTTGTACAACTCCAAACACTATTGAAAGAGGTATATCAGTACTCAGGGATTTTCAGCAATCTTTTGGGAAGGGACCTGGGACTTTCACACCATGTTCATACAGCTGTGATAACAGGCATCCAGTGACAGGTTTTGAAAAGTAGATCAGCGATAAATGAAATCGGGAAGACATATACATTTACATGTATCTGTAAAACGAAACAAACATCGGATTGTATTATCAATGTTAGAGCTTATGCATTTTGAATACATTCCTATTCATATCTAGATTCATTCGGATGCATATTTCTTTGTGTAATTACATAATCCACATTACATACATTAAGTATTGCACATTGTTATATTTTAAGTGCTGAAACCTGATATGTACATGTACATATATAAACAGTTCTGTTACAGTACTGTGACAATTAACTATTGTATCTTGTTATGTAAGACATTTTCGCTCCCATTTTAAATGGCTTAATTTTTCGTCCTTTGATGAGAGGGTGAATTTAAAATGAAAGTGAAATTTTCGAAGTGAATAATCGAAGGCACAGATGTAATAAAAATGTTTTTGTTTGAGGGCATTTTACCATTATGACATAATGTTATATATTTTACATGTGGCTTATGATAAATACACAACATTCTCAGTGTATATGTACATGTATTTTTATTGCCATATCATTAAAGATGTTTACATCAACAGGTAACTTATGATGTACCTAAAATATTCCAACTTTCTGTTAGCATCATCAGCAGTTCTTACTTATGCCTGTACTTCCAATGTCTGAACTCTCTGTAAGCAACATGAAGTCTTTGATCACTAACTTTACATATAAATCTCAAGGCGTTTGTTTCACAAGATGATCTAAAATCAATGACTAGCTAGCTGATGTGAAATGCTAAACATGAGGATGTAAAAATAAGCTGTTGTGTCAGATGTCTTAACACCCTGATGTGTTATAAACTGTCCACAGAGTTGTTGCGCTTATTGTCAGTTTCACGGTACACTATCATCCTATCAACCCCAACAAATTATGGACTCTACTTTATATCAATGACATAAATCATGTGGATCAGTCCATGTGTATCTTTAGGGATATGTAATGGACCTTGATCAGATGTCACATTCCTCATCTGTTGTTAGTGTTGGTGTTTACATGGTGAACTTGGGTGTACATGTACATATAATATACATGTACATTTAATCAAAGCTAGACTTAAAACATGTATATTGGTGATGATGCCAAAAGTGTGTGTGTGTTTCTGTTGTATGTGCAGGGATTTTCCTAGGCTGATTTTGGGTTTGGTTACAGGACCCATTTCCAATGCAAAAATGTCATGTATTTTCCTAAAATTATGCAAAATCCCAATTCTGTGTGTGTGTGTGTGTGTGTGTGTGTGTGTGTGTGTGTGTGTGTGTGTGTGTGTGTGTGTGTGTCTGGTTGTGTACAAATGTATGTGTGGTTACATCTGTGTAACCACATGTGTGTATGCATGCATGCAGTGCAGTGTTGGTTATGTGTGCATGCATGCATACAGTGCAGTGTTGGATGTGTGTGTGTGTGTGTGTGATGCAGTGTGAACATGCATATATTTTTGTGCATGACTATGATAAGTAAAGATATGAAGTTCTACTAAGAAGTAGGATGAATAAACAAAAACTACCAATACTTAGAAAATTGATAATACTAATGTTGATAAACATATATCTATGAAGTGTGTGGCCTGAAGGATAAAATCATTAAGATTTGTAAGGTTACATAAATACTTGTGTTGTTGATAACAAATGTGGACAGATATTAAATACTTGTACTTCACTAGTACCAGGCCTTTTTCTGTCATTTTTGGGAAAATGTCATTGGCAACACAATTGGGAATTTTAACATGAATTTGTGTCATATTGGGAAAAATTGTGTGCACACATGGGAATCTAAATGCATTTTTAAAATGCATTTTCCCTTAAGTTTATAGTATTTTTTCATTCGGTCATGAGCTCAACATCAAATTGGGAACTTTTTCATCTAATTGGGGGAAAATATTGTATGCATTTTGCATTGGGAATGGGATTTTGGCCCCGTGGATACTATAGAAAAAGCCCCGAGTACTGTCTGTATGGCATACATGTTGCATACATCAAATGTGTACGTTTGTGTATGTTCTGTCTAACTTAACCTGTAAATTTGTTAGCTTATATTGTGACAAAATAAACAAATTTCTCAGATATATATAATAATTCTTTTTATTTAATTTTTCCCCATACAAATATTACAATGAATTAGTCTTCGGAGGTTACCTGAGATGACTTGCTGTGATACTTTGCCATCCATACGCCTGCAGATGTACAGATGCTGGTCTTTTTCTGTCAATTTTGGGAAAATGCCATTGGTGACACAATTGGGAATTTTAATGTGAATTTGTGTCAAATTTGGAAAAAATTGTTTACATGCATGAAATCTAAGTGAAGTTTAGTGAGACTCTTTCTTAAATGCATTTACCCTTACATTAATTTATTTTTGATTGTGGTCCTGGACTGATCACCAAATTGGGAATTTTTTTCATCAAATTGGGAAAAAAAACAACAGGTATTTTATATTGAGAATGAGGCTGAATTTCAGTTCCCTGGAAACTATAGAAAAAGGCCTGAAATGGTAACTGGTTAAAAAATTCTTTCTGAAAATCACTTGACCCATTCTCTTTGGAATTTCTGGATTAGAGGTTTTGAAAAATTGTGGATTTATAAATAATGTATAGAGAAAACGAGTTGCATCAGTTTTAGAATATGACTACCTCATTATATTTGCCTGGTGATGAGACTGGACAAAGTGTTAATGGAAAATCATTGATTCTTAATTAGACATTGTCTGCAGTCAAACTTAGCATATGATGTTCAAAGACTGCAGATGATGCTATATTTAGTAACTTATACAACTGCAATGTACAAGTGTCTGTTTCAGGTGCAATTATAATCAAACATCAATCAAATATTGATGATTACCAGTATTTACATTGTATCCTATGTGATCTATGTGTATATATCTAAAAGTCTTCTTATTTTACAAATAAAAAACATACAAATGTACTTAATCCTTTCATCCCCACAGCTCAGAACAGAATTTTGCCTTATGCATTACAAGACCTGACATGTGATGTAATTATAAGGCTCAAGTTTAACATGATTTAAACATAAATGGCCAAATTGAACTGGCCAAAAAAATAACCTTCATTTTATGACCAAAATGGCCAAATTTTAGTGATACCAAAATATCCCAATTTATGGTATGATGGTGTGATGCATGTCCATGTATATGAAAGAATCATTACATCAACAAATCCCTATCATAGTTCTGCTAAACATCTGTAGAGTAAAATTATGTAGCATTTTATGTCTTTTAACTGTACATGTACATGTTCAGGTATGTGAATGTTATTAAAATCTTGTTTATGACTCTGTACATTTATGTAGATACAGAAATGATTTGATAAGAAGACCAGGGTACTGTAGTCTCCTGATGGAGATGTGATGTGGCAATGTTGGTGTTTAGTCACTGATCCCATTTACCCTTAAAGACTCATTGGACTGGTCTAATTTATTGATTTTCAGAAGAGATCATTGTTTTTTAGGAGAGTTAATTACGTATATGAGGTGGTTTTATGAGTTCATCTTACAGTATTGAACATATCATTGCTGTTATAAAGTGAGCATGGTATTTGCTCTGAATTATCAGTGCCCAGAAATATGAGAATAACCTTCAGTCTGAGAGTATTCTCAGTCTAAGCCCATCCTATTCATGGCACCATCAAACTTTAGAATTAACTTTTAAAGTCTAAAATTTGCTCAAATGTTTGAATCAGAGTTATGAGTAGGAGGGTTTATATCATGTAATTCATCTACCCTTGAAAAGCAATGGTCCCTTCTGTAAATCAGTGTTAATGACATAGACCATTTCAGAGGTAAATGAGTTAATGTTGAAACATACATATATTACATAAGCACTGTACATATACGTTGTTGTTCATTTTTAATTTTTTATTTCAGATATCATTAAATGGACTAGAAGTGCTGTGTTTTATGGTCAACAGAATGGGTGAAGATTTTAGACCGTATGTCAATTCTGGTATGTGTATAACTCCCATGTACTTGTAAGAAACTACTACCGATAGTTCCTTGTTGCTAGCTGTAACAAAACGACACTCATATGAGGTAGTTATCTTGCACTTCTTATATTACCTCTCTGAAGTTTAGGAGGGGGAGGGGCTTATGTTATAACCATGGCGTTAGCATTGCTGCTGGGTTTAAGAAGATTGGTTGATGTCAGGCTTGCCAGCCTCAGCTTCTTATAGACCAACTAAACTTATATGGCATATGCATGTACGTCTTTTAATGTCAGTGCATGCTATGCTTCAGAGACTGGATTACCGTATTCGACCCAATAAGCACCCAGGGCGCTATAAAAATAGGAAAAAATGGGGTGGGTGCTTATTGGAACTACCGGTAATCAATAGTCAAATTGATGTGAAGCAGTTAATTTTTATAAGGTAAAGTGGTAAAGTTGTTGTAGTTAATACAGTTGATTTTTTATAAGGTACAGTGGTAAAGTTGATGTAGTTAATGCAGTTGATTTTTATAAGGTACAGTGGTAAAGTCGATGTAGTTAATACAGTTGATTTTTATAAGGTACAGTGGTAAAGTCGTTGTAGTTAATACAGTTGATTTTTATAAGGTACAGTGGTAAAGTCGATGTAGTTAATGCAGTTGATTTTTATAAGGTACAGTGGTAAAGTCATTGTAGTTAATACAGTTGATTTTTATAAGGTACAGTGGTAAAGTCGATGTAGTTAATGCAGTTGATTTTTATAAGGTACAGTGGTAAAGTCGATGTAGTTAATGCAGTTGATTTTTATAAGGTACAGTGGTAAAGTCGATGTAGTTAATGCAGTTGATTTTTATAAGGTACAGTGGTAAAGTCGATGTAGTTAATACAGTTGACACCTATCAACATTCCTGTGTTGCATGGAAATAGAGATAAACTGTTATTTACATTTTTCTGGTCCACAGCACCTTGTCAACTGGCTAGAAAAGATACATTTACTTGATCATGTGTGAAAAGGGGAGGGGCTGTTATAGGGACATAGGCACTTATTAGGACGAATACGGTAATCCTGCAAAATGACCCTGTTTGGCCCAAGTCTATTTTCTATGTTGTGTTAAAGATTGATTGCGGTTGGAATAAATGGGAGAGGTGGTGTAAAATATGTCGGTGTAATGTGAGCTTTAGTTGGAATAAATGGGAGAGGTGGTGTAAAATATGTCGGTGTAATGTGAGCTTTAGTTTGTAATCGTTTATTACTTGATTACTTTTAGTTTTATGTTTTGTTCTATAAAGATGGTGTAAATATGTACAATGTATTTGTTTTTAATTGACAGTTGTCTTGATAACAGGGATCAGTAGGTTGTGTTTACATACAGACAAGTTTATTGTGCAGAAGGACTTTTTACTAGAAGTTGATTAAACAAAAGTAGTTAATTACTGAAGGAACCACTATGTACATAAAAATAGGTTTTGTCTGTTAGAACAGTTCATTTCACAAGCAGTTTATTTCAATAGAATTGCAGTTTATGAAATGGAGATCTAAAAAAAAACTTTTGTAAGGGCAGTGTAAGATATACATGCTGAACAGAAAAAAAGGGGATTTATTTGGTACTGAAAAAATTTCTTTCATTACTTCTCATTATCCCCATATTCCTAATTATGTGAATTTATACATGTAAAGTTGCCATTTACTACATCTTGATTCTCAGCCTAAATCCAATTTTGGTTTAAAGGAGTAAGTTGCCTTCATTGTACTTGTACATGCCATTATTCGGCTATGTATATATATCAGATATACAGTTGTAATCTAATTCTACTTAAGAGTTGACATGGCTTCTCCATTTTTATAATATTCAAACCTTTCTCTTCAATCTGTCATCTAATATGCACCATTGAAACTGTTTTACTTTTCCCTTTCTGTGTTGAAATGAAATTTCAGAAATCGATTCAACAATTATTTGCATGTTATTGATTTTGTGACTTGACAGAAGAGAAATTTGAAGTGGAGAATGAGAAGCACACTTTTTATGATTGCCCTGCTCAGTTTTGCCCCATGACGATGATCAGTATGTTCAAACATGCTTCTCTCGGTCACCATCATCTAGATCGTTCTGGTCCAACCATTTATCAGACGAGCCTGAGGTTGGGTTTTTAATTTCTGGAGATGGATACAAGCACATAAAACATTAAAGATTGCCACAAAGTTTAATTGCCGGGATGCTGTACATGTCAATATTTGTTTACAGCACAGATGCTCCTGTATTGTTCAGAGACATAGTTTATAGAATTTTATGTAATGTACACTGCACAGATGTGGTAGAATTTGTATGGGAACTGTGTTTAGTGTATTAATGTCTGATAAAGCTATCATTGCATGTGTGTGCACATGCTTTTGATTTTTTTTATTAAATCAATTATGTCAATTTTATTTGTAATGTTATCACTTTACCTTACATTGTACTTTAACTTTTCTTGTGCTACACCCCCTCGGAAAGAAATGATTAATTTTAGGCCAGGGTATACATACATGTAACTGAAATAAATGTAGAATCTTTGATATCTTTGAACTTGAAAGTTGTAAACACAAATAAAGGTCATTATATACCAATCAGGTCAAAGGTGAACCACAAGGTCAAGTTTATCAAGTACGATTTCAGCAAATGACATTGCAATGATGATACTTGTTATTGAAAATTTCAGTAACAAAATAATGTCTTTTATAGTTTAATAGGTTAAATGATACTTGTACATATTTTTCACAAATTGACAAAAATGTCAAAAGGGATTTTTCCTTGCACAATAAAAAAACGGGGATCATAGGTTGTAGATATCTATTTCAAGTATCGTGGTGCTTGTTTATAACAATGATGTACTTTTTAGAGCGAGTGATTTTAAAGTGTTAGCTCTGTAGTGTAACAAAATGCCAACAATCAGATGAGGGAAGAAATTTAAGACTGACTAAAATCCAGAATTCTGTTATTGATTTTCACTCTTTTTATCATTTCAGTTTTACCAGCTGTGATAGATCGACTTGGAGATTCAAAAGACCAGGTTTGTTCTGAACTTAAATACACATGTCATATATCAGATAGGGCAATCGTTTGAAGTGCTTTTTTGCATAATTATCTTTAAATACTGTACAATAGTCACTTATTTGTACAACATCTACAAATAAAAGAATTTTTCAATTGTCCAAGGCAAAACTTATGTACAGGTCTACTGAGGTAAATGGCATATCTGGGTTCTGTCAAAAACCAAAACAATAGGCTACATTCTACTTTCCAAAAATAGGAATGGAAAGGTATAGTTATTAAACATGTTAAATGTATATTATATCTAGCTAATAATTACTTTAAACTCGTCTATCCTCTAAACAACAATGGAATCTACTTTACCTCAGTAACATAGGCCAATCCAACTTTGTCTGTGTGATTGAATGTGTTAATTGTCACCAAATCTTATTGACCTTGATGCATGTCAAATTTTAACCACTACAAGGTCATTATCAAAATGAATCTTCTTGACTTTAATATAATATCAAATATTTACAGCTACAAGGTCATAATATAGTAAAATCTTTACAACTACAAGGTTGTTATCAAAGTGAATCTCATTGACCTCTATACAAAGTCAAATCTTAACAGCTACAAGGTCATTATCAAAATGAATCTCCTTGCCATCGATATCAAATCTGAACAGCTGTAAGGTCATTGTCAAAGTAAATCTCCTTGACCTTGGTATAAAGTCAAATATTAACAGCTATAAGGACATTATCAAAGTGAATCTCCTTGCCATTGATACAGTATCAAATCTTAACAGCTACAAGGTCATTATCAAAATGAATCTCCTTGACTTTTGTATATAGTCAAATCTTAACAGCTACAAGGTCATTATCAAAGTGAATCTGCTTGACCTTGATACAGAGTCAAATCCTAACAGCTACAAGATCATTGTCAAAATGAATCTCCTTGACCTTGGTATAAAGTCAATTCTTAACAGCTAGAAGATCATTATCAAAGTGAGTCCACTTGACCTTGATACAAAGTCAAATCCTAACAGCTACAAGGTCATTATCAAAGTGATACAAAGTTAAATTGTAATTGCTACAAGGTCATGAGTCTCATTGCCGTTGATAGAAAGTCAAAAGAAAAAAGAAAGAATATGCAAAACAATATTGTGTGGGTTAGCCTTGGCTTTTAGTACTTTCATTATATTGTCTGTACAAAATTGCTGCTTGTACTTGTAGCAGCAAATCATTGCTGGATAGCTTACCAACATATTTGTTTTTTCTAGGTTCGAGATCAAGCACAGCAGCTGTTGTTAAAGCTAATGATGCCAGCATCAAATCCACAGGTATTCAGACTCTAAATGTTATCTTTATTTTAACAAATTATCAAATTTACAGGTATTTTCATATGAAAATGACAGATCAAATTTAAAGATAGCATGTTGTAACATTGATTTTGTATATTTGAATTGTAAAATTAATTTACAATCTTGTATGTTTTCCTCCTGTTTTCAACCTAATTTTTTGTTCACCAAAATATTGAATAAAAAATTCAAATATGTGGGCAAAAATCTGAATTAAGTTGTTTTTTGACAACTCTTGTCAGTTATTATAACAAAATCTTTGTCTTACTTAAAATTAACTTTGTCAAATTTATATGAATACAATATGCATATGTTTCGTATTTCAGTTTGTATTTGAGAGAATAATGAGTGCCTTTACACATAAACTTTGGCATGTTAGAGAAGAAGTCTTATTCTGTTTACAAAACACAATTAACACGTAAGTAAAACACATGTGTATTATCAGGTAGATATTCCTATTACAAAGTCACCTATATTATCAGATAAAAATACCAATAACAAAGATACCTGTATTATCAGGTAGACATACCTATAATGAAGACACCAGTATTATCAGCTAGACATACCTGTAAAAAAGTCATGTTTTATCAGGTAGATATACCTACATGTATAACAAAGATATTGTATTATAAGGTAAACATACCTACATGTATAACAAAGGCACCTGTATTATCATGTAGACATACCTATAAAAAAGTCACCTGTATTATCAAGTAAAAATACCCATAACAAAGACACCTGTATTATCAGGTAGACATACCTATAATAAAGACACCTGTACTATCAGCTAGACATATATATATAACAAAGACACCTGTATTATCATGTAGATATACCTATAACAAAGACACTTGTATTATCATGTAGACATACCTATAATAAAGACACCTGCATTATCATGTACACATGCCTATTACAAAGTTGCCTGTTTTATCATGTAGTTCTACCTGTGACAAAGACACCTGTATTATCAGGTAGGTATTTCTAGCCGATAATACAGGTATCTTTGTTATAGGTATTTCTAGCCAATATTACAGTAGTCTTTGTAATAGGTATATCTACATGATAATACAGGTGTCTTTGTTATAGGTATGTCTACCTGATAATACAGGTGACTTTGCTATAGGTATTTTTCTAGCCGATAATACAGGTGTCTTTGTTATATGTATGTATAGCCAATAATAGGTATGTCTACAAGATAATACAGGTGTCTTTAGATATCAAAGCCACTTGTATTATCAGGTAGACATACCTATAACAGTCATCTGTATTATCATGTAGACATGCTTATAGCAAAGTCACCTGTATTATCGGCTAGTCATAAATGTAGCAAAGCCACCTGTATTGTCAGGTAGACATACTTATAACAAAGGCATCTGTATTATCAGTTAGACATACCTATAACAAAGTCACCTTATCATCAGTTAGACAAATCTATAAAAAAAAAAGTCACTTGTATTATCAACTATACATTCCTTTAACAAAGACACCTGTTTTATCGGCTAGACATACCTATAATAAAGACACCTGTATTATCATGTAGACATTCTTATAACAAAGGCATCTGTATTATCAGCTATGCATACCTATAACAAAGACACCTGTATTAACGACTAGACATACCAATAACAAAGACACTTGTATTATCGATTAGACATATCTATAATAAAGACACTGTATTATCAGGTAGACATACCTATAACAAATACACTTGTATTATCATGTAGACATACTTATAGCAAAAGCATCTGTATTATCGGCTAGACATACCTATAATAAAGACACCTGTATTATCAGGTAAACATACCTATAGTAAAGTCACCTTTATTATCAAGTAGACATACCTATAACAAAGGCACCTGTATTATCAGGTAGACATACCCATACCTGCCATATTGTACGATATGGACGTAATTTACACAAAAAATAACCGGCAAATATGCCAATTCCAGTAAGTCCAGCCTAAAAATAAGAAAAGAATCCAGATTTTTTACCGTGTCTGGATCGAAAATTAAGTTCTGTTGTCACTTAGGTGCTTTAACACTATTGGGAAGCTTTATGCGTCAAATGCACTGATGACGCTTTGTTTTTGTAGCCTATATGTTTGTTTGTTAAATTGGCGTCAATGTGGATGACTCTGAAGCATTCGTTTGTTCAGCATTTAAAATGTGGGAGTCCGATTCTGACCTTGATGCACACAAAAAGCTTTGATATAACTATAAGCATAAGTTTAAACTGGAATACACTTATTTCCCAAGTATTGTAGCTTCGGAAAAAGGGACAACTGTTCGCTCGCTGTGATGTTTGTTCATGCAATTTTAGTATTTGTCACGGTGGCCAGAACGACATAGAAAAACATACTAAATCAAATAAGCATAGAAGTTTGTGCGAATGCCAAACTAGGGACATCAAATATCTCCAACTTCTTTATAAAAGACAATGAATTTTCAGTAATACAGGGGGAGGTGTCCCTCACAGAATTTATTTTTTTGTAACACAAAGATGAGTAATTTATTTGAACACAATTATACTACAGGAATTAGTCTATTTATTTCAAGGTAAAGCTGCTCTTGTCAAGGAGTCTTGTCTAAACCATCAGAATGCAGAAAATTGCATCTGAGACCACCCAGAAAACAAAAATCTATTGGGAGGTGGGCATGCCCCCCCCCCCCTTCTTACTTATTCAGGATACTGGTGATTTCTGTCACATGGTCATCATGACTAAGTTAGAAACTGGGTTCTGTGTTGGATGGATGTTGATCATGATGAAGTTTTAGAGCAGTTCCTGTCACAAGTTGATGGAATTATTCAAACCGTGGATGCAAGTTTGCTGTTCTTATTGTATTGAAGTCAGTGTTTAGCATGGTGGTTTAAATGACATTGGAACACGACAAAGCATAGGAATGATTGTTCTACTGTTGGAAATTTAAATGTTTTTAAGGAAAAGTGAATGAAACCTACAATGTGACATATGCTGAAAAAATCGAAATTTAACTAAGACCTTCCATGATTTTTGGATGGACTCCAGAATCTCTTTAAGAAATACTGAACTGTCAAGATTATCTTGGGGCTTCTTGTCCATAAGTGGGGGGGGGTGTTGTCCCTGCATCCTAATAGTGGTCCTGTTGCCCCAACCCTCTGATAATTGTTCTACATTTCACTTTTCAAATGTCTGCAAGTTTGCAGGTGGTTTAGTAAATATCTTTGTATATATGCAAAATGTTTAATAAATATCTTTGTTTCATCATTTCAGATACGGTGCAAGAAGTCTTCAGTTATCTAAAATTGTTCCCTCCATCTGTAGGCTTCTAGATGATCAAAATAGCCAGGTAAATAACTTATTTACTTTGTAGTAATCCATGTATGGAATTAAGTGGTGAATAATCATTCGGGATACACATGAAACAATTATAAGTCTGATGTGTTTCAGTTTAGACAGAGAACCAAATTGATAATTATGTGAACAGAAGTTTACATATAACAGTGTATAAAGCGATTTGATTTGATTTGAGTTTTGTTTTATGCTGCTACACTCAACAATTTTTCATTTATATGGTGGCGGCCAGTTTTTAGCGGTAGTGGAGAGAACCAGGGTACAATGTACCCGTGAAGAGACTATCAGCCTTCTGCAAGTAAACTGGCAAACTTACAAAAATCAGCTTAGGTTCCAGTGGGGCTCAAACCTGCACTGACCAGAAGAGAGAGACTTCATGGTTTAAAGTGCCGTGCTCCAACCACTCTGCCACAGAGGCTCCTTGTATAAGGTGGAGTTATGTTTTTGTTTTGGATAGTACGGATGTGTGAAAATAGTTCATAGATCGTTACTGAAAAGTTCAGTTGTTTGTGAATAGTTTACTGTAAATAACTTTCTTGTTTAGAATTAAAAAAAGAAACAATAAAACATTTGTCGGTGGTTTTTGTACCTGCTACACAACAGGAACCCTTAAAATTCAAAGTTATAAATAGCAGGCATATATAAAAAAAAAGTGAGAACTGTATTATATGCTGCAAATTAATTAAGAATAGCAGCAAAAATCAGAAACATTAAACAGGTGGTAACCTGTTTTCAGTAATGGGTTACCAGAAGATCAAATCTGGTAACCCCTAAATAGGTTACCATCATCAATGCTTAATTCCATCCCTGTTAAACCATTTCTACACCACAGACCAAAATAGACTGGTCCAAGGCAATAGCAAAGAACATACCATTTATATACATAGGGGTGATGGGATTAACATGTAAAATGGTATGTATAAGTGCATGTAAGTCAAACAATATACAAACAAGTACTTATGTTACCAATATGAGTCATCAAGTGTTAACAGATATATCCTGTATCTCGTCGTCGTTGTGGTACAGTGTGTTATTCTTACAATAACAGACACATAGTAGCATTCAATAACATAACAAACTCGTTTTTAGTAGGGTATACTCGCACATGATAAATTGATAAGTTTGTGAATTTTTCCTTTGGTTTACGCAGGTACGGGAAACTGCAATCAACTCTCTTGCTGAAATATATCGTCATGTGGGAGAGAAAGTACGCCAAGATCTTGCCAAGAAAGGGATCCAGCCACAGAGGTTTGTGATTATTTGAGATTCCTAGTTTAAAGTTACTTGAGGGAAAGGCTCTGTCTATGTCCTTCCTCTGTCATGTATAAACCTTGTACATTTTGAACGTAGCTGGAAAACTGCTGATGAAATTTACATGAAACTTCACAGAATTGTTCAGTATCTTGCTATGACAAAAGATTGTTTTAGTTTTTTTGTTTTTTGTTGTTTAGGGGGAGGAAGTGTTGTTTAGCCTGTTTGCTGTCATGGCAGCCATCTTGAAACAAAATCTGTTTCGAATGTAAACTTGAGAAAATGGTGAAGGTATTGCTGACCCAATCAAGAGTTGTTATTTTTTGTGTTGATTCGAAACCCAAGTTGGCCTTCGGAAACCATTTTGAGATACCTATTTTTAACGTAAACTGAAAAACCGATTTACGTGAAACTGCATACATTTGTTCAGTAGACTACCTGACTTGACCAAAATCTACCTTTAAAATTCAGTCATTTATGTTGATCAAGTAAAAACCATGCCTGCCGTGGCTAAAGATAAAAGGCAGGGGCCTGCCTAATACATCTTACTTCCTATCTTAAAAACCTAGCGTAAAGATTGTTTCCTTGGAAGGATCAGCAAGCAAAGACCTTGCTAGGTAAAAGATGAATTTTTATTAATGCATAGCATTTTATTCAGATGAGAGTAAACCCATTTACCCCTAAAGACACATTTGGACTGGTCTAGTCATTGATTTACAGACAAGTCCATTGTTTTTCAAGGCAAAGTATGAGTTTAGATCCCTTGATTTTAGAAGGGTTTGAAATAAGTAATTGTTTGGTTGTTAACTGTTGCTTTATCTGGGTCATTTTGTTGTCATTTTCTCACTTAGTCTCACATTTGTATTTGAAGCAGGTACACATCTTAGATAAATGGAGTGTTGTTTACAAAACTACACTTTTACAACTCTTATTACTATAAAGGTTATTCATCTTTGATGGTTTTTTTTTGCCCAGGCCATATCTCTGCTGTTTCTTCATGTAGGCTCTTAATATACAGCAACATACCTCATGGCACTTACTTGTAGAATTGCTAAGTGTCATTCTAAATGTGAGCTTTCTTAGAGTTTCATGAAGATACAGGGTGTTTAAAAAAGCATGTCTTCTCCTCAAATGTCTATAACTTTGCACTGACACAAGATAATTGAAAAATTGAAAGTTCATTAGAAAGAGTATGTATTTGAAAATTTTGCATGTTTTCCATGAGACAATGGTGATTTAAGGCAAATTTAAGATGGGGTGAACATGTTTTCTGTTGTAAGAGGGCGGAAATAATCAGGGGTGAAAGTTTCCAGTTACACAATATTTTGACCCCTTGAATCTTTAAACATTACTAAATGAATGATATTTTCCAGTAAATAGGAACATTTTCTATAATAGAAAAATAAAACAAAGATCAGATGAAATCAGAGATGTTGAAGAGCAAAATCAAAATAATTTTGTTCAAAGTAAATTTTATGGAACTACGACTCCAAGAAAAATACATTGTCTCCTGTATTGTACTATTTGTTATTTTCTTTGTGTAAAGATTTGAAAATAAATAAGCCCAATACCTTTGAGGTCACAACATATTTTGTGACATCATTAATGACGCCATTACAAATAACAGAATTTGGATTTACTACCAAAATGGATGACAAGAAGAGCCTTCATACCAATCTTATTAAATTTTATTTCAAGTTTACTCTTGAAGTCAACATGTCCAAATGATCATAATGATTTAAATGGGCAATAAGGAGAAAAACCGGAATGATTCTATTGGATATGCATGGAAATGTGACCTGTAAAACTTTCTGGACAAGTTAAAGTTAGTGGTATAGAAAAAGGTGGCCATCTGGAATTATGGAATATGTAATGAAATGACAATTTACTGGGAAATTTTCAAAATGTTAATAGTTAAGAATGTTGCTCATTTGAGTAATATTTAATGTGTTTGCATTAAAATTCATATACCTACAAAATTGTATAGAAATACTCTTAAACTATATCCCTTAGTTTGATCTATTATTTTGTAACATTCTGTTGAGCGCTAAAGTTTGGATGTTTTTTGATACACCCTGTTTATTTACATGTATGCTGCAAAATATGAATACATTTATAGATAATGATTAAAAAATATGATTTTTTTTATATACCAGTACACCCCTATTTTTGGAAAATGAACTGTATTACTTTGGTTCTGATAGAACCCAGATGTGCCACACTATCTATACATTTACAAAAACAAAAATTAAAATCTAAAAACAACTTAAGTTCACTAGACCCTTTGTGAGTTCCTTGTATTAAGTTGATATTATTTTGTTCAGCACATCAATAATTACAAAAAATATTTTATTTCACAAAAAAATTATTGATACCCCACAACGATATACATAAATGGTTGGAGCTAGGGTTGGGCTGCCCTAGACTCACCCACCTTACAGCATGTCAGCATGATTATTGTTTTTTCACATTAAGTAATTTTTAATGAAGTTTTGAAAGGCATCAATTATATAACAAGCCATAATAAATGTGACTATGCCTTATTGCTATATAATATGCATTGTTTTAATAATTGTCTAAAGGTATCATTTTATATTATACACATCTGTTTGTTAAAGTTGTCAGCATTATATCAACAGGTATTGAGACAACAATCTGTGAAAAAAATACCTGTAACATTGTGTTCAGGACAATTAAAATCTTTTGGAATTTGTCCTATTAACAACCCCATATAGTGTTGTTGGATTAATAGAATCTACCCCTACCTTGAGGGTATGACAAAAGAATTTTATCTCGAGGATTGAGATTCCTTTGTCATACCCTCAAGGTTGGGGTTGATTATTTTTCTCCCATGTTTTAGATACATGTAGGCCTGTACATGTATATCTATGCAAATACAATCTGACATTATGCACTGCATTCTATACAACAAAGACACCATGCATCATAAATTTTATGGTGATGTCATAGCATGTGTAGCTTGTCAATACCCTAAGGGTTGACAAGGAAATCATTCCCTGTTAAAATGAAGGAAAAATCTGTGAACAATGGGAGAATAACCTTTCAACACCAGAGACCATAGCTGACTACAGTAGAAAAGAACATACCATATAGATATCTAGGGGTGAAAGGGTTTATATATAAATATCCCTGTGAGAGATGTTAGCTTAATTCATAGAATAAAAAATACTCCACAAACAGTCTAAAATAGTGTTAATATCAGTCATTCAATAGTCACTCAAGCACACTTATCTTAACAAGAGTTTTAACTATTTTTTCTATTAAGTATATTAAAATGCACAACTACAGATTCTATAAATAACTATGACTAATTACTACTTCTGGTTTCAACAAAATTAGGGAAGTTTTTTTTTTAAATATTTGAAATGTTTAGTTTGTTTGATATTATTAGCTCACCCATTCGAAGAACAGAAGAGGTATTGCTGTCACTGCATCAGCGTCGTCCTTTTTCTGTGTTAAGCTTTTTGTTTCAGTCCATTGTGGGCAAAGTACTGCAGCTACAGCCATGAAACTTCACATGCACATTGTCTAGGGTCATCACTCAACAATGCAGGGGGATGCTGTTTGCTGTGGCCTAATATTGACCCAAATTTTAACAAGCATAAATATGCAAACCTGGGGCCCGTTTTACGGAAAGTCCTAAGTCTTGAGTCCACACTTAACAACTTGTGACTGTTTTACAAAGAATTAGGACTTGTGACTTATGACCAAAGCAGGTCAGATCATTATGACTATCCAGAGACCGTGTGTTGACATAAGTTATATTTATGCCCCCGCCTAAAATGTCCACCGGGGGCATCTAGTGTTTGGATCGTCTGTCTGTCTGTTTGTGTGTCTGTCTGTCCGTAATTCCATCCCATTTACATATAAAGTGCAATATTTGGATTGTGATACAGTAACCAAACTTAGACTGTAAATTCATCTAAGGGTTGTTCACACTTTACTGACATCACTGCCCCTGGGGGTGGCGTCAAAATGTAGGACATTGCAAAAGTTTGTTGGGAGGGGGGGGAGGGCATTTGTGTTTCAAAAACAAATGTTGTATGTGTCATAATTTATTTTTGTAAATGTGATTAGTCAAAGTACACATAAGCTATCAAGATCTTATTTGTGAATTAAGACTTAAAGACAGTCCCGAGTTTTGTCTTAGGATCAAATAACTTAAGACTTAACACTTAGGACTTAGAACTTCTTGATAAAGTGAGCCCCAGGACCTTACTTGGAACTTAGGGTTGTTATGTTACTGACTTGGGAAAATTATAAAACAAATATTGTATGCAATATCTTTGATTGTTGTTAATCATGCTGTATTTGAGTTACTTCCCTTTGGTTTTAAATCTTTGAGCTTCCAGTCTATGTTACATAACTAAATTCTTGATGCAATAACTCTGTGTGTGTGTGTGTGTGTGTGTGTGTGTGTGTGTGTGTGTGTGTGTGTGTGTGTGTGTGTGTATTTGTGTGTGTGTGTGTGTACATGCAAAGATGTGTTTTATCTTGAATATAGGTTAAAATGTAGTTCTCTGTATCATACAGATTCAATACAGTGTTAAACATAGCTGTTGTCCAAGAGGAAAATATGAGTTTGTGATCATGATGACATAATTTAAGCTTTGCATATTAATTTACTAATGAATAAAAATATACTTACATGGTCATATCACAAAACAAAAAATAAAACCAAACATTACTGCAATGCTAATAGATAAAGCAAACATTTAATAATGAAATCTAATATGTAATAGACAGCAGGGATTTTCCACTCTCTATTGGGAATAGGGTCTGTGACCTTTGAATTTGGAATTTGAGAAATATTTTATTGAAATTGAGAAATTTAGAAATACACAAAACTGTTTGAACATTCAACAATCTCTTTATTTCATTTGAGTGCAAATTGGGGTGATGCATTATTTTTGCATTGGGAATGGGGCCTTATCTTAGCCCTGTATGATAGGGTGGAAAATCCCTGCACAGTAAAAAGAACTGTAACTCTATTTAATGTTTTTGTAATTTTGATTTTATTTTCCTTCTACAGATTGAATCAGATATATGCTAAGTTTGATGAGGTGAAAAATTCAGGAAATATGCTTGCCACGGCAGATTTTGGTGAGTACAAGAGAGTTTTGAATGATTCCTGAAAAAATTTTCCTCAAATTCTAAATAATTCTTTTTCAGCTTTACTTCTTTCACAGAATGAATTAAGTGTTATGTAAAAATATTCAGATTGTTGTAATAATAGAACGATGCACTTTGTGAACAGATAAAAGCATTTTCTTCTTGAGTGTTTCTTCATCACTAAAGAAGGATGATTTTGAGAGAGATGAAAAATATTCTCAATCATGTACACGCTTGAAGTACATATAGTATATTCCATTTGAGTTGAGCATTTCTCTGATGTTGTGCTGCTTTGATTGGGTCGAACTTTCTGCAGTAATTTGAGGACCGCCATTTAAACTTCATGTAGAATATTCCATTTGAGCTGAGCATTTCTCTGATGTTGTGCGGCTTTGATTGGGTCAAACTTAATTGGGTCAAACTTTCTGCAATAATTTGGGGACCACCATTTATATAGATTAGAAAGAACTTTGCTGATTGAGCAATTCTCAACTTCGGTTTAGTTTGCAGGTTCTTGGTAGTATAAACCTACCCATTCAAAGTGCTTAAAAAGTATTTCAAAAACACTCTGAAATGTCTTGGAAAAGTGGTTCAAAAACACTGAAATGTCCTGGAAAAGTTTGAGAAAGATGTTTTTCTCTGGCTGTATGAAGCGCTTTCTGTATCTCATGCTGCCGCAAGATTGTATCCCCTGCCTAACAGAAACCAATAATGCATAAGTTGGACCTACTGTTTGAGTCTTACAAAATTTATAAAATGTAATTCTTGGTGGAGATGCACTTATATTTTTTTTCAAATTATCATGATAGTACATTAGTACCAAATTATTTACAATGATACATGTTTTTTGTATCATCAGTTTAAAGTATAGCTGAAACGAATACCCAAAATTCATATTAGAATATTTGGTGACTCCTGCTTGATTTGTATTGGAATATTTATCTTTTTCTACATGCATATCTTTTCTTCAGTTCTTTAAACTACCATTGGTCTTTCTCCCATGGGTAGGAGAACATCTGAATGTCACAATTTGAATTACTGAGAATTAAAACAAATGATTATGAGGAAAAGTTTTGAACCTTACCACTTGAAGGAGCACTTTTAACTTATCAACATATGGAAAAACAATGGACTCTTCTGTAAATCAATGACTTAGACCAGTCCAAATGTGTCTCTAGGGTGAATGAGTTAAAGAGAAATTCTCTAATACTAAACTTATCCTACCCATGCCAATTAATCCTTTCACCCCTAAATATTGAAATGGAATGCTTCATCCTATTGTTTAGACCAGTTTAATGTGGTCTGTATGGTTTAAAGGGATATTAATGAAAAAAAAAAAATGATGCTACACTGGGCAACATTCTGTTACAGTGAAACCTGTCTTAATGGATCAATCCATCGGTCGGTCTCTCTAAAAATGTGGTCTCTCAAGACAGGATGTTGAACCTCTTTTATGCCTTTTGTTTTTCAAGACAGGTCATTAAGAGAGGTCATAATGAAAGGAATGTTGAACCAAGTGATTTTATGCCTTTTGTTTTTCAAGACAGATGGTCTCTTAAGAGAGGTCATATGAAATGTTGAACCAAGTGATTTTATGCCTTTTGTTTCCAAGACAGATGGTCTCTTAAGAGAGGTCATAATGAAAGGAATGTTGAACCAAGTGATTTTATGCCTTTTGTTTCCAAGACAGATGGTCTCTTAAGAGAGGTCATAATGAAAGGAATGTTGAACCAAGTGATTTTATGCCAAGACAGATGATCATTGAAAGAAATGTTGAACCAAGTGCCTTTATGCCTTTTGTTTCCAAGACATATGGTCTCTTAGAGAGGTCATAATGAAAGGCATGTTGAACCACCTTTTGTTTTTCAAGACATGGTCTCTTAAGAGACCAATGAAAGAAATGTTGAACCAAGTGATTTTATGCCTTTTGTTTTTCAAGACAGGTGGTCTATCAAGGCAGGTTCCACTGTTCTAGACATGTGACCAAATGCTTATTTTATATTCAAATATTTGCCATCTACTATAATGGAACATATGTTTAAGCTCTAGTTTTGCAGTCACTCAAGTATTTTGTTTAGATGTGACACATACGTACAAAGTGTTGCAGTATGAGACATTATCTGTCTGGCATAATTTCTATTGTAATTCAATGCTCAGTTTGCTCGGGACATACCTTTGTATGTAAATTTCTTTGCGATAAAGGTAACATCTTTAACTTACATAACACAAACAAACTTTAACTTACATAACACAAACAAACTTTAACTTAAATAACACAAACAGAAGTATTTGCATGATTTCTGATAAGATTACTTCTATTATGTGGAATCTTTGTTACTGTAATGATGTCAGGTACAAACAATTATTACCACACACGATGTATTACCGTATATGTGATCAAGGCAAATGGACAAGTGGTTTCGTCAAATGTTAAAAAAAAATCCTAGTGATTAATTTTGTCTGAAATGTTTCCATAATGTAAAAATCTGAAAAACTTAAAGGAATTAAAAAATTTTTTTTTACATGTATGTCACATAATTATTAACATGCTGTATCTAAGGTAGATAACTCTTCTATTCTTGTTCGTGCTTTTGAAATACCTGTATTACCAGTTTCTGTGTTAACTACTTTGTATACATGTACACATTTTTAAATCAAGAGTTCATTATCGAAGGGTTGATTGTTCAGTAACATGTAAGGCGTGCAACAAAAAGGTATTAAGTCAGACATGATTTTTTTCCGATTTAAATCGGAAATCCGATTTTTTGGGGTCAGTTTTCCGAGAATTTGAATTTCCGACTTTTTCCTTAAAAATCGGCAACATCGAAAATCGGGATTTTCCGGTCGTTTCCGTCATTGAGTTGAATATTAGCCGGTATTACACGATTTCCGGTATGGTGGGGTGACCTCGAAATGGCAAATTTGCAAAGATACACATAGGTGTTAAAAATTGGGGCTTAGCCCCAGACGTTCTGGCGTGTGTATGTGTTTTAAGTTGGTTTAGCCCCCCCCACTTTCAATTTGCTTCCGACGCTGATGGTATGTAAGACTTTATAACCCATTATTTTCAGATTTTTTTGCTGTAACCTGAAATCATGTCAGTATTAAGTGTTCCTTTACCAAGAACAAAGAAACCTGTCCTTGAATGCCCCATTTCTCAGTCGGATAAAGTGGTCTAGTAAAACTGGTTTGACTGTAACTGTTGGTTTCAATTGTGTCACATTTTACACAATAACATTTTATGAACAAGGCAATCTTCCTTATACTTTATTTATTTGATTTCCTCTTTTAGACTCTTAACAGAAAGCTGTAATCTTTTTTGTATACCTGAAGGGTTGTGCAAGTTCTATATGCTTAACACTTGTCTATTGTTTACCTTGCATTATGTAAAAGAAACACTGAACAGGAAAATACCAGTGTGTGATATCACCACCAAGCGACCTTGTTAACAGAGTGAATAACTTTACAATTTGTATCGGATTTTTTTATCACGTCACCAGATACCCAAGCTTTATCAATTGACACAGTAATTAGTCGACACTCAGTTGACACAGTTCTCAGCCTACTCCAACAATTTCTGTAAAGAACAGAGAGCCAGTGTGTGTGGAGAATGTGTGTTCATTGTGTACATGTATCTGTCAGATTTTGAAGTTATCGGGTGGCCCATCAGTGGCTTATCTCCCCTTCTTATGTAACAAATGAATTTGTTTACACCTATGACCAGAGATTGGAGATAAATTGTGATGTGATACCAGTTTCAAATGTAAATTTTTACTGTTAAAAAGTATGACCACATATTCTTTATTGATGTAATTTGGTACATGATTTGTTATCTTGTAAATGAGTTTCTTTGTAGATATAGCTTTCGAAAGCTGAATAAAATTTTTAAAATTCCTTATATGGAATATCTAAACTTTCTGTACTTCAAAGTGTGTGAGAGAGAGAGAGAGAGAGAGAGAGAGAGAGAGAGAGAGAGAGAGAGAGAGAGAGAAGGAGAGAGAGAGAGAGAGAGAGAGAGAGAGAGAGAGAGAGAGAGAGAGAGAGAGAGAGAGAGAGAGAGAGAGAGAGAGAGAGAGAGAGAGAGAGAGAGAGAGAGAGAGAGAGAGAGAGAGAGAGAGAGGTGGAAGGAGGGGTAGGTAAGGGAGAGGTAGGTACAACAACTGCAGTGTTTTACTTATTAAATTTGTAAATTTTAGGATAACAGAAAGTCCTATTTTGCAACAAATCAGCATTTCATATTGAGTATGATTTTCTGTATATTTGATAGTTTTTTGCTTCATTTAAATGTAATTTTTGTGTACATGTACATACCATTGCCACCCCTTTTACCCTGACTTCAGCATGTATATACACACACACACACTTGATTTGTCTCCTTTCCTGTTCAGAATATCTCATTAAGTGATAATGGATGTATATTGTTGTTGGCCTTCACATACAAAGCTGTAACTTCACATGGGTAAAGAAACACAAACCTCTTGATCTAATGATTAAGATAACAATAACATGTATAAGTGGTCCAATGCTTGTTCCCCCAATCCAATAATGACTGCTCCCCTGCAGTGCAGAAAAATAGCCACAAGGGACAAACTTGAGCAAGGAAATTTGAGAAGCAAGGCTATCTGTTTGATTGACCATGAAATTTGTCTGAGTAATTGTCCAGATACAGGTATATTACAGGATATTATCAGCTGGCGGGACAAGTCTAACCTTTCCTGACTAGCTACATGGTCATTGACCATTGGTCTGTGTACTTATTTAATTATTGCTGTTTTGTGTGTTATACATAATATATTTTGTTATGTTACACCTGTCTCAATAAATCTGTCTAATACATTTGTTGTACAGGTAGGTGTCCATGTGTAGTCCTATGGCTATTACCTCTTATTTTCCAATACCAATCCAATACCAATGATCGGTCTGTACATCAAAGGTTCTTTAATCTCCATACTCATGCATGGGGGGCTCTTTAAATTTCATGTCCTGTATATCAGGGATTCCTTAGATTTCATGTCCTTTACATCAGGGGCTCCTTAGATTCCGTGTCAATGTATCAAGGACTCTTTAAATTCCATGCCCTGTACAACAGGGGCATTTTAATTCCATGCCCTGTACATCAGGGGCATTTTAATTCAATGCCCTGTACATCAGGGGCATTTTAAATTCAATGCCCTGTACATTAGGGACTCTTTAAAATCCATGCCCTGTACATCAGGGACTCTTTAAATTAATGCCCTGTACATCAGGGGCTCCATAGATTCCATGTCAATGTATCAGAGGTTCTTTAAATTTCATGCCCTGTACATCAGGGGCTCTTTAAATTCATGCCTTGTACATCAGGGGCTCTTTAGATTCCATGCCCTGTACATCATGGGGCTCTTTAGATTCCATATATTGAGTTCTTTAAATTTTATGCCCTGTGTATCATGGATTATTCATTTTCTGTGTCCCAGTACATCATTGGTTCTTCAGGTTCTGTGCCCATTTTCCCATGTGTAGCAGTGGTTCTTTTGTTAGGGTGGAAACTCTCGGGTGATTCTTAAGACCCTTTTAACCCTTTGTTAGATTTTATTCTAATTTTGGAAATAAAGGGGTATTAATTTTAAAAAGTTAAACTAGCTGCATGGATAAACCAAATCTAAGGTGTGCAAACAATGTCCAACTTTCAACACATTTTCAAATTAACTTTTGTGTAGGTAAACCCAACACAGCATAAATCACTTGAGGTATATGTACTTCTTTAATGTAAGCTTGTTGGCAAGATGTGATTTTTGGTCTTAAAATCACAATAGTTTACACAACAAAATAGTTGGCAAATCTGTCGCTTTTTAGCAAGGCAATGAAAAAGTATTATGTGCTCTTTTCACTGCAGAGAATTTGGTGTAAATTTTGGCATCAATCCACATTTGTTTAAAGCTAGCGCAGATTTATTCACTTCAATAAATCATCACGAGTAAGGCTATAGATAAAACAGTGGTCATAAACTTGAAAATGTTTCAGGCTTAAAAAAAAAAGGACCAGTGATTGTTCTTCTTGATAATAAGTATGTCATTGTGTCCTGTAAAGTTTTGTGAAGTTTGTAATGTTTGGATTTGTTGGCTGGGTTGTGTTGGTTTATGCAAGCTAGTCTTTGTGTTAGACATAAGTTGAAGGTATCTCAGTACAGACCAGTTGTGAGCAATCTTTAATGAGTGCAGTCAGTTGTTTACTAGAAATGTTGTTGGATGAACTGATTTGAATGGACGTCTTCTTTTTTTGGCGACATCAAAATTTTCCATGTGGAATATATTACTTTTGAATTATTCTAGATTTCATTGTGTTCGTCTTTCTAGTTTTGCAATTCTAGGCAGTATTTTTGTTACTACCTTCCCTAGGCTCCCCATATTTGCTACTGTTGCACTGATACACATATAAAGTAGATGGAGCCTGCTGTACAAAGACTGCACACCTACTCTAACCCTTCTGTCCCCTTATGTGCTCATGGTATGAGCTCTTGCTCTTCTTGTCATACCATTTCACATGGGATGGGAGATTACATTTATTTGCATTAAATGTCCTGGTAAATGTGGTCTCATAAGGCATGTGATTTCCCTCCTCTGTCAAGGTTTGCTCTACTCTAATATTTCATCTGAATCATTGAGGACATTCTGCAAAGATAGATACATGTACTGTTAGTGGTGATTTAACATTCAGCTTGACTACTAAAAGCCCTCCTCACTGCATGCTTCTTACAAAGAAATGAAACACATTCTTAACAAGTTTTGTTTTAGATTTATGTGCTCTCGTTATTTCGAGGAATGGATTAACCTACAGAATTTGATCAATTTAATATATTTAAAATTTGATCCCCTAAATCATTGAAATAAATGTCATATCACAAAGAAAGGAATTTGTAATAATTGTCTAGTATACTCTAACCATTAAAGTCATTTTGGATTTGACTTTATGGTAGGGGCGGAGATTTGGACATTATGGTAGGGGCGGAGATTTGCAATGTCAGTAAATATACAAAACTTTACAGAAAAATTGCGGACATTTAAACAAATAGAAGTACATTGGGAGGTAGAATGCTCATAAAACTTCAGATCTTGGTCATCAAAATGGTTTATGGTAACCTCCTTCCTTGCCCGATCGGACTGAAGTGTATAATTAAAATAAAATTCTATCTTTGTGTATCCCAGAAAATAAATATCATCAAGGTCCATTTTCTGGTACTGGTCTTTGTTTATTTAGACTTTATTTTGATCTATTTTTCTGATTTATTTATCCAGGTTAAATAAACTCTTTGTCCACTAATAGATCACAAATAAGGACTTGTAGGGCAGTAATGCTGGTTATAAAGAGACTTTGTTATTATAAGAGATTATCATGGTACTATAGGATAGGTTTATTTTACTGCTTGTTTGTGATTTAAATTGTTTTGTAGTTTAAGATTAGATATGCAAAGAGCAAAATGTTATCAAATCAGTATTTTTCTGGTTCTTCATATGTAGACTCATGGCAAATAAAAAAATTATTAAATTAGATTGACGATTTTTTTGTATTTTTGGATTTTACTCTTAAAAATAATTCTCAGATGCTTTGAATGTACCCTGAGGATTTTTTCCCCCTTTTTATTATCTTTTATTCTCGGATTCCTTCAATCTGCTGGTTCATTTGTTGTTAATATTCCCTCTCACAGAATTATTTATAAATCTCACCAGTCATATGCCAGAAGTAAAAAATTTAACCTATGTCATTGTAGTGATGCCTTAATATGACACGGGACATTGGTTTCAAACTTTATCCAAAAACAAAAGAAGAAAAAGTAAAAAAAACAAACAGATTTTTTACTTTTCATGCTGAGCACCTTCCATCTGTTTCAATCCATACACCCCTAAAGACACATTTGGACTAGCCTGTGTCATTGATTTTCAGTAGAGTCTATTATTTTCAGGGAGTTGAAGAAGTCACTGCTTTAACTTGATTGGGATTCAAACCAGATTCCTCCACTTGTGTAACAAGTTCTCTGAGCTTAAAGCTAGCTACTGCAAACAGTACTTCTATACATGTACATGTATACTAGATATCTCAATTCCCAATTCATAATTATGAACTGCACAAATTGATCAGGAGGCATGTTGAT
The DNA here is from genome assembly GCA_030159075.1 of Atrina japonica. Classification (NCBI taxonomy): domain Eukaryota; kingdom Metazoa; phylum Mollusca; class Bivalvia; order Pterioida; family Pinnidae; genus Atrina; species Atrina japonica. Next base: position 562,933 of record BROG01000273.1, read on the forward strand.
TTTTGAAATTGCATCAAGAAATGTAAAAGTGATTTAGCAGGAGAAAAGTAAACTGTCATCAGTTAATAGATTAACATTGAGCCGAACAACTCCCAAATCTTAGCAACACAGATAAGGGTGTTACACACAGCCAGCCTGCCGAGACATTTCGGCAATAGAACAGTTTTCTAACCTTGATGGCTTCCAGTGCCAGCATTGTGAAAGGACTTTGACTAAATATGCAAAGAATTTGACATTTAATTGGCTAGAGTGCCTTTCAGAATTGACGTATTTCAAATCATCAGATCTTTAGTCCGGATTTAGGTTCAATTCATAAAAATTGACTTAAGCTGAATGTGTACATAAGGTCAATAACAGGAATATTTGCCAAACCTATCGTCAGATCGACCACCAATTTTGTATGGGTTTCTTTCATCCTTAGATCAGTATTGTTGTTTATGTAGTATTTTAAGAAAGACTTTTTTATATTTAGCTTCCCCTATGACCTATTCCGTTTCTGTATCATTTATAAGTGTTATAGTGGTGATATTGTTTTCAAATTGTAAGCGTGATTTTATGGGAGTATACTTCACCTTGTAATTGATATTAATTACCTGTAGGGTGTTTAAAACTTAATTTCTGTTATACATCATTAACAGGTGTTTTAAACAGGTGTTGAGATTAGGTCGATTCCAGTTTTCAGTTTGATTGACAAGTGACGATATACTTAATCAGATTTCTTCTTTATTTTTTATTCCCCACATGTTGACCATGAAAACAGTCAAGGACAACGGATATGATCAGAGATTTATAAGAAAATAATAATAATAAATAAATAAATTCATAAAATAAAAACCAAATTGAAAAAGTAAAAGAAATTCAATGAAGAGATAAAGAAAATAGATCTTGACAATTTATGAGGTTGCATTTTTGGGTAAAAACAAAAACAAAAGAAATAACTTAAGTTATCCTATTTAATGTTTTCCACTTTTATCTAAGAATATATGATCAATGTGTATGAAAGCCAATTTACAGTAATACAATATACTCTCCAATTATTTTGAGCCCCTTACTTTAGAAACTAGAAATTGTCCTTTAATTTGACATTTTGATTTTCCAACGACATTTTGTCAATAAATAATGACAATTTTCATACATATGTCAATGCAATATATATCACAGTGAACTAGAAATTAGAGATACAACAAAACCAAGCACACATGCTTCGTACTTAGACATTTTACTTACTATAGACATAGACAGGAAATTAACAATTAGGCTATACGACAAATGCAATAATTTTGGCTTTCCCATTGTAAATTTTCCATATTTTAGTAGCAATATCCTACAATCACCTGCATATGGCATTTATATTTCACAAATGATCCAATATGCCAGTGCATGTTCAACATATGAACATTTCATATTCAGAGGTAAGCTACTCACAGACAAATTATTGACACAGGGATATCGAAAACAGCATTTGATGTCAACGTTCTGCAAATTTTACAGTCAGTATAATAGTCTTGTTTGTGATTGCTCTGTTTCACTAATTGAAATGTTGAGTTGCCTATTTGATAGCGGTTGTTGAGACATATGTACCAATTGTGAGGAGGATTTGTTCCTCATATAATGTCATTTGGATTTGACTGTGGACTCAGAGTGGGTGTGACTGGTCAACAGGGGATGCTTACTCTTCCATGGCACCTGATCCCACCTCATGATTTCCAGAGGTCTTTGTTTGTCCTATTTTCACCAGATTTGTATAGATCTATATCCTGGGCATCCTAAAGATAACTTTGGTATACAACATTTTATATAGTTTAAATTCTCCTTTTTTGTTATACAGGTAAGACTTACCTCCCTTTGTTAAAAACAAAAACAATACAAAAAAGATCATATTCTCATTCAGAGAGAGAATTTATTTAAACAGTTTTTTGTGGTATGCAAATACCTTTATCTGTGACCTCAATCACAGGTACTTCAGTAATACATTATCATTAAATGTACATTAATCCCACCTGCATAAATTGTCTCTTTATTTTTCCATAGTGTATATCAAATTTGCATATTGATTCATCTTGGCTGTATTCAAAGCAAGAAAGTGTTATTGAAATGCATCAAACTGCTGTAAAATTGAAAGCAAACCTTCCCCCCTCTCAACCGTACTAGGGTTAACTGAACTAAAGTCTTTCCTGTGTGAGCTGTGTCACACAAACAATTGATTATCAAATAACACATGTATACAAACCTCAAATTATCTACATCGTTGTGAACTTAAATGTCATTAGTTTGTAGTCAGCAGACCTTTTACATGTCATTGTTTATGTAGCAAAGCTTTGTAAATCACTGACAATGACACGACCACTGTTGTGCACCAAAAATGTCGCAGATGGTTTAATTTGGCATGGTTAAAGGTCATAGATAAAAATATATTGTTCAAAAGCCTTCTATCATGTTTTATATGTATGTATTGTTAGATGACTATCACATCATAGTATTTCTGTGGTAAAGTAAAGCCTTTATTGAGTAGAAAGGGAGATGTGTTAATAAATAAACCAGTGAGGTGAAAAAAGAGACTGGTAAATAAAAATTAAGTGTGTGTGTGTGTGTGTGTGTGTGTGTGTGTGTGTGTGTGTGTGTGTGTGTGTGTGTGTGTGTGTGTGTGTGTGTGTGTGTGTGTGTGTGTGTGTGTGTGTGTGTGTGGAATGGAACCTGAGTCTTTTGAATTGGGAATATTAGCAACATTTTATTTGAATTGGGAAATCAAAAAATACACAGAACTATGTGAGAATATCTTGAAATATATTGTCATTTGGATTCAGTTTGGAAGTTTGGACTGCAAATTGTGAAAAATGCATTGCTTTTGCATTGGGAAAGGGGACTATTTCAGCCCCATATGATAGGGGAGAGCGAGAGAGAGAGAGAGAGAGCGAGAGAGAGAGAGGACTATTTCAGTCCCGTATGATAGGGTGGAAAATCCCTGAAAGTGAGAGAGAGAGGAGAGGGAGGGCTGTTTTTATTGACAATTTACAACTGTAACACACCTCACATTATTGCAGTGACATACATACAGTACAGTTTAATGCATATATGTCTTTGCTAAAATATTGCCTTGTAGACCTGCAGCCCAGAGCTAATGACATAATTTGTACCATAGTCTGACTGATATAACAAATGGCAGACAGAGAGACAGAGGATAAAACCTATGACTTTTTGTTTGCAGGATGACTGCTTTAAATCCTGAACTTTAAAGATGTATTTCCAGTTGAATCAATAATACATGTACACTATGTTTTACTTGACATGTAAGTTTAGTGTGTTGATGTTGGGCCAAAACACACATATACCACATAACAAATGAGAGAATGAACTATGGCAACAGAATCACTGTCTGTGACATACATCATGCACAAGAAATCCTGCTTCTTATTTATCTCTTGGGGGTAAATGTAATTGATCTAGCTACTTTTATCTGTTGACACGCAGATTATTCATTTTTCTTTAAAAACTGAAGTAATTTGAATATATAGTCTTTATTGCCCTTGTCATGGATTACTTGGTAGATTTTACAGTCTTTACTGCCCTTGTCATGGATCACTTGGTAGTTTTTACAGTCTTTACTGCCCTTACCATGCATTACTTGGTGGTTTTTACAGTCTTTACTGCCCTTTTCATGGATCACTTGGTAGTTTTTACAGTCTTTACTGCCCTTACCACGCATTACCTGGTAGTTCTTGCAGTCTTTACTGCCTTTACTATGGGTTTTTTCTAGGTGGTTCTTACAGTCTTTACTGCCCTTGTCATGGACTTTTACGGTCTTCATGGCCCTTAATATCAGTATGAGTTACCTGGTAGTTCTTACATCTTTATTGCTCTTGCTTTAGATTTCTTGGTAGGTATTTACAGGCTAGTACATTTATTTCTTGAACTGATAATGCCCAGACTACAGCTACATGTGATTTGTTCAGCTTTGAAACATATGGATTCTAGATTATTGTTGTTTTCAGTGGACACTATGTAGTATTTAAAAAAAAATGATTCAAATTTCCAAAACATTTTATCTGTATTTATACAGGAAATTAAATGCTTATGTACAACCTTCTAAAATTCATATTTGGCTCATGCACAAAATTTCCTTTACGATTTTATAGGTTTCTCATTTCCTTTTCATCTGCCATTTGATCTGCGAGGGAAAATAATTATATGGGTTAACACGGGCCTGTGAATGTGTATTTATGTACACTAAATTTCAATTACTTATTATTACAGTCACTGATAAAAGTCCATACAAATCCAGGCTGTATGTGTATATATATTTGGGTATCACTTGATTATAATGTAGACTTATCGCTATCAGTACACATACACACAGAAGTCGGGTATGGAAATCGAGATCAACCATGCCAATCTGTTTGATGTTCTGTTAATGTATTCAGCTCTGTGTTTGTAACTCTTTCACCTGGCAAGACACAGCCAAACCAGGCCTTGTTATGGATAGAAAATACAGTCTTCTTCTTTTGTTTTTTTTGTTTTTTTGGGGTTTTTTTGTTTCAAGGGTAGATGAATTAGTCACAGGTAGAGTGGGTTACATGTAGATCAAACCCTAAATATATAATCAGGTAGAAAATGTGTCATCTATTTCAACATTGAAGGGTGTCAGTTTCTAGGCTTGTATAGGTAATTAGAGTTACATTGTACTGCTTGTGATTCTCAGGTAATACATGTGTTAACGAGGTTTGCTTACATGTACATGATGCAGTTTGTCACACCTGATTCCTGAGCCTTTCTTGACAGGTGAACGTGAAAAGTTTGGTAGTGTTGTCCATTCATTCAGAAATTATGCTGAGATGTACTGAGGCATGGTCAGTTTTCACACTTGAGTGACCAGTATTTCAAGTGGGCACAACTGTTATGTTTTTTCCTGTCTTATTATTATATTTAGAGACAAGACACAGATCACTCTTCAGCCAAGAAAAATGACCATGGGGGAAAAATTAATTCTAGTTGTACAGTACAATATCAGAGGGCGGCTTGTATTTGTATTAGATGAAAGAAATAGTTTTGATAACATGTGTATGGATATATGATTTGGCCGATGTGTACCCAGTATTGTAAGAGGTCTTTTATGCTAGAATATAGTTTACATACTAACTGTGGCAAGTTTCCAAGTGGATCTGGCTTTTAAAGTCCTAAATACGCAAGGACAAAAACACATACTACACTATGATACAAATTCGACAGATCGATCAGTAGCGTTTAACCTGGATGGTTCAATAATTTTTGGTTAAGGTTCTTGGGAGTTTACATGCTGGATGTTCTGTGACCCTTGACCTGGAATTCAGATGACTCGATTATCAACCTGGGTGCATATAACATGCACACATGAATGTAACATCTCTCTACTACAAAAAAATGTTTAGAGTTTGAGCTGTGCTTGGTTTGAAATTGACGCGGCACGTTTGTTTCTATTGTCAAAATTGACAAGCTGCGTGTGTTAAAATGTAAACATTTGATTTGCAGTGATAATTTGAGTGATCTTTTTACCTGGGGCAATTTAAATATCTGTTCAGATGAAGTGGTGAGATTTAAAAATGACAACCTAGTTTTAAAAGCAGGCTTGGAAAATATGAATATTCGAGGACTTTCATCTCCCAGATTTTGGAATTTCACCAGGCTACTAGCATGTTTATATATAATGTGTATGCACTTGGATTAATTGCGTTTTATTTACAATGAAAACGCATGTCACTCAGGGATTCAAGTTTTAAATAGGTGTTATTTTTATTTTTATTTGATGGAATGTGAGGCTCTATAGAAAGCAATTGAGATAAATGTGCTCACCACAAAAGTAAATGAAGTAGAGTCTATTTTTAAAGGATCATTTGCTACCCCAGTGTTCATTGAGGAATTGATATCAACATTAAATTGGTGTGAAAAACATATGGTTCAGGAATAAGTGTTAGTGTCTATTTCCAGAATATTTTCCAGTTTATTTTCTCGTGTTTCTGTTGGATTAAGGATTATAAATGTTTTGTGGAATTTTGTCAAAATTCCATAGCTCATTCTCAGGAAATTTGGCGAGTTTATGTATCTGAATATGAATGGGACAAGGAAATTAGATTTAATGGTAAACGACACTTGATTTAGTGAAAAAAAGGGGGAAAAAAATCTCAAACCTGTTAATGAAGGAGATATGAAAGACAAACCATTATCTCTGCAATAGAAACGTAATTAGTAAAAAGAGATGGCTTTGAGTCATTTGAAATTTGGATGTTAAACGTCTTGACCAATCAGAATGTCTGATAGCCCACCAGAAAATGGAGATGTTGATGCTGCTTTATGGTCATCTCCATTGATGCATTATACATCTCCATTTGATGATTATAAGGAATTATTTGACGACCTGGAAAATGAGACTGTGTTTCAATTTCCGGAAATAAATCAACCTACACCCAAAAGAGAACCATTATTGTCACCGCTGTCACCGCTATCACCTGGTTCTGTGATCAATACGAGTAAGTTTCTTTATTATGTTTTGATTTTTGTTTCTGTATTTTCCAGAGTTTGTAGCCTGATACACGTACATGTTGGTATATGCCTTATGTCATACACATGGTTGGTTATTCTGGTGATGTGGGGCCTGGGCGTCATAGTAATTAGAGCATCCTAGCTTTTAACCACACCTCTCACCGTTAATTTTTGTGGGCCTGCACCACTTTGCATCCTAAGCTAAAACTTTGCCCCTCACCTCTAGTCTTTGTGGTCCTGCACCACTTTACAGCCTAAGCTTGAACTTTTGTCCCTCCATTTTAATCCTTGTGACCTGCAACTAAGCTAAAACTTTGCCCCTCACTTCTAGTCTTTTTGGGCCTGCACCACTTTGCAACCTAAGCTGAAACTTTGCTCATAAACATTAGTCTTTGTGGGTCTGCACCACTTAACAATTTAAGCTGAAACTTTTCCCATAAACTTTAGTCTTTGTGGGCCTGTACCACTTAGCAACTTAACCTGAAACTTTGACCATCACCTGTAGTCTTTTTGGGCCTGGACCACTTTGCAACCTAAGCTAAAACTTTTACCCTCACCTCTAGTCATTTTAGGCCTGCTCCACTTGATAATCTAAGCTAAAACTTGTAACGAGCATCTTCAGACACTGTCTGCCTCATACAAATGAAATTGGCATAATACACCAGTAAAATAAGACTATTATGAAGTCCCTTCATCTACCAATCTGTGTCCCTACATGTGTACCCACGAATTTTAGGCAGTTCACCTAAAGCTAGCATTTGGTAAGCTGTTCATCAAATCAGCCTTGTACATTTGTTCTTTATCTGTTATCTGCTGACTCGGGATCAAAGTTCTGCACATTTACCATATTTCAAAGTGTCAAATACATATGTACATGTACCTCAGAAAGTGATAGTATGTTTACTGTACTTACAGCGACTTTGATTTTTTTTATTGTCCCCTATCAATACATGACACCTATATTTACTTACTAGAGTAGTAAATAATATCATATATGAACAGTGAGTATAAGTATTTTGGCTTGATTCCCAAAAAAGTGAAGAGAAAAAATTACCTGGTATGCACAAGGGGGGAAAATGAAGAAAATTACAAATTTTATTCATCAGATCTTGCAATCTAAGGATATAGAATGATTTTGAGTCATACAGAGAGAGAGAGAGAGAGAGAGAGAGAGATTTTGAGTCAGGAGAGAGTGATAGAGAGATTAGATAGAGACTGAGAGAGAGAGAGATGAGAGAGAGAGAGAGAGATGTTGAAGAGATGAGAGAGAGAGAGAGAGAGAGAGAGAGAGAGAGAGAGAGAGAGAGAGAGAGAGAGAGAGAGAGAGAGAGAGAGAGAGAGAGAGAGAGAGAGAGAGAGAGAGAGAGAGAGAGAGAGAGTATGAATGAGTGTGTACACAATAATATGTTAAAGACCATGTTATTTTATGAGATAGTTAAGCAGATCATTTAGTGATCTGAGGAGTCCCAGATGTTTGTGATTTGTATTTGATGATGATTTAGATTGACAGGTAAGTGACAGAGATTGACCACAGACAATGTTTGTAAATTTGTAGGATTTGACCTTATCTTGTTTGTTCACTGTGTTAGTCTGATTTGGGTCGACATTTGTGGACGGGATTAGGAGATTTTGTTCTTGATCTCATGAAAATGAAATGACTAAATTCCATTTCAGTTACTCTACAGCCTTATTACAAAAGTTAACCACAACACCTGGGGATAAACAGTCACTTTGACTGGGGACAATTTCAGATTTTTGTGGAGTGTTCATCTGTTCTGATGTTGTGTAATAGATTTCTACCTCCTACGTACATGCCTGAAGACAGATGATGGCACTGTACACTCAATGGTCATCTAAAGCTGAGGACTTCTCAGTATAAGTGAAACATGTGAAAAAGTCTTGACCGGATGTAAAACAAAGCAATGGTCATGCACATTTTAGTTTGTGTATGTTTTACTTCCCACTCAAGTAAAAACTTACTGTTTACATGTACTTGGAAATGTCTGTTCCTGTATAATTTTCGCCAATTTCACCCTTAGATGAGATGGCAAATTTAAAATGAAAGCTAGATTTTTCAGGTAAATCACTAAAGTATGGACATACAGGTACATGCCTTCCATGAAGTAATGGTGATTTAAGGCCAGTAGAAGCGCACTGGTATTAATTACATGAAAATGGTTTAAAACGGAATTCACATTTTTCTTAACAATTCAGTTTTGGAGTAAAATTGTCACTTTTGCTTTGGAAATAATGCCAAATTCCCTTCCCCCATTATTTAAGGAGGGACAAAGACAGGTTGATAAAAAAAATTGAAGTAACAAACAAAATACAGTAAAACCTGCTTTGTTGACCACCTATGTTTAAAGACGACCTGGTCAGAAAGACCATTTTCAGCTGTACCCAGTAGTACCATTTGTGTACAAATGAACCTCTATATAAAGACCACCTCCCAATAAAGAACGGTTTTCTTGTGTCCCTAAGGAGATCAATATACACAAGTTTTACTGTAGTTTATATTTCCTTTTGACCAAGGGGGGCCTCCGTGGCCGAGTGGTTAGAGCATTGCACTGTAAATCACATGGCCTCTCATCTCTGGTTCGAATCCCGCTAGGGTCATTTCGAATTAAGTGGGAAAGTTTGCCAGTTTTCTTGCGGAAGGTCGGTGGTCTTTACCCGGGTAACCGGGGTTTCTCCTCCACCAATAAAAACTGGACGCCATCATATCACTGAAAAATTGTTGAGTATGGCGTAAAACAAAAAATCAAATCAAATCAAATCAAACCTTTTGACCAAATGTTGCTATCTCACTCGAACAAATCTGTCTGCCCCTAGGGTCAGGTAAAAGTCAGTGTTAATATATATCTGACCACACCCTACCGGAGTGTTTCTATCTATATGAAATTTTGACAGTTGACATGATAAGAGATGAGATTGTGTATTAACACAATCACTTGGTTTAATGTGACAGTAATGATCATTTGCCTCCCTATCAGTACATACGATTTCTATGATGTTCGTCATAAATTAGCACAATATGACACCTTTATGAGTGATTAATTACCCAAATTGAAATGTTTGATTTTTTACGATTGAGTGTTGAACATACTAAAGAGGAATGAAAAATAGAAAAATAGATTTGTGCCACATGACTTGAAGTGTTTTAAAGTGTGAATGATTTCTTTGAACAAATATTTGATGAAAGTTTGAAAAGTATGTTAGAAATTTAAATACCAATAAATGGGAGTGACATGTACAGCATAACTGGAGCAAAACACCAATATTGAACACAGATGATAAATGTTATTTTTATGCAAGCAGAAACTATGTCACAAGTTTGTATGTCTTTTAACTGGAATTAACTTTGGGCATTGAGATATGTACAGGTCAAAATCTCTCTTAACCTTACATCTTTTTAGTTTTTGGACACATTGCCATGTCTGAAGTAGAGGTCACGGCTGCCAAATAAAATGTATACTTTTTGAAGACCAGATGTCAGTTTTTAAAAAATAAGCCATTAGGCAAGAAATTTCAATTTGCAATTCGGGACCAGTACCATAAAAGATAAGAATTTAAATAAGTCTGACAGTATTCTCAACTTGGCTTGCTCTGGCAATCAGATTTCAGGAATAGCCAAAGTTGAGTAAAAGTTTGAGACTTATGTACATGTAACTCTTTAAGGTTTATGGTGACTGGCCCTGGATTACATGTATTACTTTAGGGAATGATTTATATGTTGTATAAAACTATGATGACCTATTGTAATTCTTGAGTAAGAAGCTCAGCCAAACATTTACCCGCAACACTGTTCTTGGTTTGAGTTTTCAAACAACCTTTTGAGAAGAACATGTCATGGCGAACCAATGTTATTGCTATTACAGATCATCCTCTTGTTTAACTTAACTTTTGGAGTTCTCCATCATGTTCTCCTTGATTGGGTGAGCTCTAATGAGAACATGTTCTTGCACTAACCGAGAGTTGGTAAATTGTTTCCGTCCAAGGACACTCTTGGTACATCTATCAAGTGAGGCTTTGAATATTACTCATTGGTTAGTACAGGTGATGTCGTGTTTGAGGTGTGTGATGATCTAACTAATCTGTTACAGATGACACCAATGATGGCATTGTAAAAATTTGAATCATTCTCATCAGATCTGACATTTGAATGTGGCGAAATGTGTCAGTACTGGCAGTCTATTTGAAGCTAAATTCACTTGGAGGTATTACCTCAGTTGGTGAGGTCTAATTGCCTACACTTTAAATAATTGGGACAAAACGAGGTGTTAATTACAAAAAAAGAGATTATTTATCTTGATTAGCGAACTTAAAAGAACACGGAGACATTAGCCACACAAGTGTACGTTTATTTCTGTGAATCAGGATAAAAGACACAGAAAACTTGTGAGAGTTTAATTTCTTTAAATGATGTAAATTTTGCCATTGTCATCATAACACGATAAAATCATTTTGTTGCTTTAGTTGAGATTGAGTTAGAAGTTTAATATGTTGTGGTCCATCAAGCATGAAACAGGTGCACTTTCTTGTTTGTATGTTGTTTTAAACTCTGCTTAGAATTTTCCACATGTTTTACGTGAAGAGCCAAATTTCGACTTGTGCTATGGACCTATGTCAATGTAATCAGGGTTCTTTTACTAGTCACGCCAACTGTGATGTGACCTTGGTGCTGTGTATACAATCTACTTTAGTTACGACCTTGTTTATAATGAATAGGGGATGCAGGGCACCTGTTCTAAATGGTGTTTCATTATTTGGAATGGTTTGTGACAGGTATTCGACTCCATAATTGGCAGTCCCTGATACGTAGTATTGCATGATCTTGCATGGTAAAAGAAATAATAATACATAAATTTCTTTATTGGAAATACTTGATGCTAAACCTGGCCTTAATTATTTGAGAATTAGGCCTTGTTTGTTTGGCACATAAACCAAACATGTACTGTAACTGATAAATACATCGAGGTTAAGTTAAACAAGTTTTTATACTACAGCCTTCAAAATTTTGTATTTTATATTTTGTAAGTTTTGGAATTCTCAAGTCTGATCAAGTAATATCCTCATTTTATTATTCAAAACTTTGAAATGAATTCTCTTTGATGCGACCTCTTTAAGGAATTTATCTTTAAACTGAATCAAAATCTTCCTTTATCAAAACTCTAAGAAGAGGGTATGATTTACATTTCATCAATGGCTTGTCACACACATAAACAGGCTCATAATTAAACTATTAAATGTTTTTTTGGATAAAAGGAAATGGGTATTTTGTTACCTGTCCCAGCAGTTCACTCAAGTTTATTTATTTTTTCTAAGTAAATAAAGTTTAACATTGATGGCTTGTTCAGTATAAACATACTGATATATTGGGTTGTCTAGTTGTAATGTACTAAGTGTGATTTTATGCAGGAATAGCTCTGTATAGCTGCTTGCTTTGGCTTGAGTTGACGAGCAGTGTGACTACTTAAAGAGTAGTCACGTCGCACGTAAAATCAGCTCTGACTGACCATGTGAGATAGGGAGGGATGTCTACTGTAAGTGTTTGTGCCCTTCTTTAGTAGTTCGTACAGTAAAACCTACTTTAGCAACCACCTGTGTATAAAGACCACCTGGTAACAAAAATTGTTTTTCGTTAATTCCAATTGTGCCATTTTTGTACAAATCAACCTCTATATAGTTAAAGACCACCTCCCTATAAAGACCTTTTTTTTGTATCATTATATACAAGTTTCACTGTATTTCCAATGGCTTTTTAAGTGCCACCATGCTTGTACAGTTTGATAAAGGTGATCAAATTGCACATTTTAGACCATTTAGCCTCCATATAGGCATAGAGCTTTGTGGACAGTAGATGAAAACTCGCTGCTGAAAATCAGGCATGATCAGGGATTGAACCTGGGACCCAGATCTGTATACCGATAGAGGACAGACAGATCAAGGAATTTTGTGGCTAAGCTATCAGAATATATATTCTGTCTTGTTGTATAGAAAATCTCTAAGAATACAGTTGAAAGATACATGATTGAGATCTGAGGGTCTGAAGTCATCAAATTTACTCAGTACTCAAGATGATATTTTACTTGCATGTAACTCATCAACCCCTTGAAAAATTATGGACTCTTCTGTATATCAATGACTTAGACCAGTCCAAATGTGTCTGTAGGGATGAAAGGGTTAATTTCTTTTATTATTTACTGAACTCGGACTATACTGACACTAGTCCTTATCAAATGTTAAAATTCATATCAAGTGACATGTTATATATGTGTAACTGTTGAATTCTTCATTAAAACAAGTTCTGTGACAGGACATGAAGTAAAGATAGAACAACCAATACAAGAATGGGGAAGTTTACTGTGTGAAAAAGACTGATGAATATGTGACAGATTATTTTCTCATGACAAATTAATCTTTATATTTGATAAAAAGGGTGAGAACACACACATACATGTAACTTGTATTATGCTTTAGAGTTGACTGATGGATGCTATAATCTGTTTTGAGATGTCTGTGATTCATTCAAATATTTGTATAAAATTAACAATTCAAATTTGTATGTTTTATTTTTGCCCCACCCATTATAAGGTTTACCCATGCTTTGGTCATAGTGAAATCTGTTGTCCACTTGCATTTTAAATCTGGGGCTAAAACGTTCCCAGTGTCCATCATGTCTTCTGGGTCACTCATGTGACATTTTGTAATCAGTCTCTGCCAAGTTGCATGAGATTGTACATCAAACTTAAACTTTGAATATTTAAAAAAAATTATTTACATATCTAAATTTATATAAAAAACCTTGTGGTCAAATCATAAAACATTTCTAAGGTATGTACGTATGTATGTGTGTGTGTGTGTGTGTGTGTGTGTGTGTGTGTGTGTGTGTGTGTGTGTGTGTGTATGTGTATATATATATATGCAACAATTTTTTTTTCCAGGAAATAAATTTACATCGTTCTGGTTATTTTTGTCTCATTTTTGTAGCTTTTTAAATTTCCTTTGAATAATGACATGCACGGTTTTGGGGTATTAATCACATTTCGTCTCCTACAGGAGGATATTTATTTGAATCTAGGCAAGTCCATGACATACATTAATTCTTACATAATACTAAAATATCCTGAGTACCCAGTAGGCACCAGCAGGATTATCTTGTTTTCTATGTAGTTATGCAATGGTAAAGAAACTAAAGCCTATCAAGTATTGTTCATCTAATCCCTTAAAACAGAGCTTTTGTCAAACTGTTTGATCTTTATCATATATTATATGTGTATCACTTATCCAGTATTATTCTGCAGATTTGACAGAAAATTTCTTTTGTACTGACCATTCAATATGTTGGCTATATTTTGATATTATATATTGCTCTGTGACAGATTGGATTGGTAATGGAATCGGGAGTGTGAGAATAAGGTCATACTTACAAGTTACAGAATTATAAGAGATGGTTCTTTGGACTCCCAGTGACTTTTATTAGTTCAGTATTAATCTTTGACCTATGATTCCATTTCAACCCAGTGTGAGACTCCTTGTGACCTGGATAAACTTTAATCTTTGACCTCTGATTCCATTTTAACCTTATGCTAACTCAATTTAATATGCTATTAATTCTATTTCAAATTAAACTGTTGTTCCATTGCAAAGTGATAAAGTACCAACATGAATCAGTAGAACCAATAATGAGGTTTCATCTCAGAACAGGTGCTCTCAAATGAGGTTTGCTTTAACTAATTAATCACTTAAAACATTGAAATTTACTTTACATTAACAATAAAACAATGCATCTCTGTCTTGAAGGAAGGAAGGGTAGTTTACAGACCAAGCGGTTCCTAACATAGTCACTTAAGTAAGATGACCTTTGCTGATTTCACAAGATTAATTCAACTATGTGCAAATACATGCATGTTTTACTTTTTATGCCCATGGCCTTAAAGGTCTACTGGGTGAGTTGGGGGGATCTAGTTTTTTGATCATCTCTGTCTGTCTGTTTGTCTGTCTAAGCTTCTGTCCTGCTTACATATAAAGTGATACAATAACCAAACTTAGACTGTAAAATCACTGCTCACACTTCACTGACATCACATGCCCCTCTGGGGGAGGGGGGTGGGGGGGGGGGGGTGGTGGTCTGGGGAGGGGAGGTCAAAATGTAGGACATTGCAATATTTAAAGTATACATATTATTTGCCAGCATAGAAATTTGTTGGGACAGGGGGCATTTGTGTTTCACAAACACATCCTTTTTTATTTAAAATTTTGTTTTCTTTTGTGTAAAAGATTTTATAGGGTTCCTCTACACTTCTGCATATTTGCAAATGCATCAAATATTGAATGTTTACATGCCACAGATCAGGGTTTAGTGGTGTATTAATTGTTAATCTGGGTATCAGTTTCAACATTCAAGGAAAATGACATACTTTCTCGCATGATCAGAATCAAGGTAAATGAAACTTGATCAGTCAATGGAGGTCAGTGGTTATCTTGAGGTCAGTAGCTAACATATGAATGTATTAAAAGCAAGATAATTATAAATATTTCATACCCACAATGTCTTTTACCGGAATCATTTGGGGGTTCAAACCTCAAAAGAGCAAGGGGCCAATACTGTGATAAGTACCCGTTGATATTTTATTAATACAGTACCATTGGTACTTTTCCATCTACATTTTAATCATGTTTTCTGTTTCACCATTAAAAACCTGGCAGCCACAGTGTCTAACCAAAAAATAAAGTTAGAGCACAACAGTGATAAAAACTGAGCAACAACTAAACAAAACTGAATATTAATAAGACTTGACGACAGACAGTTGACTTTATGAGATGCCAGGTTATTTTTTTTTTTAACCCTTGGGTAAGATTAATGTGATTTTCTGTCAGAAGTAAACATTTTAGATTTAGAACACACAACTAAACATGTCCTCTGTGACACTTTTCCAGGTGAATGCCTCATCTTTGTAGGTAATATTGACCTATCTCCTAACCCATCCTTAGTGGTCTTAATTTATGACTTGCTTCAGGTGAATTCATCTTGCATGTGTCCATTTAATCGTTAAAAGTTATCTTTGAATTATGCATATCTGTATCATGCTTAAGAGACCTGGAGGCAGTCGAAGTATGCCGGAATTCTCCCGGTACAAATTGTCCCGGGCATTAAGTCCTAAATTTACTGAATACTCAAGCTCAACTTTATTTAGTTGTTTTGACTATACAGTTGTTTGTAAAACTTCTGTATTGGACTGAAAGGGTTACACATTATTTTCCATCATTCACATGAAAAGATAATTTTGGGTCACACTTCAGATTTTTTGGTGTAAAATTAATAGAGTTGTTGAGTATGGTACAAGCAGTTTTCTTCAAATGAGCAATAATTATCATCATTATTTGGAAAGGTATGTCATTAGTGTACAAAGAAGTCTAGTTGTAACATACATATTTTGAGTTTTTACCTTAAAATTATTTAAAAGATAGTTAAGTTTGAGTACTTGGTAAATTTGATGACTAAAACCAGCCCAGGTACACTTCTTGTGTGTGATCTTCTGTTGTTGTGAGGAAATTGTATATTTTGGAACAATTTTGTTGTTAATGTTGATTGCATAGTAACAAGATGATAGGCTTATAGGGATGAAATAGAACATAGAAATTAAAATCTAATCTCTGTCAATAAATGTTACATTAAAAATATCAGATGTGTTGATCCGTAGGAAATATTACACCGACTCCACACCTAGGTTTGTTTATTTTATTGCTTTTTGTTATTTCTTTCTTCTTTTATGTATTATGAAGTGATGACACCTGTTTGCTAATTCACATCTTTTCATTTTGTCAAGTGTACTGGTCTGTAAAGAATTGATTCAGATAAGTCATGTGCTCGGCTCATTGTAGCTGAGTGGGTTACGTAGCTCTATAGATGAGTTTTCTTAATGAACAATAATATACATGTAGTTCAGGGTTCAAAACCAGACTAGGTCACCTACATGACCTTCAGTAACTCCTGACATTCATATTATTGAGTTTTGGTTATCATTATAGAAAGACTCAATTTGATTAGACAAGGTGACGGCATGACCTCATCGTCACCATAATAAAAATGAGATGAAATAAATAAATCAATAAAAAATTATATATATAGGAAAAAATATAAATAAGTTGTAAAAAGAAGGAAAAAAGGATAAGAAAATCACACACAGCTTACTGATGTATGAAATAAAGAAGAAAACAAGATGTTCTATCAGAATAAACCCATATCAATTGCTTTAATAGGTTTATATTTGGTGTAATTTGGTGTTCTGGGCTTATATAAGGCTTGTTTTATGCTTGAATCTAAGTAAGTCAAATGGGTTAGTTTTATGAATGAATTAATGAACAAAGTTGTAATAAACAATGCCTTTACTTCAACCAGCAAGTATCAAGTGATCTTAATTAGAATTTTAGAACCATTGATTTCACTGTTGTACTACCATGGCACAATTGACATTGATACCAAATCTAATTAAGTTTAGTTCTGAAACATTGTGGGTTTTTATTTGATAAGACCAAAATTGAAAAGTTCTTTGTTTGGCAGAAATCAAGGGGGGAAAATCATAAAAAAAAAGATCTGGGTCACTCTGATCTTAATGGGTAGGTGACAGATGCCAAACAAAAAATCCTTTTAATTTTAGCCTTCGTTTATATGGTTTACGTGTAAATATATTGAATTACATTCATTTACCCATTTCAAATTATTTTAGCCTTTATTTATATTGTTTATACATTGAATTTCATTCATTTACCCAATTCACATTATCCGTGTGTGTGTGTGTGTGTGTGTGTATAGGCCAAACTGCAGCAGTTGTATTTTTTCTGACAACAACAACAGACTAAGGTCAAACTGTGACAGTTGTATTGATTCTGACAATAACAGACTTAATTGTAGGATTGTTTGATATAATTTAACATTGTACTACCACATGTTCTCTTGTCAACATTTCTAATTCTTGTCTGTGTGTGGTATTGCCTACATACCGTGAATCCATTTCACACTTGTTGCATAATTATATTTTACCTGATTGATTCTTAATTAGTTGGTTTTTCACCTGTTCCCCAATTCTGTATCATATACTATGTCATAGTCTGTTTAGGGATGTGTAAAAGTTAGTTTGAAAAGGTCATTGTGACCTAAGTACAGCACTCACCTTTCTTTAAGGTTTAGCATTTAATTTTTAACTCATCAACCCCTGAAATACAATGGTCTCTTCTGTAAATCAGTGACTAAGACCAGTCCAAATGTGTCTGTAGGAGTAAATGGGTTAATTTACTTTGTCAGCTCAGCACTTCAGGGGTGTCAGCCCTGATTAGCTTTCATTTTTAGAGTTATGTTAATTTATGTCAGATTGAAGTAAAATACACAAACTTTGTTTTATGGTGTTTTTCTTAAAAAGCAATTTATATGTATCTATCTCAGTCAACTTCCTGGGGTAATCAATCTACTTCCATCACTGTGTGACCCTTAAGGCTATCCTGTTGTACATATGGCTTCTATCATTGTAGTGGTGATACAGTTTTAGGTCAAGATTACTGTGACCCGATTTAAAATCATATGACCTCTTTAATTACCATTTACAAATACAGTAAAACCTGTATATAGTGGCCACCCAAGGGACCAGAGAATATTGACCTTTATGTGCAGGTGACCCTTATACACAGGTACAATTTAATTGAAGTATGCAGTCAAGGGACTTTTCAAAATTGGCCTTTATAGACAGGTAATCCTTATACAAAGGTGACCACTATAGCAGGTTTTACTGTATATTATTTATCTCCCTTCATGAAATTTGACTGACCATTAACATGTCCAAGTCTCATCTTTGCCTTTTGAGTTCTGTGGCATGAGATGATTACACATTTTGCATCCAAGAAAAAAAAACTCATGTAAATATGTGTTTGTACTGGCTTCTGCGATACATTGTAACTCAAGATTGACTCTCAGGTCTCAGACCAGTTCCATGTTTTTATCCTGTATGAGAAGACTCGGGAGAGGCATGTTACATTACTAGCACTCCTTTAGATCGTGTATGTTTTAACCTTCATAAATTATTGTTACAGTCAGCCATTTACTATACCAGTCAGGCTATGGTACAAATTATGTCATTAGCTCTGGGCTGCAGGTCTACAGGGCAATATTTTAGGGATGATATATGTGCATCAGGCTGTACTCTATGTCACTGCAATAATGAGAGGTGTGTTACAGTTGTAAATTGTCAATAAAAATCTCTCTCTCTCTCTCTCTCTCTCTCTCTCTCTCTCTCTCTCTCTCTCTCTCTCTCTCTCTCTCTCTCTCTCTCTCTCTCTCTCTCTCTCTCTCTCTCTCTCTCTCTCTCTCTCTCTCTCTCTCTCTCTCTCTCTCTCTCTCTCTCTCTCTCTCTCTCTCTCTCACTCACTCACTCACTCACTCACTCATATAAACCTATAATTGGAATAGAGGTTTTCCTTTTGTCTGTAGTAAGATCTAGGTATATCCTTAGTCAAACATGAAATTGTGAATCAATTTAAAGAGATGTAGGAAAATTGTTGTAAAAACATCTTATGTTCCATATAAAATTTCAAAAATATCTCCTAAAAAACCCTGAAAAGAACAAATCTCTAATCTTTTCTTGTAGCTTAATTGCACTTGCAGTGAAAGTCTGCAACATATGTAAAACAAGACACAGTTACGTCTCGCTCCTTCAGAATGCATCAAGGTCGGCTGTATGTTTTTATGTATCTACTGAAGCAGCTGAATGTTAATGAGAAACTTGTGTGTAAATTGTCATACCTGTAGTTGTAATTAGCATACATTTTTCTCTGCAAACCATCTGGCAGAAATCCTGGCAGTCTTACAGAATTTCTGATTAGTGACTTCAGCATGTATACATCTGTGTGTCTGTGAATGTATGTGTGTGCCTGCACAATTGTGAGTGTGTTCATGCATGCACATTTGGAACACACACACACACACAAACACACACACACACACACACCTATTATCAAGATATCCCTGTGTATATTTAGAGTAACAGTTATATAAGCTGAGTCATTGTAAAACCCCAGAATTTTCCTCCCTTGTACAAGTATGTAATGTTAGGAACGTGAAACTTTCTTAGACAGATCATGCATTTTCGGTGCATCACTTGGTATGTGCAGAGCTGTGATCTCTACTGGAGATCTTTGCTTTCGATTCTCATCCAATTCATGTAGTTCAAATTTCTGTACCTCGGCTTGCTTTCTGCATATTGTTTCCAAGCATTAATTCTCATACATTTTTTTAAAACCGACATCTTACAGGGATGGAAACATGTGTCTGCTGTTTCCTTTGATGTTTTGAACACTTTTGGCATGCAGGTAGTGTGTGCTTGTTGGTTTCAAGTTCTTGAAATGAGCAGGATGACTCTAACGCTCTTACCATTTTTGATGGGTACCAAATGTTACACTCAACTCTTGTATAAAGCATAAGTTACGCTGGTGTTTAGCAAGTTTAGAAAGTTTCAAACTTACAACTATTGAAGATTTGAATTCTGAATGTTGGCATGTTAAATCTATTTCATATGTTGTATTTTTTCGCGTGGACTTGCAGTTAAAAGTGTGAGTGAAAAACAATGAGATAAAAGAGAGGGAGATACATCATTTGATTGACACATGGTTGATTTCGGCATGTCAATTTCACATTTGTTGGTTGCAATCATGTGGATAGCTATTTCTATCTCACTGTGACTGGAATGAAGAGAAATGCATTGTCTTGTCTATTATTTCTCTGGTGATCTGCAGTAATCAAGTTAACATAAGTCAGTCTTGGAACTTGGATGAGTTTTTGTTCCAGTGGAATATATTCTGAATATGTGTCCACTTCGAGGAAATATTCTTGTTGTGCTGTTATTTTTCTGGAGTCTTTCAATTATTCGTGATTTTTAATAAACTTTTGTACTCAGCACCTGGATTTATATGCAGCATTTTGTATGTGAAGGAAATTACTATTCTCACATGTATTGGCAGTGTATTTCGTGGTTATCTATTTTTATGGATCCCATTATTTCAGTACACTTCAATTTTTTGCTTATGTTGAAAGCAATTCTTCTTCATGGAGTTCTGTGACATTGCATAGCAAAAGAAATTTTTTGAAAAAATAGTTTTATGGGGAATATAGGAAAAGGCAACTAGCACTTTGAATTAAAATTGATTATTATTACCTATATTAGGTCTAATGAAAACTATAAAAATTAGGAGTTTTATCATTGGACTGGACTGTGCCTATAAGTGTACATACAGAAAGTGAAAGTTGTAAGTCCACCTGGTGGTGAACTTTGTCATTACACAATTGTTTACATCATAAGAGTCTCTATGAATTGATGATATCATCTAAAATAGTGACCAAGCCAAAATAAAAAGTGACACATCCGTCGGCCAAGTGGTATTCTGGTGCCACTGGGTGGTGTGAAGAGTCATAAAAATATTTGACACTTTGTCACATTGTCGGAAGAATGTAAAAAAAATGACAATGTTATCTGCATCCATGGCAATGTTAAGATTTGTGTAAGGATATTTCCTGGCAGTTGACGTGTGTGTTTATCCATTGGGATATTAAGATTTGTATAATGTAATTCCCTGGCATTTGACTGTTGTGCGTATCCTTTGGGATGTTAAGATTTGTATAAGGATATTTCCTGGCAGGTGACTGGTGTATAGGGTCATACACTATTCTGGAAATCATGTCATCTATTAAAGACAGATTGTTGCAAAAGTGTAGATCATTTATCGGAACCAACAGAAAAGGTAATATAGAACAGTATCCTATCCTCACTGTGTGAATGATATTGATAGGCTGACTCAAAGTAGGGGACTACCCTATCCCCCTCTGTGAATGATATTGATAGGCTGACTCAAAGTAGGGGGACTACCCTATCCCCCTCTGTGAATGATATTAATGGGCTGACTCAAAGTAGGGTAATCCCCCTCTGTGAATGTCATTATTGGGCTAATCCGAAATATAACCCAAAGCCTGAAATTCCACTTTTTTGTAAAGTTTTTAAAAAGTTTAAAAGTTAAGTACAAAGAATCTATATACCTCTTTTTTTGCCCCCCTGCATTTGGATTTTGGATGCAGTTCTTAAAACATTGCAGTGAACTATATGTTTCCAGTAGATAGAAAATAATTTGTGATAGATAAAAATGAGATGAAAATAGAATTCATGAAATTCCCCAAAAGAGTACCTTGAAATGGTTGGATAAATAATTCACATAACTTAATGATACCTGGTTCTTTGTATGCTCATGTTTATTTCAGTGGAAGTAGAGCAGGTCTCCATTAGATAGTTTCGCAGTTTTTTGTTCCAGATTTTACATGTGATATTTTGTGCTTTAGTTTTTCTCATTTTCAATTCAAACACCCACTAATTAGATATTGGATCCATGTTTCATTGAAGTTGAATCTTTGTGGTTAGGGATCATTAAATCAAAGTTGATTAATTAGGCACAGGTGATGCACAATTGAAGTTGCTGACAGTACGCATTTATAATAGAACAGAGTTTTATTGTTTTATCAGAACATATCCAGTGTTTTACCTGAACTTTACCTGAACAGTTTTGTTATACCTGTAATTTACTACTACTAGCAATTTTTGTTAGATCTTGTTATATATACACACACAGTTCACCCCCTATATACTGCCACCTTTTGTTTTCTTGAATTTTGGCGGTATAACAGGTTTGGCAATATATCAAGGTTTTATTAGAGATGTGTGATCATTTCATTATGATACGTCTTTAATCCCTGTTGTATATCATATCCTGTTTACAACTCACTAGTACCATAAATTCAGAAATTTTGTCTTCTTAAGTTTTGACAATTTGGCCACCCTGTTAAAATGGCCAAAATTAAACTATCCAAAATATGTAGCAGTACATGTTCGATGGAAGGAAAATTTAGATCTGTTTCTAACATTAACGCGGAAACATTTCTAATGAT
This sequence comes from Atrina japonica, assembly GCA_030159075.1. NCBI lineage: Eukaryota > Metazoa > Mollusca > Bivalvia > Pterioida > Pinnidae > Atrina > Atrina japonica. The sequence continues at coordinate 585,419 of BROG01000273.1, forward strand.
AACATTCATTGTTTTTTGTTTAAAGCGATATAAGCTGTCGTAGATGAAAAAATTTACATGCTCATTTTATGTAGTATTTTATCTCGTATATATCCCAAAGAGATCATCTGGTGGTTAGAATAACAAATGCATGTGTATAATTGTACAAAACTTGCAAAACGTAACCTGTAATATTAGTTTGATATCATTCTGGCCATTACACATTAACTTTCGGTAATTCTTATGAAAAAAAGGCAAAGGGTAATAAGACCTGTTTTTTTCTCGTGCATCATTATTTCATACATGTACCTAAACCAGGCAAAGTTTGTCTTTTTCGCTATTTCAAAACACTCGTTTCTGAAATTGTCCACGTGCCGGGTATATCGGGTGATCTCGACCCATTTTTAACTCGTCCCATCGCATACTCGGCTTTATCAATCTTGACAAAATTATGAACTGCCCAACTCCACTAGACATGGCGGCATGATTGTAAAACATGGGGTACGCATAATTTTCACAGTTATATTGTTTAGATTTTGGCAATCTCAGCATTCATTTCAGGGCAACATTAAAGGCAGGAAAAAATTCTTTTAATGACCTGATATTTTTATTCATATATTAATTCGATTTGTTTCATGCATTTAAAATAGCATTGAAAAACACATTTCTTATATAATACATTTATTTTCCATATATATATATATATATATATATATAAAACAGTTTCATTTGATATTGATCAAAATATAATTCCAAAATTTCATTTCTAATTTGATTTATATATCATATTGGTTTACTAACAATGAAATCATAAAAAGTATAGGTACATATATATCAATGTGCAGGTTTGTTAATATCGAGACAGTTAATAGAACAGTTTCTTATTTCTCAATTAAATAAGAATAACTTCTTTAAATGTGTATTTTTAGAAAATGTTTGTGAAATCTATTGGGTATTCCAGTGAACATTGATCACAGAACATTTCAATTTGCATTTTATAAAACCAATAGCACATGCATACATATAAACACAAAGCAAAAACAAAAACACACTCAAACACACATACATCGGTCATCCATATTTTGAGTTCTAATTCTTGGTAGAGGAGTCAGAGACAGGGAAGTGATATCACCATTTTGAACTGTTGCCAGTATTCATCTGTCCATATGTTTCTAATTAAGTAGACATTGTAATAACAGAATATTATTACTACTATGTCCAGCAGACAGCTGAATTCTGGTTTTACTACTGCGCTACTGGTCTGACTCACCTGAGATGACCTTTGTTGGCCAGTACAATCTATTTATAGTGTATCTCTTTCTTATAATGATTCTTGTTTGTTTGGACAAATCAGTGATGTCTGAGTTGTTGCTGTCCTCTCCAACATACCCCTCCTCCCCCATTATATATGAAGAGTAAAATAAAGGTAAATTGGTGTCACGTCCCTTGAACAACATACTGAAACAGCTGCCACCAACATTTTTCAAGCAGTTTTTCAGCAAATTCGAAATTTGCTTGATTTGTAAGATGCAAAATGCATGTTTCAGGAAGAAAATCTGAAATGTATCCTTACATGTACAGTACATTTTGCTGTCTCCAGAGGAACCTGAGATGAAGCAACATCACATGTTGAAGAGGACAGCAACATCTGGTTTTCCTAGTTTAGCTTAAAAAATGTTGAATTTGGCATAAAGGAGAGTTAAAAATAAACTTACTGCTGTTGACATCTTGAGAATTAAATACATTGTACAAAATGCACTGTATGTAACAGTTAGGATTTTCCCTTTGTGAGACATTGCTTATTTACTTACCTGTAAACATGAAATGCGATCTGCTGATTGTTGATAAATTATCACAGTTGATAGAGGACTCCTAATTTGTATGTATCATGCACACTCCTATTTCTGTCTTTGTCATGATTTGGATACACTTACAAAAGTACACTTTAAAATATATATGTCAGCAACACTTAGTGAAGTCCCCCACAATATCTCTGGTGCTTGATTTTATATAGATTTGATCTACATTAATGTTCATTTCATACCTGAAGCAGGTGCCCTTGGCAAAGTAGTTAGAATGTGTACTTTATACCAAGATGCTACTCATCTCTCTTGTTAATTGGGACTTTGTTCTATTGGCTCTGAACCCTAATCCTCGGCATTGTTGTATACCTTGCATTATTCGCTGCTGTTTAATTTTCACTATTTTTGCCCTTAAATAAGATGGCAAATTTAAAATGAAAGCAAAACTTTCAAGCAAAGTAATTTAATCACGTACTCACTTTGGTTATGACAAGCTGCACAGGGAAAAGTTTTATTTCTCACTGGATACTCTATTTATGTATGGTGACGAGTAGGAACAATTACTCTTGTCTGTGTAATTTTAATCGGTTATGCTTTATTACCAGTACTGTACCTAAAGGGGCCTCCGTGGTCGAGTGGTTAGAGCATTGTCGATTGTGCTTTGAACCAAGAAGTCTCTCACTTTTGGTCAGCGCAGGATCTAGTCCTGCTGGAACCTAAGTTGATTTTTGTGAGAAAGTTTGCCAGTTTACTTGCGGAAGGCCAGTGGTCTCTTCCCTGGTACATGGTAACTGGGTTCTCTCCTCCACCAATAAAAACTGGTTGCCACCATATAATTGTAAAATTGTGAAGTGTGGTGTAAAACAATTTAAAATTCAAATTCTGTACCTAAAATTCAAACTTGTTCAGGTCAGGAAAGGGTTATATGTATTTTACATATATCACTAACATAAATCTGTCTTCCTCTCTCTCTCATGCTGTATTAAAAGATTAAAAAAGATCATTCTTTTTTCTGGTTCAAACAGAGGAGATGAAGATAACAATTATCTTGGTAGTGAGTTATGTATTCTGTGAAAATAAAAAGAATGATGTGTTGATTGATATTCAGATAGATGTCTATTTCAATCAGTCAATGGCATCATCAATTTCCCTGTATCAGATCTTTTATCAGTGGTGTGGAATGGTGGCAGATACCTAACTTTGTACCAGTATTTTGGCAGCAGAATTATATGAGTCACATGAGTGTACATATTAACCTTCCTTTTTCATGTCCCTGTTTGTATATATAATTCAATCATATTGCTAATTGTATTAGTTGAGTTAAAAGATGACTGTTTTCATTTGCTTCTTGGGGTAGCATTAGTTAAGCAATCAGAAATTGATGTCTTGGGTGGGGTGGGGGGTTGGGGTTGGGGGCTAACAAAGACAGAAAAATAAAGTGCATTTCACCATGGTATGTCACTTGCATGGTAAAAAATGGTTCTCTTTGGGACAAGAAGTAAAAACACATTTTATAATGAATGTTAGTGAGTTGATATTGAGTATTAGGTAAGGACATCTCTCGAAATTCACAAAAACTTCAGACGAATTGAGCATTCTTACAATTAAATCATTAAAATTTTCTTTTGTGGTCCATAATTTCACCTTCTTTTTAACTTGAAGGAGCAATGACTTTTCCCTTGAAGATGAAAGTAACAATTCTTAGAGTCTCGTTGTTTCTTCAAATTTTTCTTGACAATGTTTGGATAAGTAGAACCATGTGGAATTAATTTGCTGTTATGTACTAATGTCATAGAAGATGTTCCAGTACAACAGAAAACTTGATCTACAGGGATATATTTCCTCCTCTGTATCTGACAGATGTTCACATAGGAACAACAATAGTAATAATATTGTTCTTGACATAATGTGTTCTTTTAGAGAGAAATGCTCAGTTATCACTTCGTTGTAGGAAGATTGAAAAAAAAAGAGAGAGAAATATTGGAAAAAGAATGTTTAAAGCTAACTTTTGATATATGCTTTGTAGTTCTGTTCTTCTTTTTCCTGGTTTATTGTTGATTTGATATTTACGGTAGTGAACAGAAGATTCTCATTTATAATTTGTGGCTTTTCTCCTAATTTTTATGGAAATTTCTTATTTAACTTCCAGGGAAATTGTGTAAAAATTCGGTTAAAATTTTTTATCAATTCTAATATAAAAAATCTCAGATACCAAATATAGATCTATAGGATGTCCAGGATACAAATACAAATCTGGTAAAAATTGGACAAACACGGACCTCTGGAAATCTAGAGGTGGGATTAGGTGCCAAGGATGAGTAAGCATCCCCTGTTGACCGGTTACACTCACTGTGAGTCCACAGTCTAATCCAAACGAAATAAGTGAGGAACAAATCATCATCACAATCAGAATCATATAATTATGTGAGTCACAGTATAATAGCTTTAAACAGTTTATTTTTTTACCTGTATGATATCCCTTCAAACATTGTAAATGGCTATATTTCTGAACAGATGGTACTAATTTCCAGCTGATATTTAAAGGAGTAGAATAGTTGTAAATTAGGGGAGAAAAGAAAATTATAAATGTGTACTTATGTATAAAGACAGATTTACACACCTACATACATTGATGTACATTTACAAGTCCAAGCATTGAAATGCAATCACATACAGTGATATACATGTACATGTATGCATTTATATACTGTATACATTGTATCTGGAAATTTCCCTCCTGGTTATTTTTACCCTTTAATGACAGAAAACATATTCACCTTGACTTAAATTAGCACTAAACCACCTAATCTCATGGATGGTATATATGATAATGTCTGTGCCACAATTATTTAGCTTGACAATGTCCTTACAGTCAAAATTTCCCCTCTCATTTAAGGACAAAAATGGTGAAAGTTTAATGGGAGTGAAAAGTTCCTGGTATACCGTTGTTGTTTGTAAAAGAAAAAGTGCAAAGTGCAGCATTGGTCATATCCACTATCTTTGTTGACATTCAAATACATGTACATGTACTTAGAACGTCTAATAAACAGTCAAACTTGTCTATAATTTATAAAGGTCACCCAGGGAACAGGTAAAAGTAGCCTTTTTAGACAGGAGGTTCATTCATTATGAAAAGACATAAGTTACGTTTGAATGGTCTTTATAGGCAGGTGCTCTTTATACAGAGGTTGCCTTTAATGCAAGTTTTACCGTATATATACATATTACCTGTATAAATGTAATTCTTCATTGATTTTGGTTTTCCTCTTTCAGCCCCTAGTCGAGGTGGAGCTGAAGATGAAACTGATTTTGCTCGTCCAATTTCCACCAAAGTTCCGAAGGCAAAGAGTTCTTCATATGGGTCCAGCTCTGTCTCTGGAACCTCCAGAAAAAGCGTTTTACCTGGGAAGTCATCCTCAGGTGAGTGTTCTAATATTTCTGTGAAATTGAGTGTTGAGGTGTATTCTCAGTGCCGTAACCCATTTTTCTTGTTATCAGTGTCTGTAACTAATCCTGTAACACTTACTGTTATACTCCAGCGTCATGGGTGTTCCACAGCACAAGGATATAAACACATACCGTATTTGACCCATTAAGTGCCCAGGGTACTACAAAAATCAGGAAAAGGGGGTTGGTGCTTAATAGGACCAATTAATAGTCAAATTGACGTAAAACAGTTAATTTTTTATAAGGCACAATGGTAAAGTGGGTGTAGTTATTACCTAGGACGTTTATTAACATAATTCTGTTGCTTGGAAGCTACAGATGAACTCTTACTTATGGTTTTTCAGGCCAATATCTCCTTGTCAACCAGCTAGAAAAGACTCTCTATTGTATTGAAAAAGGGGGAAGGGCACTTTTAGGGAGATGGGCGCTTAATGGGTCAAATACGGTAAACGCTGTGTACTGATGACAGCCAGTTATTGTCTTAACAATACTCAACCAATTATATGAGCATTTGCTTTGGAGTATTATGACATGCAAACAAAAAACAAACAGCAACACACTGGCCTTGTGATCTGGAAATAGAATGACCTTTGAAAACAGATAACTGTCGAATTCTCATAACGCCAGGATAATTACTGTAATACTGTTATTACTGCTAGTGTCAAGCCAAACCATTGCTTAAGTTAGAGTATGATCCTTTTAATTAAGGGGAGGGGGTACTCTCAGGTTTTTATACTTAAATGATGTAATGACCCATAATTCAAGAGTTTTCCAATGCTTAGCTTTTTTTTTTTGCTATTGAATAATACAGTTTGCTTTTCTACAACTGCATTAGTGTTGTCCTAACATTGTGGAAGCTTGATACATGTTATAGGAAATGTTATGACCTTTCTAGAATTAGGTCCACATTTCAACTTCAGATTTTGACTTAAAGTACAAATGTAGATCACCAGAAGGTCATTTCCAGGTAATATCCCCCCTTGGAAATTCCTGTACATTCTGGTCTTCTTCCATTCCAAAGAATTCCCCAATTGATCTTGGCCTAACACTTTATTTTTTAAAGCACATTTTCCCTGTTCAGAATGGTAATATGGGAATTATAAACACAAGTCATTATTTGGTAAATCTCTCCCTGTCTCTTCTTCAAGCACTGTCACCTACATTATCATGTTTATTACAAGATAGAACTGCCATTTCAAATCCTACTCAGAAGTTGTTGTTGTTTTTTTTGCTCTCCTTTGTAAACTTAAAGGAAGTTATTCACTTCATCGGTAAGTTGAGTTATCAAGGCGATCTCTTTGACTGTTAATCGTGATGTATTATTCAAAAGGACAAGATAGGTCATAAAAAAGCTTCTGTTGTCTTATCTGTTATTCTTGTGATATTGTTATTACCAGATGAAGCGAGATTGAAATTTAAACTATCGTCACGGACAGTTTGCTTGTCGAGTATCTATTGCCTTGTAGTCTCGGATATCCTTTATTTGAGCTCCTTTTGCTTGAAGAGAAAACTTGAATAATTTCGTCAAAATTATGTTGATTTGCATAAGAATGAATGGCTGGTGTCAAATTAAAAATTAACTTTAAAAACGGACTACTCTGAACTTTCAGTATTATCTCTTTATCACAGTGAAATTGTTTTTGACAGAATACATCAATATTTTATAACTGTAGGTGGCAGAGGAATATGAGCCGGGTAAATTTTAATTGAATTCCTGTGTAGACCCAGGTTTTGCTTCAAGTATGCCAAAGGTATACCTACAAATGCTAAGCAATTAGTGTCCTTTGATGTTCTTTGGTAGGTGCTTGGTAAGATTAAGATATGAAACGGTTGTGTAAAATTTGGTAATCATTTAACCTTTTAACCCGTAAAGCTAACGGAAAACTGATCCAGATCTTATCCAGGTTCTGAGATGAGACTATTTGAAAGGGTCATTTTATTCCTGTTTCATCAAAAGTGATGTTCTTTATGGAATTTACAAATTGAAAAAAAAAGGTCGTACTGGTATTTACTATATTACCCCTAAAAGAAGGAATTAGTTTAACATTATACTGTGGTCTACATAACGCAGTGTTAGATGTTCAACCAAGGCCTGATACATTAATCACAGTCTATGTTTTTCTACCAATTTGACTATACATCATTTTAAAGAGAACTACACATGCCTGTTTTTGTCTCAAATTTTATGGGGTTTTTGTACACTTTAATCTTCCACTTGCTTTAGGCCCTGATTTGTCGGTAACTAGGGAAGTGTTGAGGCAGTTGCTGCTGTCCTGTCAAATGTTTATGTTACGAGATATTTTTTTTTTCAATTTCCCTGAATTGAATGGAGTGCTCTGTTCACACTCTCCCAACTCTTCTCTCCTCCCATCTCTCTACAAGTGTACTTTTATGTGTGTAGATATAGTGTAGATATATACACTGTAGCCTTTCATTGACAATCAAAACAGAAGCAGTGTAATCCTGAAAGCTTAAGGTCATGTCTCCTACTTACTTGTTATGAAATCTTTATCACATCGGCTCAAACAGACAGAATCCATATCACAAGAGCAAGATACTAGGTCTGAACCATGCCCTAGTCAAATCCAAAATAAGCATATATGTATAGGTCTACCAAAGTAAACTGGCACATGTTTACAAAAACAAATAGTCTGAATTAAATCATAACAAGGGTGACAGGCTACATGTACTTGTCAACACAAAAATATCAGAGTTTTAGTAATACATAGAATCCCTGAGAGTCTATGATAGACGATATTGTTTTGGTTTTTGACAGAAGTCTGATATGCCACTTTACTTTGGTAGACCTGTTGTATGTGTAAATGTGTATAGAATGAGTCCCTGCATTGCTGTAAAGACAAACTTTATAATAACTAATTGTTTATTTTTTTTTTTTTACTTTATTTTTTTTTTGTTGCATTGAATTTTTTTCAAGCTTGAGAATGATGAATTCTTTTTTTATTTCTTTTTTATTTATTTTTTTTTTTTTTTTTATTAATTTTTTTGTTTTTTTTTTTTTTGTTTATTATGTTTTGGTTTTTATTTTTATTTTTTTTTTTTTTATATTACTATCAAATTATATGTAACTTTCTCTGCATATGTTATATAATTTTTTTTGTCATTTGTTTTTTTTATTTTTTGTATTTTGTTTTGTTTGTTCTTTTTTAATTTTTTATTTTTTTTTTTTTTTTTTTTTTTTTGTATGTGGTTTTTATTTTTTTTTTTTTTTTTAATTTTTTTTTTTTTTTTTTTTTTGTCTGAAGGCATATATATATATTATATATATATATATATATATATATATATATATATATATATATAATTTTTTTTTTTTTTTGTGTTGTTTTTTTTTTTTTTTTTTTTTTTTTTGTTTTTTTGGTTTTTTTAATTAATTGTTTTTTGTTTTGATTTTTTTTGTTTTTCATACACACTTGAGAATGATTAATATTTCCTATCAAATTATATGTAACTTTCTCTGATTGTAAACATGTACATGTAGATGCTTAACCAACAGTTTCTTTTCCAAAACTGTGCAGCTCTCAGTACTTAATTGATAGATATAGTTGCAGTTCAAAGATTCTATTGAGAGTAAAGTCATTATATTAAATATGTTTATGCCACTAAAGTTCGTCAGAACTGAAGGCATATATATATATATATATATATATATATATATATATATATATATATATATATATATATATATATATATATACATATACACACATAAGAATAGAAGTACATGTAAATTTGAATAAAATGAAAAAGTTGTGAAAATACAAAAATTATTGATTTTTTGGTTTACATGGCATCTAAACATACATGCACTTCACTTGAAAAATTGGAAAGTAAAAAAAAAAACAAACATTAAGGGGGAACACTTGTATGTAAACTTTTAGCTTGTGTAAATGCGGTTGTTTTGAAGTTTAAAATATTGCTGAAGGTAGAATAGGATTTATGTTGCATATGTAAACACCTGGCCATAAACAAAACAGGCATTCATTTTAACAGTAGCTGCATAATGGAAAAGCAACTGTCAGCCCTTCAATATTTAACTTCTCTGTTTGCAGTATTTTTCTAACATAACACATATTATTTATATAACAAGGTGTTGGTTTTAACTCTTGTATCATTTCCAAATTTTCACCCGTCTGTTTCTATACTGTATGCAGCTGTCACCTTGCGCCGAAGACGATCAATGTCAGGTAACCAGTCAAAATTAACACATTTTTCCTGTTTTCCGTGTTTAGAGAGTAATTTGATTTTGTATCCATCTCCATGTTGTCTTCACCTTATTTTCCCATCGCACATCTTTTATGTTTTCATTGCCATTATGTTAGATGTAAATCAGTAAGGGTAGTGTTATCTGTCGAAAGACAGGCCACTTAAAGTTATTTTGTAGATTGTTGCCCCTAATATCAGGCCAAAAATACAAAGACAATTTGTTTGAAACATAAATTTGAAATTTGAAAGATTTCTGGGATGTTCCAAGGCTTTTTTGGATCCATTTACCAGACCCATTCCTAAAGAGAAAATGGCTTGTATTATTTAAGAAAAAAAAAGTTAAAAAACTCCTAATTTAGAATTTCCAGCTAAAAAGAATTAAAGTATTTTCAAACAAAGTTCTCAAATTCAGAAATTCCATTTTAGTTAAAATGTTGTATATTTTCCCATTTTTTTGGACCCTGGACCCAGAATTTTTTAGAATGGAAAGTCAAAGGATTTGCAAACCTGTGTAACAATTTGATTAAAAATGATTGGAATATAGAAATAACATTTATGTGGCCTACTTTCTGCATTTAATTTCCAAAGGAATATCATAATTATGGCATTATCCCCGTAAACCTAGAGGTAAAAAGATCACACACTATTGTCCCTTTATTCACACCATGTAGAATAGATTACGCCCAAGAGTAGTCTCCCCTGGTACATGTCATTCTATCCCATTCGTTATCCGAAAGTCAAGATACACCACAATGTAACCACAGTTATGTTCCTTTATTTTACGATATATGAATGATAACATTTTACTTTTTATAAGATTTTACAGAAAATTAATAACTTAAATATTAGTGGTTTCTTTGTTTCTCCCTATTTCATGGTTTTATGAGATTAGATAGAACTGTATAGTGTTTGATTTCTATCACACATTATCACACTGATAATTAGTATGTGTTTTTCTTTAGTTAACATAAACTCTGTAGACAGTTGCATGTACTTCTGATATCTACATTATTATTCTCTCTTTGTACTAAGACAAATTGTTTTGATGCATTGAAAACATGTTTTTGTATAGTGATATATTGTTCCATGTTTTGTAAATACTGTGGTAATTACAGTGATAGATATCTGATGTGTGAAGTGGTCAAAATTTCAAATAGAGTGTTAAAAATCATTTATTGTTTTCCTGATTGATTATCACGGAGGGAAAAATATTTATTCATCTGTTAAGGTAGTTTACTTGGTGCATAATGTTAATAGTACATATTATGTTATACAGTCAACGGTCAAAGATGTCTGTAAAGGCTACTCAAAGGAAACAGACTAAAGTAGCCATTAGAGACAGGTGGCCTTTATGAAAAGGTTTATTCATTATAAACAAAGCTAACAAATGCTAGGTTTGAGTGGCCTCTATAGGCAGGTGTCTTTTATACAGAGGTAGCCTTTAATGCAAGTTTGTACATTTAAAAGGAGTGAAACAAGGAATGAATATCTTGACAGAAAACACACTTTATGTATACTCATATAGATAACATGTGTTTTGAAAACATATTTTATTGATAGAAATCTAATTTATTCGCCAAAAATATATTTTCTAAGTCTCATATATTCAACCACTAATGGAAATTTTTATTTAAGATGTCATTTCAACATTTTAGAAACATTTTTTATTTTAATTTAGCGCATGCTTAAAATAATTAAAGGTAAAATTCATTATCTGCACATGCTTAGAATATCATGAGTGAGAATTAACCACAATTATGTGTCGCGTGTTTATATATAGCAGATCAGTTGATAGTATTTTTTGTATTCACTTTGTGTACATTGGCACTTTGTGTTTATCAGTCTCTCTACAATGCATCATCCTCTAAACTTGATACTTTGTAGAAAATGTAGATAAATGTCCTCAGTTGTCACTGTTAAAACACATTTTGGAGTTTGATAAATTTTTACCTGTTTTATACTTTATCAACTTTTTCTGTGATAATATGCCTAGTATTTAGAACGGATGGACACAACTGATGCAGCTCAATACAGGTGTGTCTAATTATAGGTATGTCAGGGTTGTCACCTTACTTGAAAAGTCAGGGGAAAATGATTTTTTTTTTCAAGGTCAGTTAATTGAATTTCAGAAAAGTCAGGGAAAAATAAAATTCTGGGAAATCTTCTTTGGCCATGGCAGTCTTCCAGCAATGTTAACTATCATATTTGTTAAAATTTGTAAATGATAAAAAAATTGTTTTGATGGAGAAAAAAATTAAACGATAATTGATGGGTAGGGGAGGTGAAAAAACAGATTTGATCATTGAAAAGTCAGTGAAAAAGCAGCAAATTTTATTTTCCCAACTCTATGTTACATGCCAGCTACCTGTACAACAGGTAGCTTTGAGGTTCAGAGAGCATTAATGTCACAAGTATGTGGTTCTGGGTTTGATTCTCAGTCTAGATATATCTCTGAGGCCTTGGTGTTAAATAACTAATGTCTATTCCTTCATCTAGCTAAAAGAAGTCCTGCAAATTGTTACAGATTTTTGTTTTGTATCATTTCTCAGCAATTTGACTTTTTCCAATTTTACTTTCAGCGGCCTCTACAGGTGGAATAGATGAAGATTTCTTTATCAAGTCATTTGAAGATGTCGTTAAAGTGCAGGTGAGTTATTGATTATCTTATTCACCCTTAAAACAAACTTGGACTGTGCCTTTGCTTTTGATCTAAACAAAGACCATTATTGTTTCAGGGGTGAGTTAATTTCAAATGTAGTTGGAAAATAAAACATTTATGATCTGTATCTTATGTCACATAAATCAAGAGATTTTGTTTTGACCTAGAAAAGTTTGAGTTTCCATGGTAATATGATTGACATGATGAGTCTGTCATTATTTGATCAAGGGATTGTGATTACCTGCAGCCAACACTCTTAGTCCTCCGTCCATAGGCTCTCCGTATAATTGACTTTCTGTCAAAAGTCATACAGCCAACACTCTTATTCCCCTGTCCATAGGCTCTCCAGTTCAATGACTTCCTGTCAAAAGTCATACAGCCAACACTCTTAGTACCCTGTCCATAGGCTATCCATAGAATTGACTTTGTGTCAAAAGTCATACAGCCAACACTCTTAGTCCCCCGTCCATAGGCTCTCCATTTCAATCACTTCTTGTCAAAAGTCATACAGCCAACACTCTTAGTTGTCCATCCATAGGCTCTCCATTTCAATCACTTCCTGTCAAAAGTCATACAGCCAATACTCTTAGTTGTCCATCCATAGGCTCTCCAGATCAATCACTTCCTGTCAAAAGTCATACAGCCAACACTCAATACTCCATAGTCGATCCACTTCTGTCAAAAGGCTTTCCACTCTTATCAATAGGACATTTCCTGTCTTAAGTCACACAGCCAACACTCTTAGTCCTCCTCCATAGGCTCTCCACAATCTTCCTGTCTCTGTACCATAGGCTCTCCAGATCAATTCAATGACTTACTGTCAAAAATTATTCAGCCGGGTGTTTGGATCAGTGCATTCAGTTTCAAAAGAATACAGCCAATACTCTTTTCCATCAGAGGCTTTTTTTGACTTCCTGTCAAAAGAACAAATGTTTTAGTTTTCCATCCATAGGCTTTCCAGATCAATACAAATGTCTTAAGTAACAGCCAACATTCAAAACACAGCCAACATCTCTAGTCCTTCTGTCCAGGTCTTATACGCACTGACTTACTGTCCTGATTCATGAGGATCAGTGGCTGTTTCCAAGAATATCCCCTTTTATGGAAGGTAGAAAAATGTTTTAAAATATCTGGTAAAACAACAGACATATTATTATTCAAAAACAAAATGTCTTGAGCCAGTTATGCGCAACATTGATCAAATGAAATGATATGGGAAAATTACTTTGAAAATAAAACATGGGAGTTTAAAAAAAAAAAAAAATTGAAAATGCAACATGGTAGTTTAAAGTATCATCAATGGTGTAGAGTATCAATTACCATTGTAAATGAAAATTGGCTGGTAGCCAAAGTGGCCCTAAAACTGTGTATATGGACTCGAGTGAGATTAAGGCTCTGCTGGATTTCCTAATTTTTCATTTAAATGTCGCTAGAGACTACTTTTTCCCTCCTTTACTTTTTTATTTATTCAGCGGCCACCCAGATTCTTTTCATTTAAAAGATGTTAAGTGTTGATAGTTTATATTTTGCCAAGGGTTAAGCTTAAGTCTTACGTAACTGGCTTTGATCCGCAAAGTGTAAAGGTCAATGGAACAGTACTTGTTCTGTAAGACATATAATGATCCTTAAAAAGACGCCATTGTACCAGTGCTCGGATTGTTAGTTTTATATCGGTCATTAACCATTCACTGATCATGATAGGATAGGATTTTAAACAGGTCACTAGTTTGGTTATACTAAGTCCATTCAATTTGAAATAATTTGAAAAAAAAAAAATAAAAAAAATTATGATGATCTTTTTGAGAGTGTTACTACTGATATTTAGTTTTAAACTATAGTTTGTTAACTTGTCAAAGTGAACTATTGTATTTATCATCTGTCTGGCTAAAGCAATGCTGTGCTATACATTATTTGAGCCAGTGTCTGAGAAAAGGGTACGACATTACCAATGAAATGCATGGAAATGAGGAATTCCGTCTGACATATTATTTCTAAATTTGTTGATTTTTTGCACTGGAAACAAAAAGAGTTGCTCTTGCCTGTGTGCATTCTCATAAATTATATTTTTAAAAATATTATGTTCCAAGTTTCTGAAAGCAATAAAATGACAGTATCCCCATAAACTGTCCTACGGACCCCTTTTTCTAAGCCACTGGCTTGTTTTAATATCTTAATGTTTATATGATTATTTTATTATTGTTTTTTTGCTCTAAGGAAAATCATTAAGTAGTATGGAAATCCACAAATTTTGATCTTTGCAACTGATGTAATGTATGTCAATGTAGAGATGGTTCTCTAATAAGTTTTGTTTGTCTCATCGTATTACATTGCCAGTGATTTTTCACATATACATGTACATGTATGAAGATTTCCCAAGGTCTAAGTGAAGTGCCACAAAATTATGATCCAAAAGACCTGTGACTTTTACTTTGTATGTCAAGTGCTTCACAAGGAACAGTTATTGCCATTTTTAAGGGTCTTGGATAGGACCTGGAGCTGATAATCAATATACTGAGTATTTGGCATCTTGGAATTGAACCCAAAATCTTGGGGCTCACAAGACAAGTGCTCTTACAAACTGAGGCACCAAAAGTGGTTCTTGTCTTACCCTGACATTGAACCTTTGCTATTTCTGTTTCATCCTTAGTACCAGTGACTTTAACTTCTACTGTAATGATCAGGAGGGCAATCACCGCCTGAGCTAGAAAGTCTCCGATCTTATCACATCATGATACGAAATTGAATTCTTTTGTTTGCCCTCATCCCCACCCATTATCATTGATATGTGCCACATCTCCCCATTCCCAGCCCCATTCCTTTTGTAGTAGCCAATATGAAGTCATACACCTTCATAGTCAGCAACAGACTTGGACATTTAGTCATTAAACATTTTCTTAACAGGTGTTTTAGAGTATACTCATGTAAATTTAAAACTTGTAGACCTGTGCATAAATGTTATGTATCTGTATTTGATTGTTAATTTAATATTTTCATGTGAAATGGAGACCCATAGGCTATAAATGTTTCATTTTCTGCATGTACATTGTTCGGTATGTTCACTTTGATAAACATAATAGAAATAACATGGTATCATTTCCTATTTAGTTGTTCTCGTCCCGAGATGTACAAGATCACATGAGCAAGATCAGAGATACGTTGTCCGATTCCAACGTTGACTGGGAGAAGAGAGCCGAATCTGTAAGTAGCTCTAGCATACCAGATGTTTCACTTAAACCTGGAACAGTGAAAAATAGGTGTGGGTAATATCAAGTGTAACAAATTCTAATATGAGGCATGTCCCTCAAAACCTGGATAAAATCAAGTTTGCCCCCATTTCTTATTATTT
This sequence comes from Atrina japonica, assembly GCA_030159075.1. Taxonomy (NCBI): domain Eukaryota; kingdom Metazoa; phylum Mollusca; class Bivalvia; order Pterioida; family Pinnidae; genus Atrina; species Atrina japonica. Next base: position 600,876 of record BROG01000273.1, read on the forward strand.
TCTGAACAAAATACAGTGGAACCTTTCTTATCTCATTCACCCCTAAAGACACATTTGGACTGGTCTAAGTCATTGATTTACAGAAGAGTCCATTGGTTTTTTTTAGGGATTGATGAGTTAAGAGATCACCTCATTTGCCATTATAATGTGGTCTCTCTAGAGAGGTCATAACAGAAGCATTACTGGACAAAGGTTTTATCTGGATGTGGTCTCCAAACAAATTTGGTCTTTGATGATCTCTGAAGACTGGTTCCTCTGTAGTATCATTTCTTGTATATATTTTAAATAAATGAGAGCCGGCCTGGCTCAGTCGGTAGCGCGCTCGACTCTGGATCGTGAGGTCGTGAGTTCGAGTCCCGCCGGCGACAGGTTGGTTTCCTGTCTTTCGGATGAGACAGTAAAAACTGTAGGTCCCGTGTCACAGTAGGTGTCGGCACGTTGAAGAACCCTCACTGCTCAATGGCCGTAAGTGTCGAGCATAGGCCAAAATTTGAAGCCTTTCACCGGCATTTGGTGACGTCTCCATATGAGTGAAATATTCTTAAGTGGGACGTTAAACAACAATAAAACAAACAATAAATTAAATAAATGAAGCATAATTCTCACATGTATACAGTCAGTCTATTTGTCATTTATGATTTTTGATAAATTGTTCTTTTGATATACAAAGCTACGGCACAGGAACCTGAAATCCTGTCCATATATTGATAAACAAGTTATTTATATAAAGCCTGCCCTCTGTAATGAGGTTGTGGCCCAAAAACATGTTGCACTCCTTCCTTTTTACCTCCCCTCATTACAGAGGGCAGGCTGCATATAAATGACTTCTTTATCAATATATGTACAGAATTTCAGGTTCCTGTTGCTACAGTAACTTTGTCGTAGATGTCTTGAGAATTGATTGTAATAATAATATATATATAATATATATATATATATATATATATATATATATATATATATATATATATATATATATATATATATATATATATATATATATATATATATATATATATATATAGGATTTGACTGCTTGAGATTTGATTGTCAAAATAATATACAAATAAACATTGACATTTCACTTGATTTTCAGATTAAAAAGCTTAGATCTGTGATAATTGCTGGAGGCCTAGAACATGATGAATTCTTTCAGCACCTAAGAACTATGGAGGTTTGCTTTATATCGGCTGTCAAGGACTTGAGGTCTCAGATAGTTAGAGAGGCTTGTATCACAGCAGCGTAAGTACACAGAAATTATAGCATTTTGAGAATCTCTTATAATTTCCAGAATAAGGCAGTGATGGCAGCATTGAGGACTGGAGGATAAAGACACATTATCTGTCCACTTGCAGCATTTAAGTTTCTGTGAAATAGTTTGAGGTCATTCATTGAATTTTTCAACAAATTTGGTATAATGCTTTATATCTATAGGGGGCCTCCATGGTTTAGTTGTTATAGAATCCTGATTTAAACCATGACGTTTCTCACCTCTAATCACTGCTGGTTAGAGTATCGCTGGAATCTGAGCTGATTTTGTGAGAAAGTTTTCCGGTTTGCTTGCAGAAGTTTGATGGTCTGTTCCTAGGTACATATGAGAGAATCCTGTTACAGTGTCCCGGAAAGAGTCCACAGGTATTCCACAAGTAAACTTGCCATCCTTTTCATTAAAATCAGCTAAGGTTCCAGTGGGGCTCAAACCTGTGCCAACCAGAAATGAGAGACTTAATGGTTCAAAGCTTGGTGGTCTTACCACTCTAACCACAAATTCTTTTGATCATTTTTGGCCGGATTGCAAAGCAAGTCCGGTCTATAGATTGACGATGTCCGTCCGTCGGTCTGTCCATCAACATTTTGGTTGAAGCAAATTCTCAGCAATTGATAGAGGTGCAGATGTCATACTTGGCCTGTAGCTTACCTGTGCCAAGTGTATTTGAATTATGTGGATTCCTGTGGCAAGTGCAATTGAATTATGTGGATTTGAATTCTGGAAATGGATCAAAGTAGTAACTGGGTTGGGGATCAACATTTTGGTTAAAGTTTCAGGTTGAAGCAAGTTCTGGGTAATTGATAGAGGTACAGATTTCAAAGTTGGCCTGTAGAATACCTGTGGCAATTTCAATTGAATTATTTGGGTTTGAATTTTTGGGGGTGGATCAAAGTAGTAATTTGGGTGGGGATCAACATTTTGGTCAAAGTTTCAGGTTGAAGCAAGATTTTACTTTGCAATCTGGTCATATCGTCTTTAGTGGTTTCTTGTTTACTTTGATATGTAAATTTGACAAATTTTAGACTTCTGATAAAAACAAACATAAAATGGACATAACTAACTAAAAGATTTTGGGTTGGAGCATTTTAGGTGGGTCAGTAGAGTTACATCAGACAAATCTTTTTTTTTTTTTTTCACCTGATTTTAAGACACTTACAGATCATGTATTTTAAGATGGATGGATAGGTATCATCTTCTCAGAATGCATCATTTCATTTATCAATTTCAACATTGTAATTGCTTATTTCAATTTTCATCAGCAAATCATTTTCTTCATCTTGCAGGTACATGTCACAACAGATGGGATCTCGATTTGATCACATGGCAGAATCTATTCTGCCCTCGCTCATCAACCTCATTCCAAACAGTGCTAAGGTCATGGCCTTCTCTGGGGTCGTGTGCATTCGTTTCATTATTCAAGTAAGTTGTACCATCCGAAACATTATGCCCTAGGGTTGAGCAGATATTCTTTGCCCATTATTTCCCTATACAGTCAAACTTGTCTATAAAGGCCATTTAAGGGAACAGGCAAACGTAGCTGTTATAGATAGGTGGTCTTTATAAAGAGGTGAATTCATTACAAAAAAAGGTTTTGTTTGAATGGCCTTTGTTACATAGGCAGGTGCCCTTTATACAGAGATGACATTTTAAGGCAAGTTTGACTATTCCTAAACAGATCATCGGTCCCTCCTTGTTGAGTATGTTTTATACATGTACATTGACGTACATGTAGGTACATGTATCATAGCCCTCTGCTAATATTATACCTCATTGTCATTTTTTATTCTCCACTTTCGCCAAAACGGGATATTATTTTGGGTCTGTCCGTCTGTCCCTCTGTCACACTTCATTTCCGTGCAATAACGGCAACAAATACTATCCGATTTTCTTCATACTTGGTAACAAGGTTAAATGCCTAAAGGGCTAGGCCAAGTTTGATGGCCACTGTTGGCGCACTTTATTTGGTGGAGTTATGGCCCCTTGATTAACATAAAAAGTCATTTTATCACGGATCTGCCTAGCAATGTAGCATCATTACAAGTATATATTATTCGGTCTATACTTATTTCAACCAGTTCTTTGTTCTGTAATACATGTTCCATAACACATCTAACATGTGTATAAGGCTTTAGATTTTGTTCAATTTCCAAGCAATACATATTGTGTCAACAGCATGAAAATTACATGTTTCAACCTAACCTCAAAAGAGTTTATCTACAATATGATTATCGCTTTACGAAAGGTGGGAAAGCAGGGGATATAAATTCTATGAATTAGTTTGTTTATGTCAAAGTTATAACCGCTTGACAGATTTTTGGGTAAATATACCCACTGCATTTGATAAGTGGTGGGTATTGTACCCAAGTGCTTATTTGTTATTTGGAGCACTGATCTCATACATTTGATGTAAGTTAACATGAAAAGGGGAGATTAAAAAACTTTAATTTAGAAAATTTCTCACATGAAATCAGAAATATATGAATGGATTATTTGAGGATATTACTTGTTCCACTGGACAATTATTAAGTAAGGTTCTCTTGCTTGACTATGAAATAGACCGGTAAATGTAATAGGTGAGGAAAAATGTGCGGCCAGACTGGGAATCGAAACCAAGGACCTCACCTAACACTAGCAGGGAGCTCTTACTAACCGACCTATTTGGGTTGATATGCTCTGCACCACTTTAACACCGCCCACCACCCCCTTAACAAGATTTCTGACCCCAGAAATCAAGGAGACTCAAGTTAAACACACACCACAGTGAGATGTTTAGTTATGTGCCAGATGTAGTAGGCAGGGGGAAAATGTTGGGCAGACTGGGACACGTATGGTTGTTGTGCCATGGAATATTGAGACATGTTTTATACCTAAAAAAAAATATTACGATGATAATTTTGTATGTTTCAGTACACTAATGATATTACATTGATGATAATTTTGTATGTTTCAGTACATTAATGATGTTACAATGATAATTGTGTATGCTTCAGTACCATAACGATATTACAATGATAATTTTGTATGTTTCAGTACCATAACGATATTACAATGATAATTTTTGTATGTTTCAGTACACCTATTCATCAAGACTTATTCCAATTATCACCAGTAATATGACTTCCAAATCAAATATAATCAGAAGGTAAGAAATTTGTCAAACTTGTTGTATTTCTGTATAGAAATGAAATAGGGAAGATGTCTTAGTGAGGTTGTTCAACATTGATGTGGTTAATAATGATTAAGCATATTCACTTTGAATTTATGAAATTTTTTATTGATCTTCTCAAGTTTTGTTTACAAGTGAATATATAACTGTGGTTGTGCTGTTTGATGCCACTTTGTAAAGTGCTGTTTGGTGTCACTTTGTAAAGTTCTGTATGATGCCACTTTGTAAAGTGCTGTTTGATGCCACTTTGTAAAGTGCTGTTTGATGACACTTTGTAAAGTGCTGTTTGGTGTCACTTTGTAAAGTTCTGTATGATGCCACTTTGTAAAGTGCTGTTTGATGCTACTTTGTAAGTGCTATTTAATGCTACTTTGTAAAATGCTGTTTGATGTCACTTTGTAAAGTGCTGTTTGATGCCACTTTGTAAAGTTCTGTTTGATGTCACTTTGTAAAGTGCTGTTTGATGCCACTTAGTAAAGTGCTATTTGATGCTACCTTGTAAAGTGCTGGTTGATGTCACTTTGTAAAGTGCTGGTTGATGTCACTTTGTAAAGTGCTGGTTGATGTCACTTTGTAAAGTGCTGCTTGATGTCACTTTGTAAAGTGCTGCTTGATGTCACTTTGTAAAGTGCTGCTTGATGTCACTTTGTAAAGTTCTGTTTGATGTCACTTTGTAAAGTGCTGTTTGATGCCACTTAGTAAAGTGCTATTTGATGCTACTTTGTAAAGTGCTGGTTGATGTCACTTTGTAAAGTGCTGGTTGATGTCACTTTGTAAAGTGCTGCTTGATGTCACTTTGTAAAGTGCTGTTTGATGCCACCTTGTAAAGTGCTGTTTGATGCCTTTACTTTGTAAAGTGCTGTTTGATGTCTTTAGTTTTTAAAGTGCTGTTTGATGCCTTTACTTTGTAAAGTGCTGTTTGATGCCACTTTGTAAAGTGCTGTTTGATGCCACATTATAACATCATGTTTGATGTCACTGCAAAGTGGTGTTTTGTTCCACACAGAAGAGTTGTGATTTTATACCACCAAGTAAAGTGGTGATCTGTGCCACCCTGTAAAGTGGTGTTTTTGCCAAACAGTATATTGGTGTTTTATGCCACACTCATTATAGTAAGGTGGATCACAAAATAACCAGGGAAAATACCATCATTCATAAATTCACAGAAATTTCAAATATTTTGTGCTTTTGAGATCAAAGAGAGGCTACACAGACATATTGATTTTGTTAGGTCGTTTTCTGTTTGTCTGTCGCTAAGCCACACAGTTAAGACTTGAGTTTTTATATTTTATGAAATGAAAGAGATTTTAGATTTTAGCAAAGTTTACCTAGAATGTTTTGATATATCAAAATCTAAACAAAACTTAAATGCATTCTGATACACATATGTATCGTCTACAAATTCTCGTTAGAAGTGGGCCAAACTCTGGGGCATTTGTTTAACAAATACATTTTGTAAATCTTTTGTACATGACTTATAATTTTGTCTTTTCAGATATAGTTGTGAATTCTTGAATCAATTACTTCATAATTGGACTACACATATCTTAGAGAAATATATTGCTAATTTACAAGATGCAATCAAGCGTGGCATCAATGATGCGGACTCCGATGCCAGGGCGTTCTCTAGAAAGTATGTATATCTCCAGTTACACATGTAAACATCCACTGTACATAGATTTTACAAGTGTCGAATAGAATTTGTATTTTGTTGTTAAACCTGAAACGTTGTTTGAAATTATTCCTGGTTCTGAAAAACACTTAAACATGGGTTATTAACCTTGAAAAGCACCTGAATTTCAGTTTTATTTGATAAATGATTGCAAATAAGTAAATTGAAGTAGTAAACACATATTTCTGCAGCAGACACTCTCATTTCTATACCTATTAATTCTGTCACAACTATTAGATTATGATTAGTACTGAGTCCCCTTTTTACTTTCAGAGCTTTCTGGGGATTTGCGGATCATTTCCGAGATCAGGCAGATGCATTGTTGAATTCATTGGAACCCGCAAAACAGAAAATGCTTCAGGGAGAACTTAGTGGTTCGTCCAGTAATAATTCTTTAAATAGTGCCGAGGGTTATAAACTGAATAAACCGAGGGCAAGGTCGGCCAGTCAAGACAGAGGATCAGGATTTGATTCCAGTACTTTAGGGTACGTTGTCATCGGCAACAGACTTTGTTCAGTTGCATATCTTGTATCATTAGATGAATAGTAATATTCTTAGATGATCTGAAACGTTGTTGTTGTCAATCTTGATTAATTGCTGACTTTCATCTGGTGATGTGCATAAACTTTTTGACATTGTAAACTTCTCAAAGACCACCCAGTCAATTCTCTTCAAATTTGATCTTTAGCATTTGAAGAGAAGGGCAATGAAGCTTTTGGGATTTGTAGTTTATTGGGAGCGGGGTGCTGATAAGGTTTCATTGATCAGTTGTTCAGCTTTCCTCTTTGGTTCCACTCACTAAATATTGTATATAAATCCTACAGATATCATGAGCATTTCCTCGTGAATGGTGATTTTTATTGATTTTAGTGTTCCTTTTGGCCTTAACCCACTCACCCCTAAAGACACATTTGGACTGGTCTTAGTAATTGATTTACAGAAGAGTCCAATGTTTTTAAGGGGTCGATGAGTTAAATATATCTTTATATATAATACTCCCACAGTGATCTAAAACAATGTAGGTTATATATTTTCTCTTCAATTTGTTGGTGTCTTGTACAGGATTTCATCTGTGAAAACCGACCGTTTGTTGTAGCTCCGTTTGTTAAAGAATTTCCCTTGCAATAGGAAGGACTTTGATTCAGTCCTGGGTCGTACCCAAGACATTTACTTAAGGAAGTGATTGTCAACTGGGTCCATTGTTCTGGGAAACAGCGCATGTTAACGAGCCGTCACTGCACTGGCATCTGTCCGTAGGACAAGTCAAAATTTATGGCACTTCTCCTGAAGCTGGTGACATCGCCTTATAAACATACAAGTCTTATTGAGATGTAAAACAACAGTAACAAACAATCACTTTGCTCACACTACTGTATGACTGCTTTTTGCAAGGGATTTGATTTCGCTGTATTGTGGTCCAAGAAAATACTGCCAAATTAAATACCCACAAATATAATTCCTTCTACTCATGAAGTATCAGACTTTATTCATATATAGCGATACATTGTTAACAAGAGTCACAAAATGTTAAAAACTAGTATTGAAAAAATATATAGTGCAGAGTTCTAGCCTTAACTCCCTGCAGCAATAGACCAATGCATGAAATCATGAAAAATAAGATATATAAGTTCTATTACACTTCTTTTTTGGAATTGATCTAAACCCGGGTGTCTAGACATGATGTAGGCTAAAAATCCCTACTACCAATCAGCAATTTTCAGTTATGGTAGAAACAGATTCAACAACTCGTGTAAGTTGATTATCAAGTTTATCTAACTCTAGTTAGTTAATTTTCAAAATTTGAAAAGACAATCGGTAAACCTCGTGTCTTTTCAAATTTTGAAAATTAACTTGCTCAAGTTAGATAAACATGATAATCAACTAACACTCGTTGTTTAATCTCTTATGTCAAATTTTTTACTTTGTTTCCCCGACTAGATGACCATATATCATTCAGATTGACCGAATTGTCCATTTTTATTTCTTCCAGGCGGATAGGGAAGAAGAAACAATCTCATTTTAGCTCGGCTCGTAGTGATACTGGAGCTGGTAAGTAATTCCTATGTTCAGTCTCCCGGAAAATTCAGCAATGATATTTTAACAGGCTCTCCTGTATGATATTAATAGATTCTTGGTTTGTTTATCCAGTGTTCAATAGTAAAAGAAACATACCAAATACATTTATATATATCAGACATTTCTTGAATTTTTTTTATATATTTTCTTTTAAAAAAATATACAGAAATGCTTGCACTGATTTCTTAAATGTCAAACTCTCTTTGTGTGATATAAATTGATCTGATTACTTCAAAATCTTGTTGATAGTATTTCTATGTTTGATATATGTTTGTATACAAGCATGTAAAAAGAGATTCCAACTTGTGTGTGTATTCCCTCTGTTTATATCATACAAACGGTTAGATCCAACATCAATTGCTCGTAACATATTGCACACAAAAGTTTAGGAAAACAGATGTTGGATTTGATAGTTGGTCTGATTTTCTTCTTTTTACTTAAAAGTGTTGAATTAAAAACCAAAAAAGAGGGAAACTAAAAAGAAAAAATTGAAAACCAAAACAATGCTACAAAACAGCCCCCAAAAAAAAAAAAGTGTGCACATTTTGTTGTGGTTGACATTGTTTCCACAATCATTTTCACAGTCTCACTCACCCCTAAACAAACACTTGGACTAGTCTATATCATTGAATTTAGATAGTCCATTGTATTTTGGGAGTCGATGAGCTGAGCACCGTTCTTTTAGCACCCACTGTTCTTGAAGCACTCACTTTAGATAGTTTCAATTATATCTTATTGTGCCAAACAAAACAAAACAGAATTTCTCTTTGGTCTTTTATCCTTGAGAATCTTTGGAAGGAAATGCACTATTTCTGTTATACATGAGTCAAGGGAAATAACTCGATTTTGTCAAGAATGTAATTAAGTAATACATTGTAAAATAGTCCTAACGGTCAAAAGATTCTTACATTCAGAACCATATTATTGTTCTGTAAGTTCATCCTTTGTGGAACCAAATTTGATTTTTTACTTTACAAACATAAACAGGAGATCTTTAAGAAAAGCACACATATGACTTTTTCCTCTTCTCTTTTCTCTTATTGATTGTTTCTGAGATATTTCAATATTGTCTACAGTGTGTTACTAAAGTAGACCAGTCTTTTATGCATGTCCTCTGTATGTGGAAGATGTACAGTGTGAGTTTGTACCACATAACATGCATTTAAACTTAATTACATGTACATGTATCAGCATGTTGCATTGTGCAGCTACACGGGCTGTATGCCTCTAAACCAGTTTCAAGATATACCCTGCTTTCTTCTTATGCTTGTTATATACAGTGGTGTCCCAAAAGTCGCTCTCTCAAAATAGCTTCAGTATAACTGTCAACAGCTTTTGCCTTATTCAAGACAGTTAACCATGAATAGCTACTGTAGTTCATATTTGGTAAGATGAATGAAGAGTAGCAATATTGTTGCTTGCAGGAATGTCATGTTACCATGGAAATAACCCCTGTACCAAATATTTCCTTTGCTTTCTTTTTCAAATTCTCAGTTGCATGTTTTCTGCGGCCCACTCAATCTGAATTTTGATATTATTCAAAATGTCTTATATAACAGTTGCTGTAAGTCTCTTTTACAAATTGCTGTTTCAAAATTTTTGAATTTCATCATTCAAAATTCTTTGTTACAGCTGTTAGAAATATCATTATATTGATATAAGACATTGTTTACCAAATGATCTTCTCATTGGTTGCCCTAAACACAAAACAACGCTAGCCCCGTATTTCCGTGACCCCCACATTGCAACCAGTGTACTTCCTGAAGAATTTCAAAATTGGTTAATTGTGTTTAATTTGTGGAGTAATTTTATATCACGGGCTATTTGCATATTCATGTGTCAATTTCAATTAAATTTAAATGAGTCTTCATTTGGATATTTGTGTAAACAAACCAATCATAAGTTACAGAGTATTTGACCAATCTGTTGCAATATATACATAATATATAAAATATTTGTCTTGATATCTTTGAGAGAAAGAAAGAGAGAGAGAGAGAGATAGAAAAAGAGAGCTAAAGAAAGAGAAATATTTGAAGTGATGTCAATGAATATATGGTGATATGTTTTCTGAAATGCTAAAAATTAAAAAAAAAAACGAAAAAACAACTCACCCTGAATAATACAGGTCAAATATCTCGCATTTGTCAAGGAAATCTTTAGAAAGAAGAAAATTCAAATTTTTAAAGATATCAGCTGCCATACCGGTAACTATGAAGGAAATAGAAACCAAGAGATATTTTCTGTCAGATATGATACATTCTTTGTAACTTTCTATGTTAATCAGAATTTAATCTACCCAAGTACAGGAGGGCACAATAGAGTCATTTTACAATAAGACCATGAACAGTGGCTCCTGCCCAGTAAAATGAAAGTCAATCAAGTTCAATTAGAAGCTTTAAAAAGATTTACTACGTTTTGAAAATGCTTATGACTTAATTATAACGATTGTAACTTCCTACAACACAGTTGTCTTAGTTTTTCTGCAAAGTATTTTCTGAAGCTTTCTCTCTGATAACCATCATCAGTGCACAACTCACATATCTCCTGGGTATTTGTTATTCTGTTTTTCCTGTCGTTTAAAGCAATAGACTGACTTTGACAAAATGGAAGAGTCGGCCTCATATTGCAAACATACAGGATATTACAGTAAATAATATATTGATCCAGGGATCACTTCCTCACATATCACAATTTGAATGCAGTCTTGAATGTCTGTTTCTCCCTTGACAAAATGCAACCTTATAACTCTGATTTGATTCGTTCTTGTGCATGTTATCTTATCCAATCACTTTTTGTTTATTTTTATCCTCACATCCAGACTTGGATGTTGAAGGTGTTGTTGACTCCAATACAGAAGGTAAGCAGTCGTTATCTAATCATGTGACCTGGTCACATGACCTTGTCACATGATCACAAGATGCTGTGAGTTAACTATTCTCAAGTATATATAGCTTTGCAATGCTGCATATTCTATTACTAACTCTCTTTAATACCTTTAATAATTTGTCTCTTCTATCAACCCACACTCTAACTTACCTGCATTTTGTGTTTGATTTTGTCGTGTGTACATAAGCTACTGACTAATTGGTATCCAGATGTTTTTTATTGGGAGTGAAAATGCAGTGTTTTGGCAATGTGTGAACAATTTTTGTCACATTTTTTTTCTGAATTATCTTAGCTAGATTTTCAGCAAAGTTTGTTTTGTTTCTGTGTGTTCACGTGTGTTGTATCGATGCAGAGCTGATTTGATGCACAAAATGATGTAATTTCACTTCTCTATGTTACTAAACCATTTTAAACATTGAATTTATTAAAGTCAGTCTTCTTGCTAAGTTAACAGAAATTTTTAATTGGCAATTGAAGAACTTTCCATTTTCAGTTTGAAATTAATCCAGAATATTTCAATGATGAGTACTTTTACCCTTTCAGTTTTAAAGATAGCTTTATGTCATATTCTCTATTTCTTTTTTATTCTGTTGCTAGGATACCAAGTTTCTGTAGCTATGTACATATGTATCCTACATTAATCAGTATTGCATATATTCCCTCTATAACGGCATCTGTTATGTTTAAGCTTCATACTTATTATTACGTACTCCATTATTTATCATTTAATTTCCTAATCAGTTGCATTGTCTGATTAGTTTCGACAGTATCAACTAATTATATTTTTTCTTCTAACTTAATTTTTTTTTCCTTCACTTTTTACAACCTCACATGCTTTGCAGATTTAGACAAACCAATATACGATAGGTCGTCTAAAGACAGAATTATCCGATCTAGTAGTGCTGTTGATTTAGCCAATGGGATGAGTCCAATGTACAGCAGTCCAAAAAAGCGTTCGCCGGCTATGTCGGCAGTGTCTCGAATGATGACGGGAGCCACTCATTCTCTCCGTAAGCAAATTATCTATGTTGTAAAAAGGCGTAAAGCTACAAAACAGGCATGGTTAAGTTTATACTCCAGGCTTTACTCTTCTGTCTATCTCTCTGTGATAACCTTTCTTCTCCAACTGAAACCATGGTGGAAAATGCTTTCCAAATATAATGAGGAGATGGGGAAATTTATCCATCAATACATATGTAATTAGCTGTAAGATATATCTGCACGCCAGGTTAGAAGATCTGGTAATATCAGCATGTTATAGGTTATGTATCAGAACATGGCGGAGTGTTTTATTTTTGTAGAATGAGAGTGTCTTGGAACATGAAATGTTACGATTTTTTCTGATCACAGATTGAGTGTATTAGAGACATTTTGAACAAGATGTATGTTTCTATATATTTTACCTGTAAGGTTTTCCCTCCCCCAAGTTGACATGGTGTTCATGATTTTCAGGCATATAATATTTTGTTTTCTATATATTCTTGCATGTAGTTTTGGTTCAGTTTGCCTTCTGTACTTTGCTCTTTGGTATGGTCATTTTGTGCGATTATTTTACGTTTCAGTCCTAGCAATGTGTATTTAAGTTAAGAGTCTTGCAAGTTTTATTATTCAAATTTTCTTCATGGCAGGAACGGGTTTGAAATCATAGGTGTTAATTTCGTTGAAAAGTTGAGACTTTTGTTAAAACTATGTGTATTTAAATTATTTAAATTTCTGTTGTTTCAGTTTCAAAATATAAATGTTTGTAGTGATTTACATAACAGCATCATGCTCAGAAGCCAAGTTTCACACATTTCTCTCTTGATATGCAGCACTTGGATATTTTATCTAGCACTTATAAATGATAACTAGTACTTAAAAATTATCCAAAGTGTCGAAATTCTTGTGTCATGTTTACACATCACATATTTGATGTAAGCTTGACTAGATTGTACAAACACTCGAAACTCATACCTGAGTTCTCTAAAACAAACTCTAGGGAAGAGGTCAATCAACACAGAATTGATTCCGTCTTATTTAGTATGGGAAACTAAGTAAACAATAGTTAAAATGACTTTAAAAAAAACAAACTGTTCAACATTCTGTTGTGTTTTTGAAATTGTTGAAGCTGATACACATTTCGTTGTACTCTAATGATGTGAGAAAACGGTTACTGTTATACATTCCTAGTCATCTAAATGTTTGAAGCTGTTGTCGATCGGTATTCAATGACTCAGCTGGCAAAGTTAAGTAGTGAAAAGGGGAATGTAGACCATTTATTTACAAGACATACGACAACTTGAATTATTGGTTGCATCTGTGTACCGGTAATCCTTTCTTGTGCAACAGGCTTTGGGGATCAAGTCTTTTACTAAACACCCTAAAACACTTTTCATATGTCGACTAAGTGAAAATTTTATTTTTTATGTCCAGCAATAAGATTAACGGAGACTTGTTAAGATGGAAATTTATTTTGGTCACAAATGGCTTGACACTTGAGAAGGTGTTGTATACAAAAGGTAGAAATGACAGGTACAATATATTTGGCTACAGGCCACATTTGACCTTAATTCTCAGGGGTCAATCCTTCTTGTCACTTAAGTTATGTATTAACAGTGACAATATGGGACATTCACACTTACGTTTTACAATATTTATGATTCAGTTTGAGTCAATGAACAAGGAAGTAAGACTGACTTTTGGGGAGGGTGGTCAGTATGTCTATGAATAGGTGAGCGGAATCATTTTAGATTTACTGTAATACAAAGTTATAGATGTCAATTAAGACACATTTAAACAGCTTGTTATATATAGAATGGCTGTCCATAGGATAAGATTTCAAATTGAGGTCCTCTGCCAGGAAAGGTTGTGTATATTGTCTCTTTCTTACTGCATGGGTGAAGGTTCATACTACTTTTCAAAATTTGTGGAACTTCATTTTTTCAAATTAAAAAAAAACAACACAAATAAGGGGGGGGGGGGGGGGGCACACCACACACCAGGCAAGTTTATAACAAACTTCCATGTTTGTACTGATCAAAAAGCAATGACTAAGCCTTTCATCGAATGTTGAGTCAATACAAACAGAACAAACTGGGGTATCCTACAGATACAAAGACGTATCAGTAGAAATTAAGTGTACACATACTTATCATACCCAGCAATGTGTGTACATGTCTGTGTATATATGAATATATTGCAACAAAGTATTCAGCCACACACCTCGTCATGACACCCCCCACCCACCCCCAGCTATCTGAAGGAAAAATACAATAAAGTATTTAGCCACACACAGAGTCAACTTGACCTGCCCTCCCCCACTGCCATCTAAAGGGAAAATGCAACAAAGTATTTAGCCACACACAGAGTCAACTTGACCTGCCCTCCCCACTGCCATCTAAAGGGAAAATGCAACAAAGTATTTAGCCACACACAGAGTCAACTTGACCTGCCCTCCCCACTGCCATCTAAAGGAAAATACAACAAAGTATTTAGCCAAGAGTCAACTTGACCTGCCCTCCCCCACTGCCATCTGAAGGAAAATACAACAAAGTATTTAGCCACACACAGAGTCAACCTGACTGACCCACCCTCCCCCACTGCCATCTGAAGAAAATATACAACAAAGTATTCAGCTACACATAGAGTCTACCTGACTGACTGTCCCTCCCCACCTGCCATCTAAAGGGAAAATACAGCTAAGTTTACAGTCACACACAGAGTCAGCACAACTTTTCACTCTTCCCTGTCCAAAAGAAAATACACAACAATTGTAGTTGTATACATAAGTCTTAGTTATAGAAATAAGAGAGCTTGGTAGCTAGAGTAAAGTAAAAGTTAGGTACCTAGAGTGTAGTATAAGTTAACCAGTGTAAATCCTCGGTCAACATTAGGAGGGTGGGAAAAGATGTAACTTGCCTCTAATTACCAACATATAGTGTAACGCTGAGTGTTCTGTTTACATGTTCACTATTAAATACCTCAGCTGTTGTAAACAGTCAATCCCTTGACATCTCACAGGTCAAATTCAGCAATTTTATCTGACAAAGTATAGTGAAACCTTGTTAATAAGACCGCTTACTGCTATGAACTTATAAACCCTTAACCTCTCACCTGGTTAAACTCAACTAAACCAACGTTATCTGATAAAGTACAGTACAACCTTGTTAACAAGACCACTCACTGCTGTGAACTTACAAACCTTTACATCTCACCTGGTTAAACTCAACTAAACCAACGTTATCTGATGAAGTACAGTAAAACCTTGTTAATAAGACCACTTACTGCTATGAACTTATAAACCCTTAATCTCTCACCTGGTTAAACTCAACTAAACCAACGTTATCTGATAAAGTACAGTAAAACCTTGTTAATAAGACCACTTACTGCTGTGAACTTCTCACCTGGTTAAAGTCAACTTAACCTACATTATCTAACAAAATACAGTTAAATCTTGTTAATAAGACAGCTTACTGTCATGAACATACAAACCCTTTACATCTCACCTGCTTAAAGTAAGCTTAACTAGTTTTGTGAGAAAATGCAATTGATCCTTGTTAATAAGACCTCTCACTGTTTTTAACTTTCAATCCTACCTATTCCGTCAGGTCAGGGTTAGCCTAACCCATGTTATCAGATAAAATACAATAAACTTGTGTACCTTTTCCCATTGCTTGTGATTTTCTTATTACCTAGGTAACAGAAAGTTCGATTTTCACTTTAGATATTCACTTTTTTACAAAAATATAACAGTATGTAGTTTAGCCAAAACTGCGCTACCCGGACACCCAAAACTGCTATGGTCATACCAACAACTGTCAAGTTACAATAACTTAAAATTTCAGTCCAATATCTTATTCATTCATTTATTGTATTTGTTTTTCATATTTAACATGATCATCATTATTGTTGTGAAATTTAATGTATTGCTACTGTAGGACATTATTTTCACAAACACGTTTGTTCAATATCATATTTCTTTGAGTCTTTTTGTAAACCAAATTCTTCATCTATTTTTATGTACATTTTTTTTTCTCTAGATAAAAGTACATTGGCATTTGATCATTAAATTTTGACAAATATTTGATTAAGGACTTGAGATCATAATTGGAAAATGAACTTTTATTTGGAAGACGGTAGATGAAATTACATATATACGCTATTGTTACTGGAGACAGTATTTATACACAAAATCAATTAAACAGATTTGTTTAGAGGTTTTAAGTAAAATAAACATTTGCACCTGGTTTTAGGAATTCGGAATACAATCTTGTAAACACTCATTTCCTATTTTGTACCTTCCATGCGCAGACTTAACAATAACAACCAAAAGAAATTAATATTGAGGTTCAATAAACAACAGGAAATAGTCCACACATTCAGTGAAATCGATTTATCTGAATTATGATCTATTTCTTATTTAATTCCATTACAAAGTACAATTAGGCTTTTATTCATATTACTACATCATGTATTTATATTTGAGGAAGTAGAATGCCGAGTATTGAATAAGAATTATATAAAAATTAATGGAGTCTGACTGAATATTGTAAAGGTGAACTGGGCCTATTGGCATAATACTTAGATATTGACCGACTGACCATTCAGTATATGGCTGAAGGGTTTCATAAGAGACTTAGGACAGAGTTATAGACCAGAAAAAAAACTTTGTACTATTATATAACAAATGCCTTAATTGATGATTACCGTATAAGGATTATATTATGTGTGTTATCTTAAGTAAAATTAAACAACCGCAGAACGTAAATTGAAAATTCAATGGAGCATTAGTTTTGTGGTCGGATTGTTGTTTTATCTTTTGACTTAATCGGCTTGCCAAAATATTAGGAAGAAATTAAAACCAACTGGCTAATGAAGTTACCGGAGTTTTAGCTCATTTCTGGATTTGATAGTTGATTCACCCCTAAATACTTTGTTGGAGTGATCCATTATTTGATTTGTAGAATCCATTGCTCATTTTGGGGTGGTCACCATTGTTGGGGTTTTGACTGTACATGTATTTTGAACTTAGCCTACTGAGATACAGAAGTAAATTTTTCTATACCAGTTGAAACCTGCTCTACCTGTGGCGACAGTGTATACAAATGTATACAAGTTTCACCTCAGTGTTATGAAATTGACATGAGTCATCCAAAGGAGTCTGTGAAACTGACTAGACTGTTTACTGTCGACCCTCAGTAAATCTCAGCAAATTATGTAGCCTTTTTATCATGAGACTTTAAGGGTGTACAAAGTAATGTGGTGAATTTGACATGGCCGAAGCATTGATATTCTTCAAATTAGCCAACAATTATGTTAAGAACTTTCAACTCTCGTTGACTCTGATAGTGTACCTACAATGTAAGATGTCATTTTTATGAAGTGGCAGTCCAGTCTCTCGGTGTTCATTGATCTTTGCTGACCGGGAATATTTGTGATTGGTTATTGTGATTGTTTGTGTGTTTTTCTTTATTCTAAAATTGTTTATTTCATCTGTCGGTTTAGATAAGAACCAGGAGTTATCGTCTGTTATGGCGTTTGATTTTGATGTGATCAGCAGGACTTGTGTTGATATGTGTTTGGTTGACAAGTTTCTCAGCATGCATCACCCTGTAGAACACAATGATCCGTTGGCTTTGTTCTGTGACATTTAAATTCCGCAGATATAATAGAAGTCACCTTTTGTACTTATAAATGATGGAATTAATATACCTCATTTAGCACAGTCAGTGTAAGAAGTACGGGAATTACACACCAAACTCATCATGTTGTTTCCTGCTTTGCATTTTTTTTCAATAGAAGAATAACAAAGGTCATGGAGAAAGAGTTTGCGTGACTTTGATCAAGTTACTCTTTGACAGTTAGGGGAGATTAATTAATATTTGGAGAAAATTAATTTGTATCATCTTGTCATTTACTATACATTGTAGTTGAAGTGAGAGAAACTGAGATCCTGGTTTTAGCTGCAGTCATCTAAATCTTCTCTGTTATTTTCACGTGTAGGATTTACTGTTGGAATTTTCACAGTGATTTATCTAGATTCAAATATTTAACCAGGATTAAGGTGTGCGACTTCTGATCCGCTGGCTGATTTACGAGTTGGATTAATTGGATTATTATTAATTTTTGTGGTCTGTTTACTACCTGAGCACTTACCTGTACTGAATTCCAAATATACAGTGATTATTTGTTGTTTAGTGAAGTGAAATATTTAACAATGTCAGCGTATCTTTCTTATATGTTACTGGCCTAATAGGTTTTGTAAGTTTGATTTCTGGAAATTTGGATGTAGCTGAAAGTGATGCATATACTGATCTAAAGTTATAAGGGTATGACCACTGAGAGAAATAGGGTTAAGATCTATAACATGTTTGACATGCAATTTATGTGACATATTCTAAAGATATATACCTGTATGGAGTTATGATATGCAGTGTTACATTGGAGTGAATTTTCATCTGGATCAGTAGAGGTGTATCTCATAATACAATATCTAAGGATTTGAGTTGACAACTGAGGTTTAATTTACAGACTGGAGTGTTGGGAAACATTTTCCTCTTGTATTGGTGGGAGGATTAAACAATATTTGTGGTGTTTGTGAATGCACTGCCTTATTTCAACTACTGTAAACAGCAGTAACAATAGAGATATTTGTACAGCATGTGAATTTGTGTGAAAATAGATACCTGAGATTTAGACTATTGTGCTACTAGATGTTTAGGGATATAAGTGAGTGGAAATCGGTCATCAGTTTGTCAGCGCTGTGATTGCCAAAAACATTTAATAAGTCCTAAACTGGAGCACTGAAACTTTTAATCGAGTCAAACCAGAGTTTATGAGTTATCATGGTATTCCATGCTCGAAGTAATGTTAATGGTAGGGAGCATGACAACAAACGTAGAGTTCACTTCGCGATATTTCCTTACGTCGTTGAGATTCCGAACAGGGATGACATTCTAGAGAAGGAGTTGTGTGGAGATTGTTTTTCTGAGGATGAGGAGGCGGTGCTCTGTGGGTCCACTGTAGAAAGTTTTGAGGTCCTCAGTGGAGAAACATCGCTGAATAACAATGGTAGTTAAATTGTTCCCTACTTGTGTGTGTCAAAGGTCACCTCTGTTTTGGTCTGCTGATGTATAGAGATATTAGATAAACCAAAAGATGTATAAATGTTAAGATCAACTAGTTATGTCCTAACCAAAACTGTAAGTTTAGGCAACAATTAAATTTTGACCCAAAACATCTCAACCTGTGAAAGAGAACCTTTAAAGGGGCTGGGGGCTCCATGGTCAAGTAGTTAGAGCATCGCAATTTTAAACATGAAGTCTCTCACTTCTGGTCAGTGCAGGTTCGAGCCCTGTCGGAGCCCTGTTAGAAAGTCTGCCAGTTTACTTGCGAAAGATTGGTGGTTTCATCCCAGGAACAATGTAACCTGGTTCTCTCCTCCACCATTAAAAACTGTCCGCCACCATATAACTGAAAGTTTGTTGAATGTGGTGTAAAATACTATTCGAAAAAAAAAAAAAAATAATGATAAAAAAAAAGTTTAAAAATGGCAGTGATTAATCCTTTGCTATGCATTTGACATATCCTAATAAAGTGAAAAAAATCTGGGAAGCGCTAAAAACAACATTGAAACAAAAATTGACCTAAGAGACTTAAGACAATGGGGAAAAAAATATGAGGGGATATTTTTGTTTGTCTTTAGTCAGTTGGAAGATAACTGATCGTTTAACTGACCACTTAGAGAGGTAGTGTTGAAATCATGGGTGTGTCAGTAGAAGTTGAGTTTCGATGCTACCGATGTGGTCATTAGGCAGAGGTGGCCATTGACAAAGGTTTGGTATTTTTGCACATGTATTTCACTGCTTTTCTTCATTATGCAGTTTTCACTGATGGGACATAGTTAATGTGTATTAGGTGCTGGTATATTATATGTATATATACATCCCATAGCAATCCAGCCATGTACTTTAGTTTACACCTGTAGCCATTACATATATATATACACACATTTGAGCCTATATACATAGTACCTTTATAATACATTTATAACTTAATGTTTCTAATTCATGGTGGGGAGCTGTAAGTGTTCAAGTGGGTGTGTGCGTGCATTTGTGCGTGTGTGTTTCTGTTATGTGTTATATATAAGACATGAGGGTATTTAAGTAAGAATTTGTGTTGGTTGGTAATTAAGATGCAGGCAATCATGTGACCCCACATGCCAGGTGGTTTTATTACAGGTTAATTATTAGAGGTTAATTACATTTATGTACAACTGTTGTTGAATGAAATAAACAAAGTTCTACAACTCTGGTAGTTTCTGAATACAGAATGTCCTTAGACAGATAAAGTTGTATTTTGTTATTGAAATAAAGTAAGTATGGATTAGGGTTTAGTATATATATCTGTGTCATCATGTCTATATATAGACGTGTGCTATGGTTTCTTTGTGATAATTAAGCCGTAAATATGTAAATCATATTACTGATATTAGTACTGGTATATTATGAGCATGCACAGAATTAAGGTTAGTCGGATATTAATGATATTGCACATTTGTACTGGGTATGGGGTTGACCCACAAGTCCCCTGACCTGAGTGAGGAATATGACCTTGTCATAAATGTAAATGTAATCAGTATGTTTATAATTTTCAGCCAAACAAAGCTTTGATTTTATGAAATTAAAGATCTGAAAATAGATTACTGCGTGAACATTTAAAACTTTTTAAAACAAATTTAATAATAGTCATGATTGGGTGACTCAAACTAAGTATTGATGAAAGTTAAACTCACTGCTGAGTCAGCGGTCTAGTGATTTAGTATACAAAGAATCTGATGTTCACTCCTGTGGGAAATTAACGTATTGCCAAGTGTCATTCAATTGTGATGTCATAATCACACAAGTGTTTGATGGGTCATTTAATTGTGACGTCATAATGGGAAAGTTTGCAAAAAGGTGCCATGTCGGGCATTTGGCGATAGGTCAGTTTGTTTTATCTTAAAGAGTCTTCAGATTACAATTGTTTAAAAGTGACTTTCAGTTTTTGTAATATTTTCTGTTAATTTGAAAATCTCACTATACAAGGTTCTAAATCAAAAGAATTGCCATGTTTCAATCTTTTTATATTCTGGGGTGGATAGGTAATAAGAAAGACATATTTAGGAAATTCAGATTTAAGATACATAAAACAATAAAACTGTTAAAATGTTATAATTTGTTAAGCTAGGTGAAGAGAATAAGAAAATAAGGAATCCTGAGTTCATTAGGCAGGGACTGTTTTATTTTAAGATATGACAGTACCAGTAGTAATTCCTAGCTGAGGTAGAAGTATTAACCATTTAAATTAGTCAAGAAAATCTTTCAACTCCCAATCTGTCTCTTCTGCTAGATATATTTCTTTGCTGGTGATAAAGTGGGTCAACCTTTCGCCTTTGCTGTTCTATTATATATTTGTATATGTGTATGTACATGTATGTATGTGGTGATAGACGATATTGGTCATTGGATCTTATTACAGCTCGACAACGAACATCAACATCAAGACATGTCGACTCCACACCAGAACGCAGCCGATCGCGTGTCAAATCGGGAATATCCCAATCACAGCGTGAGTATGGAGGGATACTAACCTCTGGTTTCTCCTATGATCTGAGCGGATTGGTCAAAAGTTTAGTGTTGGATACCAAAGTACTCAATTAATTCTCATTTTCAGTTTTATAGATAAGTCTTCATTTCTCAGCTGTACAAATATTGTTGTTTTAAAAGCACAGTGGACTTTGTTTTTTTAGTTCAACTTTATTGCCATAGAAATGTCATGTCACAGATGATGTTTCAAGGGAGGTAATACATGAATTGTCTTAGGAAATTATTTTTAATATTAGAAATTGTGCTTGTAAACCAAACCTAGGAATATTCTGTTTACGTAGGTTTTGAAAAAAGTAAAAAAAAAAAATTTAATTTCACTTGTACAATATCTTGTGAAGGAAATTCATTGGCCATGGAATCACTTAGAAATTTTAAACATGTAAATATTTTAGTATAAGCGTAAATATGTGGATCTGGAAAATCTGAGGATATATATTCAGTATTTTTTGTCAACTTGTTAATCATTACATTTGGCAAGTGGGAAGAAACATCAGTGTTAATTTTGTAAGTTTTACCTGGCCACTGTATCAGCCCCAGATTTGCTCCAGTTCAGCGAGCCAATCAAAGCAGTCTAGATTTGATCAGTGTTAATTTCTGTATATTATTTTCTACAGGTGATAGCATACATTTAATGGTTTTTAATTTACCATAGTTATATTATAAATATATAGATATATAGATACAGGGAGATAAATATACAACTTACTCTTTAACAAATACACCGCTAAAGACACTGAGTTTTTGATTTTTTTTTTTTCAGTAGAGTCCATTATTTGCAGGGGTTGAAGGGTTAACACATTTACTTGTGTCATCCTCCTGGTGCTCAAGTTTTAACTTCTGAGCTTAGAATATAAAAAGTCATGGATATTCATTTTGTTCTTTATCCAACATCTTTACTTTTGACATATCCCCTCAGATTACCTAACCCAACCAAATACTAAATCCGTCTTTACTAACAGAGTCCACGTGGACTGGGTCTTGATAGCTGAACAACATAAATACAAAGTTGCATGGTTTGTACTAAAACAATAATGTGAATGATGAAAAAGAAAACAACAATCTTAAGAATAACAGGTGTGTGGTGTCAGAAAATCTAACCATGTGATTTTTTTTGGGGGGGGGGGGGGTGTTGTGATGGTAAGAAAAATTCATTTCAGTCAGATGACATTATTTGTACCGGGTAGTGAATTTTTAATATACAACAATGTATGTTCAGAATTATATGAAACACACTAGGCCAATTGGGTGGTTGTAATAAAAAAAAAAACTGAATTTAATTTGCCAGAAGGTTTGGCTGTTGTTGGCAACAAGAAGTGTAGGCTCTTTGACTTGCGTTGTAAGTCTACATAGTAGAGATATCACAACTAATTCTGAAAATCAACAAAGATTTCTATTCCAGACCTGTTTGAATTACAACAAATTAAGTGTATAAAACTTGGTCCCTTTTCCCCTTTTAATCACATTTTCCAGAAATAAAAATATTGGTGCTGCTTCGTTTTTGCTTGCACTTTACATTAACGGCAGTTTATTGTAATGCTTGCTTATGCATCAGCTTTTTATATACATTTAGTTTTGTTTTTGGATGTTTCCATTATCAGTTTTTGACATGATGCTCTAGTGTTGAGATGCTCTAATGTTGCGATGCTCTAGTGTTTTACTTGCATGATGAATATAACAAGATGTGATGTTATCACATTGACATAAAGGCTAAGTATTGTTTCATTTTATGACTTAAAAAATAAGTGAAGACATGGCATCAAATATCATACATTAAATTTAGAGTGTGAGAAGAAAGAGAGCCAAATTTTTCGTTGATGTGGATTCAGGATTGGATGGCATCGTGGTTGCCAGGAGACTGAAGAGCTGTAGTAGTTGAAAAAAGAAAATGTAACAACTAATATATGTCTAACAGCATGTCACAGTGGTCAGTCTGGGTCAATTCTTCATAGAAACAAAGAATGATAAAAACAAAATATTATTGGGGGGAAATCCTCATCTACCATAATTTATTTATCTGCAAGTCCTAAATAATTTACAGTTTCAGATATACTATACGTATGTTTTCACTTTTATGTTGTAGTATTATGACTTGGTATTTTAAACATTAGAACAAGAAAAATAGGATATTTTGATGTGGTATATTTAACAGCAAACAGTCGCTCTGGTTCACCGGCCTCGAGGTTAAGTTATCTTACCCATACAACATCGGGGCGCCCCGACCCTATGACCCCACGCACACAGAGAAGGTCAGGGATGGTGAGAAGTCAAGGAGCAAGTCGTGAGGGAAGTCCTAGTAGAGTTGTGGTGCCCCCAGGTAAGTCATGTAGTACATATACAAAACTACATAGATGTTTCTATCCATATTATCAGACTGCACAAGATCTTTTATAGTGGAAGGATTAAATGAGAGCCAGGCTGGAGTTGAATCCTTCTGCTACAACCATCAGTTGCTGTCTGTTGACGCAGAGTGAAACATGTCTGCAATGTTGTATTATTGTATACCCCTTTATATACATTTGTGTATTTAATTTGTATACACAGATTTAAAATTCATTCCTGTTTTCGTACCACAGCAATATATACTCGTACCAAAACATGACGTCATCAAATATTTTGGTGAATGGAATTGACGTCATCCAACATTTTGGATGAATGCAATTCAGTTTAGAATAGTATTTCCGGAAAAATTTTCATATATCTTACTGAAGTACAATATAACATTATTATATGAGCATATTGAACTCTGTTTTATAACAGTATTACTACACATTCATGTAATAAATTGAAGAACTTAGGGATTACAGTCATTTACATTACTGAGGCCTGTTATGGGACTACAGTCGTTTACATTACTGAGGCTTGTTATGGGACTACAACTATTTACTTTACTGAGGCTTGCTATGGGACTAGTCATTTACATTACTGAGGCTTGTTATGGGACTACAACCATTTACATTACTGAGGCTTGTTATGGGACTACAACCATTTACATTACTGAGGCTTGTTATGGGACTAGTCATTTACATTACTGAGGCTTGTTATGGGACTACAGCCATTTACATTACTAAGGCTTGTTATGGGACTACAGCCATTCACATTATTGCTGCCATTTTGTTGTATTTGCAAAACGAAAGTGAAAGAGCAGAGCATTTATGTTATAAGACTGTATACAGGACAAAATTGTGTTTTCTGACTATCTCTTGTATTGTTGTATAATATATATTATATATACAGGAGAAAAAAAAAGATAAAAGTCACTCAGAGTTGTTTCCTTTCCTCATTAATCTTGTCAGGAGAAAATAATGATGGCTCACATGATCCCATTGTTTCTAACACAGATTCCCGTACAAAAACTATTTTGTTTAATTGAAATGATCACACAAACTAGACTATCTGAAGGAAGGATATATGATATACTGTTTTAAAAGACAACATTTCTTCATCTGTGAGTTTTGTTTTTCTAGGATAAAAAGTTTGATTCATGTCTTTATATTGTACAGGTCGTGAAAGAAGACTTAGTGGGGGAAAATTGACAGCATCAGGCAGCAAAGTCCGGAAAGGTTCAGGTACTACAGATTGATCATCAAAATCAAAAATGAACATTTCATCCCAATAAAGCTCAGTGCCAAGAAATTATGCAAAGATGTGATCTTTTAATAAAACATTTAGCTAAAATGAAATCTGACAGATAGGTAGTTGCATAGTGATCTCCCAAGAAAAGGTTTTAAATTCTAATATAAGATTTTAAACATTTTGATATATCTCTCTTCAGGTGTAATATCACAGCGGACATTACGGCCAGGTTCTGATGTTGAAGATGCTGTGGCAGATGCACTGGTAAGTGTTACTTGTAAGAACTGCATACATAGCTAGCATACTCTGTTTATCCACACTGTGCATACTACAGACGTTACTCAGTTATAACAATTGAAGGATCTTCTAAGTGTTACCTGCAAGATGCCATATTCTAGTAGCTACACTGAACTTACCACACTTTGTAGCTCTACATCTAAAGGACCTTCTAAGTCAGGGCTCTACAACACTAAAAAAATTCACTCTTCATTTGGCCAGCGAACCAGAAATTTTACTAGCCAGCCAGGAACTTTTACTCACCAATATATATATATATATATATATATATATATATATGTGTGTGTGTGTGTTCTTAAAAAAAATCCACTGGATGAAAATATAGAAATGAAATAAAATATTAATTTTCTAAGTTTATGTAACATTTCATTGTTTCAATCCATATAAAACAAGGTTATTAACTGCATGTTGACCTTTTTGTGCATTTTTTATCAATCCTGGAGTGTTTATATGCCTATATTTTTCATATTTGTTGCTCTAATATTGAGGCAACCTTAAACTTTGTTTTTAAATTTTTAGCTCCAGTTTCTTTTCGACAGAATTTACAAAAAGGAGACTGCCCACAAGAATTGTAAATTTTGTCCGTAAGTTAAAATCTAGAGTCCAACACCCGTGACCTGATCGTCAGACAAACACCTATACAGTTCTTTAATTTATAGGTGTTTGTCCGACAATCGGTGTTTGACTCTCGACTTTAATTTACAGATAAAATTTTCCAGTTCCGACTGTGGTTAATCCCTTTAGGATTCTGTCGCGGTCGTTTTATTGTGTTCCCCCGCGATAAATCGGCCACGATAATCCCCAAAGGAATTAGGTTGTGGTCTGCTTGTCCTCCTCGTCGAACACTCAGGCCGAACTTTCTGCCCCGATTTTACCACTTAAAAATCACTGAAATTAAAATCGAAATCGGGGCAGAAAGTTCGGCCTAGTCGAATACTAGCCATAACTCTGTTCCAGTATTCCTTTCACCAAGATCGTTTAAACTTAGTAGTGTCTAATGATGCTTCTGTCGAAATCGACCGAGAAAAAAAAAATGTCATCGTGTGTGTTAGGAAAATTTCAAGTCGAAAACGTGAGAGCAATACAACGTGGTTTTTATACAGTAATCCACGTGCGTTAGATGCTCTAGTTTATCGAAAATGAATAACCAAAATTGGTTGCTGTAAAGCGCATAACCGACCATGATTTCGATAATGTAATTTCACAGTGAAAACGGACAAACTTTTGATTTCCGGTTCGGGGGAAAAACTGGTCGCAATGTGGCAACTGAATGAGGATAAACACTCGCCAAAATCTAAAAAATGGTCGCATTTGCGAGTGATTTGGTCGCATTGTAGAGCGCTGTAAGTGTTACCTGTAAGACCTCCACACTGTGTAGCTACACTGAACTTACCACACTTTGTAGTTCTACATCTGGAGGACCTCTAAGTGTTACCTGTAAGACCTCCACACTATGTAGCTACACTGAACTTACCACACTTTGTAGTTCTACATCTGGAGGACCTCTAAGTGTTACCTGTAAGACCTCCACACTATATGTAGCTACACTGAACTTACCATACTTTGTAGTTCTACATCTAAAGGACCTTCTAAGTGTTACCTGTAAGACCTCCACACTGTGTGTAGCTACACTGAACTTACCACACTGTGTAGTTCTACATCTGATGGAGCATTTAAGTGTTACCTGTATGGCGTTCACACTCTATGTAGCTACACTGAACTTACCACACTTTGTAGTTCTACATCTGAAGGACCTACTAGGTGTTACCTGTAAGACCTCCACACTATGTGTAGCTACACTGAACTTACCACACTTTGTAGTTCTACATCTGAAGGATATTGGATTTGAGTTTTCCGTTATCACCAAACATTGTGAAAATTTCTAAAAATAATCAAATTAGATAAAAACCTGGAATTATGTTATTTGTTCTCATTTGAGTGGATTTCGTTTATTCAATGAAACTTGCCATTTGTTGCCATATCAAACAAAATGTCTGCATTATCAATATAATGAATTACTTATAAGCATTATAAACATTAATTGTAAGGGGAGTAACTCTGAAATTTTTATCAGGCAAGATACAATGAATATTACATTAGAACCTAGAAAAGGAATAGGGAAAAATTATGACTTCTGATCAAGGAAATATGTGAGAACTCTGTTCAAATTTTCTTGCAGCAAAAAGGTCCACTGCGGCGCAGGTATGATCCCTATGACTCGGATGATGCAGCCAGTGAGACATCTAGTGTATGTTCTGAGAGATCATATAGTTCGCTAGGCCGTACTTCAGAGGTGAGTTTTATGTGAGAAGTGTATCAACATGCTTTTTATTTACATTACTGTTAAGAGTTTGTAAGACCAAGATGGAGAAAATGCCTTTATATGTATTACAAAAAAAAAATGTAGATAAGTGTCCCCCTAGGAGTGGATCCAGGGAGAAAGGGTATGAGGAAATGTGTTTCAAGATGTGTCCCTTAGTTGAACCCAATTTTATCTTGGATCCACCCCAGTGATTTTAAACATATCTTCTTGAAACATTTGGCTACTAATTTAAAAATATTTTTTTTGTTGATTTCTATACTGGTCAGTGACCAATTCTCACTAATTCGTTTTATTTTACCTGATAATTTCTGGTTTCTCAGGATAAATTATTTTTTCTTTTCCTTTGGCAATCAGAACAGTGTCTTGTCCAGAAAACACAAAAAAATCTTTAAAAGTATGCACATGTTTGCACGTTCCACACCAGTAATAAACAGTTGGCCAGAATTGGTTACTGTCCAGTAGAGATCTAACAATGGCCTCAATTTGAAGATACATGTACTTACCTAAATTTGAAGAGTGTAGCCATCAAATGATACTGTAACCCTGTGATAATTATGAATACATGTACGTGTGTGACAATTGTCTGTTGATTTGAGAGGTATCTACATGTTTCTATAAATAGCCATGGGAGCATACATTTTACAAATATGATGTACAATTAGAGATTGAAATGAAGAATAATTTATTCAAACATAATCTATTATTTGATATATGTATATATATTTTTTGCCACGAATTTTCTTTTTCTAATCAGTGGATATATGATACGTAATGATATTCTATCAAAATACAAGATAAATCTCCAAACTTGCATCTATAGGGTAAATTTGTCTTTAGTAGCATGTTTCATGAAGAAAATTAAAATCATGTCTTATTCAGGAATTGTTATGCAGGTTGTAAAGTGTACACAAGTGCCTTCCCTGGTCTCTGTTTGACAGCCTTGAACACAAATGTTTGCATTGGTCCCCCAATGTTGCTGTTGTCAAGGCGATGTTTTTTTTCTCTCTCTCACATATGATTATTGATAGCTATCAGTTCATTTCCTTAATTTTGTTGCATGTCTTGCACAGTTTGAGTGATGGTGGCTCTGTGCATTGCATTTGCACAGATATAGTGATGGCGGCATTTTGTGACCGTTTTTATCATCTAGTTTTCTGGATTTCATTTGCAGAGTCGTTTAATTATTCAGTGATTTCTCTAGTCTTCATTTCATATCTTCTTTTTGAAGCTTTCTTGTAAAGCTTGTTTCGGTAGTTTTTAACAGTTTTGCCAAATAACCAAAAGTTTTGTTCTTGGAATGCGAAAAAAATTTATTATGAATATGTCCGATGAGAACTGCAAAAAAAGAAGACCATACAGCTTGTTTATGAATATTTTTGTGTGTGTATGTGTCTGGTCTTTTTCAATTGTTTCAAATATTTTCAAATTTGAATCGGTTAACATAATTTATAGTTTTGGCACGTGTGATTTTATGTATGACAACTTAAGTTTAACGTTTACGCTACAAGATTGATCATATTGCTTTAAACATGCTTTTTCTTGCTGCTCAAGGCATCATCAACTGATTTTGACAAATGGTATTACCGCCTTCCAACACCCACACAGGTACATTACCCATCATGCACTTCTCTTCCAGTTAAATTAGCTACTAGTTTGCCCATGATGCATCTGTGCTTTGAAGCTCGGCATTGGTCATGACCAAAAGTACATAATCAGAGGGTACAGAGATATATTAACTTATTGACCCTGTAGCCACATTTGGACTCATCCATTTCAAAGAACGGTAAAGTCCACTGTCAGAACTCAGGAGTGTATAATATAGAATCTAAATTTCAAAATGATTTCACATTCAATATTAACTTGTTCACCCCAGAATTTTGACAATAGACTTTACAGTTACTGGTTTGGGCGAGTCTAAATGTGAACACAGAGGTTGATAAGTTAAAGGCTCAGACTTAATACAGATTTTTGTTTTTGCATATTGTAAGATTATAGATAAAACCAACTTTGTTCATGTTCGAAATAGATTTGGAATGTATATGATAAAATATTTATATTAAAAACTGACATAGCCTTTGGTATATAATTAAAGGTTATATCTAAAACAAATTTTTACATTTGGAATTTTGATAAACTTGTTTTAAAAAGAAATAGAATTTTTAGGTTTACTATATTACGCTGTAAAGTTATAAACCTCTGGTCATGTATTTGGACATGAAGTAGAACATTCTGTAGTTTAAATTTTTTTCTTGACTTACGTGAATGTGGAAGAGTTAGATAAGTTCCATGATTTTTCAGAGAAGTGGCATGTATTTTTTCTTTATTTATGTGTATTTGGGCTGCATTTTTACTAGTGAGACATTCACCATGTCATTATTTTATTTTACATTTTTCATGTATGTGCATTTTTAGCTATTGTTGGTAGATTTTTTTCCCATTGTATATTTGTATGTTTTTTTTTGGTTTTGTTTTTTTGCACAGATTACAGATTTGATCTGTAGCTATATCACACATTTTATATTGATACAGTCTTTTCTTTCAAATTTTGGATGTTTTTAATTCAGTGGGTCAACATATCTCAGACTTCTGTTTATCTTCTGTTACCCCCTCCCCCCTTTTCTTGAATGTCGCTTGCTTCCGTCGGTCAGTATCAAGTCCAGACCTATTCCCTGTTTGTTTATATGTCTCTTTCTGTCCATCTTCTCTCTTGCTTTCTATGATCATGTAGTAGCCAGTTGGTTAGGCCATCTAAACTTTTATTGATGTTTGATTTTGAATTATCGAGACTCTCACTGGTAGGCAGTGTGATCCCCTATACAGTTCCACTGGATATATGGGATGTTAGAAGTGTTTCTGGTCAACAGCCAGTAGTTATATCTCCAGCAGGGGTTCAAAATTCTTTTTTAGATACTCAAGTGTGGGACTTGGAGAGTAAATTTCTGGTAAGTCCAATCGAGAAATTTCAAAGTCCTTGCTAAATTTTGTAATAAGTAATACAATGAAATTAAATGAATGCAGATGAGGCAAGTCCATTGGACTTTGGGTATTTCTAAATGCCAAGTCCGAACCTGAATTAACCAAGTCCAGGACTTCGGACTTGGGGAATTTTTAACACCTGTCCAGGTACATCTAAACTGGATTTCCTCTTACTCCATTGATTACTTGCTTCTACAGTAAATCTGAAAAAAAGAATGGTTGAGTGTGTCTTTATTTGCCGTAGAAGAGCCAGTCTTGTGTCCGATTCTCTCTCTTCCATCTTTTTCCTCTCACAATCTCAAGATGATCAGTTGACCCCATTAATGCCATCTTATGGTAGAAAGCACCTGACTTCTCTGTTCACAGTTTGCAGTAAATGTTGTTAGCTTTAGTTTCTTTGATGTTGTGCATCTCATTTCTTTCTCGAGATTTGATGTTGTCGGTTTCACAGAATTAGACAAAAACTTATTTTCCTGATCAACTGTTTGTGATAAGATTATCATACATGTGATTTTAGTTGTCTATGAGCCAGATGAAATGTTACGTTTAGGGGATATTTCAGACATTTTATACATTTTGTGAAACATTTTCCTTTTATTGTGGCATAAGAACAAGGATAGGGAAACCTCCTCACCACCTGTGGTTCAACACCAAGGTCAAAATGTCAAGGTAAAAGTTGTAATCTTTATGCGGATTCCAGCTTTTTGTATTTTTCATTGAGCCAGTTAAGGTTTAGGCCCATTTTCAAGCATTTCAGTTTGTTCCGTTATTTATTTATTTATTTTTTGGTACAAACAGCTATATTCTTATTCATTTACCCCTCACAACAAACTTGGACTAGCCCTCGTCATTGATCATAAGTAGAGTCCATTTATTGTTAGGGGTGAATGAATCATTTATCAGGTTGTTCAAGTTTTAAATGTATTTTTGTTATTTATTTTTTTAAATTATGAAAATGTTTCTATTAATACAAATTGTTAATTTGATTGCAGCTGTATGCATCTGTTTGATTTTTGAAATCATTAACTTATGTTTATTGCCATGTTCATTTATTTAGTAAAACCTATATTTTACCAGTATATTCAGTACAAATATCTCTCATCGCTTCATATGTACATTGGTGTATATTGTTTACTCAGGGTAAAATGTGTGGACAGCAGACACATGCTTGGTGTTGATTTTATTTATTATTTTAATCTTTATGTCTTATGCAAAGTAATTTTGAATTTCATTTCATAATCTAGAGAAGCTCAAAGAAAATTACTTTCTTGTACATTTTTTGTCACAGAGAAGATATATTTAATCACTAATGTATCACTTTCAATGTATGCAGGGGGTCATTTAACGGGCCTTTTCTGTAGTTTCCATGGGGCCTGTGTTCATTCCCCCTATTGCCGATGCAAAATACATTATTTTTCCCAAATCTGAAGGAAAAAAATTCCAAATTTGATGGACAGACTTTGACCATAATGAAAAATGAATAAATGCAGGGGGAAATGCATATAAAAAGGATACAATTGTATTTAGAATTACATCTGTGCAAACCATTTTTCTCAAATTGACACAAATTCAAATTGAAATTCCCAATGGTGTTTACAGTTTCCCAAAATTGACAAAAAGAGCCTGTTTAAAGTACATGTACGACAGAAAAAAATGTTGATTTTCCATTTCCATTCCTCTAAGATCAAAGATCAGACCCCACTTGCCTAAAACTTTCAAATGTTCCTAAGTTAGAGAATATTGTTGAATTTGGCATCTAAAACCAGCAGAATATTTTAGTTATTAGTCAATCTCTAGATTTCAGAAGGGGTGGTGTATTTATATGTTGAATGTGTCTGGTTCATATCTTTGTCAGTTGGTCAACTAAGCTCCTAGGACCTTACATACCGAATTTATACAGATCATGCATGCATGCTGCTTTTTTGTTACAGGATTATCAGAATTTTTTTTTCATATGAGAGAAAAAATGTGTAGATATATATACTCAGAATTACTCATCTCATAAGTTTAAATAATGTATAAAACTTGTAGCCATTCAGTTAATTGTCTAAGTTTAGGTCACATGTTGAAAAAGAATGTATTATTTGTCAATATTTAATTTTTTAGTTTTAACTTTTGGCACTTAAACAAATTGTTAAGTCACACACATGCGCACACAAACACAGTCACACAAACACACACACACACACACACACGTAAATTTGTAAATGCATTGTTTCTGATTACCATTATACAGTAAAACCTGCTATAGCGGCCACCTCTATATAAGGATCACCTGTCTATAAAGGCCAGTTTTGAAAAGTCCCTTGACTGCATACTTCAACTAAATTGAACCTGTGTATAAGGGTCACCTGCACATAAAGGCCAATATTTTCTGGTCCCTTGGGTGGCCCCTATATACAGGTTTTACTGTATATGTACTTTGTATATGCATTTGATTTGAACAGT
Source organism: Atrina japonica (assembly GCA_030159075.1). Classification (NCBI taxonomy): domain Eukaryota; kingdom Metazoa; phylum Mollusca; class Bivalvia; order Pterioida; family Pinnidae; genus Atrina; species Atrina japonica. The sequence goes on from BROG01000273.1 coordinate 634,189, forward strand.
ATATGTAAAATCAAACATGATAACACAATTCCATCCTTTATAGGCTGATAATTTACAACTTTAATTGCTTGCAGGATACAACTGAGATTATTTTACTTCTTGGGAGTGGTTCCTATGCGGACAGAAAGGAGGGATTAATAGCCCTACAGCATCTTTTAAGGAGTGGACGATATTTAAAGTAAGGATATTTAGAGTTATTTCCCTTGTCATTCTCTACATTTGAGATGAAACACAACTTTACAATTTGAATTTCATAGTAATATTTTGGGGCCTCAGTTGCCGAATGGTTAGAACATTGTGCGTTGGACCATGGAGTCTCTCACTTATGGTCAGCGCAGGTTCGAGCCCAGCTGAAACCTAAGCTGATTTTTGTGAGAAAGTTTGCCAGTTTACTTGCAGAAGTCGGTGGTATCTTCATGGATACAGTTGTAACCGGTTTCTCTCCTCTATCGTAAAAAAATTGGTCACCACAATATATAACTAAAACATTGTTGAGTGTGGCGTAAAACACTATTCAAAATTCAACAATTCACTTTCATAGGAATATTTCAGCATGTGCCGCAGAACAGGAATATATGAACAATGAAGTAGTTGACTGGATTGTTTGAAACATCAACAAAGAAGTATCTCACATTAACATTTGAATATATGTATCTCGAGATATATCAACATTGAAGTATCTCAATATACATGTTACCATTAAAATATACATGTATGTATCTCAGTATATCAGCATATTAATATCTCAGCATGACGTTATATAGGAAAACCTGATTAGCTTCCTTCACACACTCTTCTTTTGCAGGGGAAACTTCAATTCAAATACTTGTTTTAAATAAGTCTGTCATGAGCCTGGTCAAAGCATATGATTTTTTACACCTTAATATATACTGGTACATGTATCATGATGTAGTCTTATTAAATTTGTCTTTTATCACACATTGTAAATTTTGCTCAGTATAGAACTACAGTTTGACTTGCATCTTCATGTGTTACATGTGTATTGACTCCTCTAACAAGATTGTTATTTATGATTACAGTCGTGTAGAATTACAGAAAGTTACAGAAGTTTTTACAAGAATGTTCCATGATCCTCATAGTAAAGTAAGTACAAATGTCCCGTGATCCCCATAGTAAAGTAAGTACAAATGTCCCATGATCCCCATAGTAAAGTAAGTACAAATATCCCATGATCCCCATAGTAAAGTAAGTACAAATATCCCATGATCCTCATAGTAAAGTAAGTACAAATGTCCCATGATCCCCATAGTAAAGTAAGATCAAATGTCCCATGATCCCCATAGTAAAGTAAGTACAACTGTCCCATGATCCCCATAGTAAAGTAAGTACAAATGTCCCATGATCCTCATAGTAAAGTAAGTACAAATATCCTGTGATCCCCATAGTTAAGTAAGTACAAATGTCCCATGATCCTCATAGTAAAGTAAGTACAAATATCCTGTGATCCCCATAGTTAAGTAAGTACAAATGTCCCATGATCCCCATAGTAAAGTAAGTACAAATATCCCATGATCCTCATAGAAAAGTAAGTACAAATATCCCATGATCCTCATAGTAAAGTAAGTACAAATGTCCCATGATCCCCATAGTAAAGTAAGTACAAATGTCCCATGATCCCCATAGTAAAGTAAGTACAAATGTCCCATGATCCTCATAGTAAAGTAAGTACAAATGTCCCATGATCCTCATAGTAAAGTAAGTACAAATGTCCCATGATCCTCATAGTAAAGTAAGTACAAATGTCCCATGATCCCCATAGTAAAGTAAGTACAAATGTCCCATGATCCCCATAGTAAAGTAAGTTCAAATGTCCCATGATCCCCATAGTAAAGTAAGATCAAATGTCGCATGATCCCCATAGTAAAGTAAGATCAAATGTCGCATGATCCCCATAGTAAAGTAAGTACAAATGTCCCATGATCCCCATAGTAAAGTAAGTACAAATGTCCCATGATCCCCATAGTAAAGTAAGTACAAATGTCCCATGATCCCCATAGTAAAGTAAGTACAAATGTCCCATGATCCCCATAGTAAAGTAAGATCAAATGTCCCATGATCCCCATAGTAAAGTAAGATCAAATGTCCCATGATCCCCATAGTAAAGTAAGATCAAATGTCCCATGATCCCCATAGTAAAGTAAGTACAAATGTCCCATGATCCCCATAGTAAAGTAAGTACAAATGTCCCATGATCCTCATAGTAAAGTAAGTACAAATATCCCATGATCCCCATAGTAAAGTAAGTATTGCACAAAGTCATGAGGAACTAATGAATATTCAAATATTTTGTCAAATAATGCTTGCTACATAACATTGTTTAATTTACTGTATTTTCAGATTGCAGCTTTTAAAGTTGGGTTTCTTTTCTTTTAATTTTCATTAAATAAAAACATTCTGTGATAGAAAAAAGCAAAAATTTTATGAAATTCTGTGAAAGAGCTTCTTAAAGATGAATTAGATCTCTATCAGTTAATACTGAAGGTTTTCCAACTTTTTAACACACTGCTGTTGTGTTTGTTGCAGGTTTTAAGTTTATTTTTAGATACCTTAGTAGATCTATTAACTGTACATAGCCGAGATCTTACAAATCAACTATACATGTACCTTACCAAGCTCCTTGTTAAGACGGGGACGGACATGTTGGGATCTGTCCAAATCAAGGTCCAGAAAGCATTGGATGCTGTCAGGTATGTCAATGAATTGTTTTGGAGTGGATTATTGATGTCCCCTCCAGCTTTTTGTTTAGTTTTTTTTTTTCCTTTTCTTTTATCTATCATTGAAAAAATATAATTATAGGGATATGTTGTTTGTAACACAGTGCTGTCCTTTCAACCTCATTTTCAGTTTGTCTTTCTTCATTGTTCTTCTGATAGTGCTGTAAAGAACTTTGACTTTTTTGACTTGGGTTTTGTTATAAAACAAAAAATAAAATTAAAGAAAAAAGCTTAAAGAAAAAAAACAGACAGACAGATTTAAATAAAATCAGAAAGAAAACCCAAATTTTTAATGTGAATTGGAATAGGGTCTAAGGATTAAGATGATTTTTGAGAAAATGGATGTTTTTCTGTTGCAAGTATGAGTGATTCCAGCTAAGTCTTCATAAAGTTATTCATTCATTCTGATAAACATGAAAAAATGAATCTGGAAATTTTTAAAAATTAATTGATTTTTCTTCTTTTGTTTTCAGAGAAAATTTTCCGTGTGATCACCAATTTAATATTTTAACCAAGTATATCGTAGACCACACCCAGTCTCCGAACTTAAAGGTGAGTGTAAAATATTTTTAGATTTATAATGATTCTGCATTTGTGTTCTTCTTTGTCTCAAACCTGCCACATTGAAATTGATTAGAGGGAATTTCTGTCAGGATTGAAAACGAGGCTATGTTATGACAAACAAGTCCATGCCACCACTTATTTTAGTTTTGATGAATGAAGTCGGGAGTTTATGTTGATTTTCTGAATAATTAGTAAGCTTATTTTGTATTCTGGATCTGGTACAGGTTGGTCTCTTTCATTACAATGTTCATTTCAGTGGGAAGAATCTTGATATGGAGGCTTGCATGTTTAAAATTTATAGACCTATCTTCCTTTTAGAACACTGAATTTCCATCTGTTTAAAGGAAGCATTATTTCATCTGATAGTTCATGTATATATATTTATGTTATTGTTTGAAACATTCAGTGAAAGTCCCAGTTTTTAAGGCTGGTGCAGAAGCACAAAACAGATGAATATTCTGAAATCTGAAAATATTATTTGGTTCAGATAATTCTGAAATATGATTGGCTACATAGGCCAAGTTGGGTATATTCTGATTGGCTGTGCAGGTAATGTAGGGTTATATTCTGATTGCTGTGCAGGCAATGTTGGTATGTTCTGACTGGCTGTGTTGGCAATGTTAAGCCAAGTCTGGTTGGTTAAATGGGCCAAAATATGTGGATTTGTGTCAGTTCATCACAAGAAGTATCTTACTACTCAAGGCATTTTGTTATTAATTATAAACCCTAACAGTTTTGTGATGATGGAATGACATATTAGATTTGATCCATTTATCCATCCCACAAGACAAAATAATATTCTTTCTTTGACTTTTCATTCAGAAGCAGTAGACATAGTAAAATAAATATCCATTTTCAATATGTCATGCTTGAGTATTAAAGAGACACAACACTTGTTCGCAAGCCATGTTTGTGGATGAAAGTTTCAAAATAATATCAGTTAAAAATGTTGATATATGTACATGTAGTGTTTCATTTCGATATCATTTTTCTGGATGTAACACATCTTACTCATCTTCTGTTTTTCTTACAAATTTTCAAGGCCAAGGTAAATATATCCACTCTGCACCTGAACCGTACTGAAGTACTGTGTGTGTTGTTCTCTGCCTTGCTTGTAATGTTGTTTGTGTTTAGAAATATCTGTCTGCTCCATATGTTGTAATGTAAATACATCCGGTAAACCTCGTCTGGTCTAAAATGATTTCTGCCAGTGAGCTTGCTATTGTGATTGTGTAAAACCAGTCAACACACATTATCCTGAACTCCGTAGATTACCATGAACAGATTCCAACATTACACCAAACTGCAGTTTTCATTAGCAAAAAATTTTTTTGCAGCCTTGCTTAGCAACTCTAAAGCTTCCTGACATTGTGGTAACCAAGGTTACTGCACATCTATATCCAACAAAGAACTCTTTAAGGCACTCCATCAGGCTTAAGCTCAAGCTATCACTATCTGTTCTATATATACAAAGTCCATACAACCAAATTCTGTTACACATTTAACCAGAGTACGAGAAGATCTAGAACTGAGGTCATTACATGTATGTCCAAGTTTATATGGGATAAATTTTTGTCCCCGAGGCTCAATGAGATTAATAAATGTGCATCAGAACAGGTCCATAAGATACATGAGCAAGTTGACTTGTAATTCTTCTTTGAATATCTTCACCATCTTGGATTACAATTAAGTTTTTTCAGAAAGTAACCGGCAGTTTTACTGATAAAATCATCGCAACTGTTACAGTGACTTTTATCATAAGAAAATAAAATCACTGGCAGAATATTACATATCACACGCCTCTCTTTTCTGTGAAAATTGTGTTTTTAGTTGATTTTATATCAGTTAAAGATAATGATTTCTGTTTTGTTTTTGTTTTTTATTTTTGTGATAGACTTATATACCACCAAGTTGCTTGCATAATTGTAAAAATTTACAAGGTTCTTGTGTATTGATGATTTGGGTTTATTTTGATTTCAGTTTTTTTGTTAATGTGCATCATTGTTTTTATAGTATTTTGTTCTCATGCCAGCAAAAGAGGAAGGCATGTTTCCTATAATATGCATGAATTTTTATATACTCAAGCATCTTTTTTTTTTTCTTTTTTTTTTTTGTTTTGTTTTGTTTAACAAAATTGAGTTGATAGTTGGTTTTGTAGAAATATTTGTTCATGTTTTTTTAAATGTATATACACATGTACATGTATTTGCACATTGTAAGGAATGTTCTCCCAAGGATTCACATTTAGTTATTGTGTGTAGTACATATGTTCAGAGGATTAGTATTTTGCATGCAGTGAGATATTTGTGAAACGCTTGCAAAACAACTGACTTACCTCCATCCTTTGAGTGTGAACATCCCCCCTGTTCTTATTTTGAAAGATATGGCCAAGTTGTCTAAAAAGAATCATTGCATTTCTTTAAAATTTACACATCAATGGAGACACACTAAGCAAGTCTTTAATGTGGGCTTCCCTTATTTTGGTAAGTTTTCTGACACAGAATCCAGTAAAAAGAGTTATCGTTATTTGGGTTTCAATTTTTATGACACTGAAGCCTGTACAGATGGTATCCCTTATTTCAGTTTTAAGTTTTCTGACAAAGAAGTCTACAGAGAGGATGTAACTAACAGGTAAAGAGGGAGTCCCTTCCAGTAGTTAGGAACAGGTAAAGAGGGGAGTCCCTTCCAGTAGTTAGGAACAGGTATAGATGGAGTCCCTTCCAGTAGTAAGGAGCACATACATGTAAAGAGGGTATTCATTTCAATGTCAAGTAACAGATAAAAATGGTGTCCCTTACAGTGTTTTTTCTGTTCCCAATAGTTTCATTTGTGTATAAATCAACCTCTATATAAAGACCACCTCCCAATAAAGACTAGTTTTCTTGTTTCCCTAAGTCCGTTATATACAAGTTTCACTGTATTTCTCTTTCTATTCTACACAGGTGAAGGCAGCTTTATTAAACTACATGCATAGCTTAGCCCTCATGATGGATCAGTCTGACTTCATGAACTCTGCCGACACAAGACTTGCTGTCTCACGTATAATAAACTGGACGACTGAACCCAAAACAGTGGAAGTAAGAAAGGTAAGCCAGTCTAATTAGAAAGATCTGTCAACCAACACTTAAGACTCCATGAAATATAATTTATCAATTACCACCTTGACTTCTCTTTTAAAACCACATTTTTCCTGGAAGTATTCATGTCTTCTGTTAAGTACAATCTAACCTGTGTTTAAGTGACCAGTCAAAGGGAGATACAAAAAATGATCACAAATGACAGGTTGTCTCTTTATTCAGGGTGCCCAGAATTTGATCATCATAAAAAAAAATTGTTGTACAATACTACATACATTAATAAAGAGAAATTTTCGATCTTTACTGTACCATTTCTATTTGCTTAGCAGACATATTACCTTAATTGATTTGCGTTTGTATTACCTATGAGTCTGTCAATTTCCCGACGCTGAAAAGTAATTTGTGTGATATACATTTCTCTCCTTTATTACATCTTAATAAAGGTCATGTCAAAAAAACGTAGGTTATATTAGTCAGGTAGTCGCTAAAAACTGTGAATTGCTAAGGCAGGATAGAGTAGTTGAGTATAAAATCTTTAACACTTTTCACTGAAGTATCGGAAGTCTTGACACTTATGGTTTCTTCATATTTGTGGGAGCCTCTGTGGCTTAACCCAAGAAGTTTCTCACCTGTAGTCATAGTGGGTTTGAGCCATGCTGGAACCTAAGCCGATTTTTGTGAGTAGGTTTGCCGGTTTACTTGCAGAAGGCCGGTGGTGTCTTTCTGGGTAAATTGTAACCGGTTCTCTTTTCCACCACTAAAAACTGGCCGCCACAATATAACTGAAAAATTGTTGAGTTTGACGTAAAACAATTTTCAAAAAATAAATTTGTGGTTTTGACTGAGGTTTTTGTTTTACATTGGAGATTTGGAGTGGAGTTACACATAAGGAGATAATTACATAAGTTTAGATAGAGATAGATGTATTAATAGACAACAGTTATATTACTGTATTTGTTCACTGTATTTTCTTGTGTGTTTCAGGGTGGCCAGTTAATACTGATAGCTCTATTCAGTCTGAATCCACCCGAGTTTTCCACAATACTGTCAATTCTGTATTTTCTTGTGTGTTTCAGGGTGCCCAGTTAATACTGATAGCTCTATTCAGTCTGAATCCACTCGAGTTTTCCACAACACTGTCAATTCTGTATTTTCTTGTGTGTTTCAGGGTGCCCAGTTAATACTGATAGCTCTATTCAGTCTGAATCCACTCGAGTTTTCCACAACACTGTCAATTCTGTCTTTTCTTGTGTGTTTCAGGGTGCGCAGTTAGTGCTGATAGCTCTATTCAATCTGAATCCACCCGAGTTTTCCATGATGTTGTCAATTTTACCAAAACCATTCCAAGACAGTGCCACAAAGATTTTACACAGTCACATACAAAGTGCTAGTCATGGAAGCGAAGTTTTATCACCGAAAAACGTCATGAGTCCTCCTCAGAACACACAAAACCGAAGTAGGCCTCCTTCAAGGTAAGTTAAATATTACAATGATTTGTTGAATTTTGCTGTCTATCAACTTGTGCCTTTTCTCATATTCTGGTTTATTGAAATAGTAGACTCCACAGTGATATGAAAACAATCTTGTGAAGGTAAGAAATGCCATAGTGCAATACATGGCAGTGAAGGGGAGGTAACTCTGTTACTGGATGGTTCTTACGTTTTGTATGACTATTCATTGTCATTTATGATTGTTTAAAATGATAATTTTCTCATGTTGTTATCGTCAGAAAGTAGGCTTTGAAGTTTGTGTCAGGTATTTTTGTAGTAGCAGTTATTCTATGATTTGAACATGAATACATTGAAATAAAATGATATACCGTAAAAAACTTAAAAAGTTATAAATTGCCTTTTCATGCATGGGTTTATTTAAAGAACTCAAAGCATGTTGGATGCGGTAACTCTTTTTTTCTGTGGTCCTTTGGATTGGGGATTCCGTTTTTAAAAAAACACAATGAAAATTTGTTTCATGTGTTAGATGTTTGTGATGATTGAAAAAAAAAGTAAAAAACTAATTTTATAAAATTCTTTGAGTGAGTAAATGAGTTTCTTAATTGAATAATGATTTGTACAATAATAAGAAATGCAACTTAGTAGTTCTATCGTCGTTTATTTCTGATTTCAGGGGACATAGGGATGTGATGGAAACTGAGAACATGAATCCGGAGGACATTTACAACTCAATAAAGCAAACATCAGCCGATATCCAGAGTCTGAGTATTAATAGTAAACTAGATAATTATGACGATGTCAAGAAAAAACATGAGTTTACATCCCAGGATAGCGGCATCCAGGATCTGCGAAATGATAGTCCTGATGCTGTGGATAATAGGAAGGGTCATTATAATCCCTCACATTATCAGGATGAGGTAAGTTACAGAAGCTGTTTATAACACATTAGGGCAGTTGTGGATCATGGCCAAGTCAGTAGTTAGGTTTTGCCAAAGGGTATTAAAGTCTGTTGAAGGGTTTAGGTTTTGCCAAGTGTCGGATTTTTTGTCAAGTCTGTGTATATAAAGCCAAGTCTATGTGAAGGGTGATTATACTGTGTGAAATTAGTTTTTGCCAGTTGTGGAAGGTATATTTTGCCAAGTCTATGTGAAGGCTGTGTGAAGGGTGATTAGGTTTTGCCAAGTCTGTGTGAAGGGTGATTAGGTTTTGTCAAGTCTGTGTGAAGGCTGATTGGGTTTTGCCAAGAGTGTGTGAAGGCTGATTAGGTTTTGCGAAGTCTGTGTGAAGGCTGATTAGGTTTTGCCAAGTCTGTGTGAAGGCTGATTAGGTTTTGCCAAGAGTGTGTGAAGGATGATTAGAGTCTATGCAATATTTGTGACTGAAGTGATATTCAATATTTCCATTTCTTTTCCCAGGGAACATTGAATGGTTTCAATAGATCTCGTCTGGCAGATTCAGAGTTTGATGAAGCTGGATTGTTTAATGAAGGTGAGTTATCTGATTTAAAATTTCTCTACACATCATTTCGATTTCACAAATTTTCAAAATTCCTTAATTTCACCAACTCCAAACTGTCTTCAAAATTATTTTTTTAGTGCTAATTATTACATTCTTGTGTGTTTTTATATTCATTATTTGTTTTGATTGTTTTGTTTTTATTTAAAATTTGCCTAGTAATATGCAGCAGATTTAAGATGTTGTATTTCTTTTGTTTTTTTCCATCTCTCTCTCTCTCTCTCTCTCTCTCTCTCTCTCTCTCTCTCTCTCTCTCTCTCTCTCTCGTATTATCTTAATATTTGCTAATGACATTAACTAATAAATTTTAATCCATATTATCTAGATAAAATGTTTTGGTGATTAAATGTGGTTACTCTATACTGTATGCTAAGACATTTTTGCTCCTGTTTAATTATCGCTCTTAGATCAGAGGGTGAATTTAAAATGAAATGGAAATTTTGAAGCTAAATAAATGAAGCACAGACATACATGTCATCTATGAGATAAAGGTGATTTAGGGTGAATGTAAGATGAGGTGAATATGTTGTCTGTTGTAAAAGGCCGAAAATTTCCAGGTATTCATTTCTACTTTTGTCACTGTGTAATTTGCAATTTAGTACTAGTCAGGCCTTAAGGAATTGACTTCAGCCTGTTTTTAATCTAGTCTGTGTATAAGTCAAAATATATTTTTTTTAAATTGTATGTTAAACGCTATCAAATTGAAGCTAAGATACAGTACAACATTTTCATACAAGGTGATATAATGGTAAATCGGGCCATACAATGGAATCACACGTGTTGACAGGTTACAAATTATGATTTTCTGTCAAAGATCATCTAACTTCTCAAGAAAAGATAACTCATTTCATACATTTTCTTACCAATGTTTTTATACTGATGCTAATTCAGTGAATTTTATGTCACTAATTTCATATATCATAATGCCCCTATGGCCGCTGACATTATATATACTTGTAGTTGTGACGTTCAAGTCATGTTCAATTTTGTTACTTTGACATTTTTCAGTGTTTCATACTCTGATGTTGACATCATAAATTCAGAATTTTGATGTCAGGAATGGAACAGACCAAATTTCATTTCCCCCTCCCCCTTCATGCATTATCATGGCATCACCAGAATCATCAATATCTATGGATGTCCTTGTGGGCATGTGTCTTATCTATTGTCTGTGAATGTATTTATTTTCATATATTTCTGTATACTTGTTATTGTTTACATCTTTGCTAGGTTAATTATTGATTAGGGAGACTCCAACAATTCACAAAGAAATCTTACTTTGTAAATAGCATAGCACTATGGTAGGATTAATGTGCTGACAGACGATGGAATTCTTCCAATACACAGAACTTGTCTGGGATTCTTCAACCCACAAGGCCTTTTCAGCACCTTGTTTTAAGATTTAAGGGGCATAAGCTGTGGGTTTTTTTTCCCCCCAAAATTGTTTATATTTTACACTACTTAGAGAGATGTGCAATAACAAAAAAGAGATATACACAAGCATAAAAATTCTTGATTTCCTATATATTTTGTGAAAATTGCTTGAGAAACCTAGTTTGGCAATTATTCATTTGCGTTTGATTCATTCGACCTTACTATTTGTAGATGGACATGACACTAGATCTGACCTTATTTTCACAAAATAATGATAGGAATATAAGTATGTTTATGCCTTTGTATATTTCATGTGTGTTATTGTACGTAAATGTAAGTAGTAAAAATCGAAAGGAAATATTTGGAATACTTAGTTAACGCCCCTTTAAGCGTCATATATATAAATGGGAATAACTAGTTACTATATTTAGAAACACGGAAACAGACAAAAGTATTCTTACAACAAGATATCTTCTTTCAGCTTTTCTCAATTCTGTGTTAGTCCCACCAGGTTAGTTCCAGTATAGCCACAAACTGTAAACAGATACTATAAATAGATTCATATATTTGTAATCTATCTGCATAGCAACTATAAACAGATTTATATATATGTATAATATATTTACTATTCCATTAGGAAAAGATAATACTTGTAAAATATATCTCTAATCAACCTATCAAATGCTTATATTCATGTGTAGTCATATATTCATTAATATGTGTTGCCTTATATGGTAGTCATCTGATGTTATGTAGAAATATATCAAGTAAACACTAATTTTTCTTTTATCAAATATAAAGTATTTAAACGCATTAAAAGAAAAAGGTCACGATGTAAGTTTACCACTGCCAGTAATTTGCACATTCTGCAGGTTTTCTTATACATGTATCCAACACATTCAATATGCAATCGAGATCCACCACAAGACCTTGAAATGCTTTTCCACTTTTCATATGTTATAAATCCAATAAGTGTTCAATAGTCAAGCCCGAACCTAGTTAATGTTGCCATACAGTTGAATCCCAAAACTGGGTGATGGTTTTGGTGGTGGTGTGGAAACCGAATATACGGTATGTGTGGTTCTCAAAATTCACATTTACTTTAGTCATATGATAAACTCTGCTTTAATATCCAATGTATAAATTTCTTCATAATGGTGATGCGTTTTATTTTCAAGTTACCTAACATGTAGATGTCATATTTTGATATAATATTTGAGCTTAAAAACAGGGCTGTCACACCTTATTTTTGGAATAAACTTTACTTAACTGCAGTCCTGTAACTTTGGATGGCAAAATGATACAGATTTCAATAAACTGAGCTAAGCAGCAGTTGGTACAGATTTCTGCAAACTGAGGCTAAGCAACAGTCAGTCACTGTGCAAGATTTAGGGGGAAATGTTTCATTTTATCCTTCAAAGTTCCAGTTATAAAGATACCTTTTATAGTGATTATTGAAATAGACAAAAATTTGTCTCAAACAGTCAAATGTCTGAATGGAAAGTTGATGATTGGAGTCAAGGGTCTGGATATTAGAAACAATTTGTTTACATCAAATCTTAATTTTTGTTTCTTTTTACATTTTCTCCTACCACTATTCTGAACCCAAACATTATTATTGAATAAGGGAAAAATTTGAGTTTTGTTTGGGAATGAAGATATCCATTTTAGATTGGAAATGAGGTCTATCAACTACACTGGTTATAGAGAATCGAGAGGTCTGAAAATGAAGGCTTGTGGTACAGTGGTTATGTATACACTAACATGTACCTCCACTGGTGCTGGTTTTATCATATATATATATATTGATTAAGAAGAAGACAATGGGGCTCATTGTGTTTGTTTTCTGGCTCACAACATTTTGGTTGCCATCAAATAACATATCTTTTGTCACATTTAAACCAAGTCATGTTAGTTGAGTTACAATATTAAAACAAACAAACAAACATGGTATGGTTTTCAGATATTGATTCAAACAAACATGTGTAATTTCTATATCATGGAATCATTTGGAATTGATTGACAGGTTGTCAATCATCTTACCTCATGACTGTTGTTGCTGTTGTTATTTGTTGTTTTCATTTTACTCCTTGTGTGCATTTGATTGCTATAAATTTCTCTGTCTGATTTATTTATCTATTTTTTTTAATGGCTGTATCAATTCTGAAAGTCCAAGCTGCATATTTGTACAGTGTTTCCTTTTTTTTTTTTTTTTGAGACAAGTTTAATTTCTACGTTCATTATGTCTTGATGATTTTTTTCATCGCGTATTGTACGCTTTTGTCGTTCCTTTATCTAGATCCCTGGAAATCCTTGCTGGGCATTTCATGCTCAGAGCCGAATGGTATGTCACACCGATTTATTTTCGTTTTTCACAGGTTTTGTCCATCCTTTTCTTCTTGTGATATTTCTGTTGCATCTGTAATGGGACATTAGTTACTGCGATTTTGTTTTACCTATTTCTAATTATATTTTGTAACCATTGGTTGAAATTGACTGTACATATGTCCTCTGTTGTAAGCACAATGATCCTTCCTTTTTTGTTTTTATTATTTGTATTGGCATGATCTCTATTTTGTCATATAGACCACAGACTGATGGCTAAGGACATTATACACCCTTCTCTTAATAATTATATTCATATTATTACACTTACATATTTTCTATGTTGATATTTCTTTCTTAGTCACTCATGGTATAAATAATGTTTAAGTGGCAGGTTTTTGATAGAAAATAGGTAATACAAAAATAAAACATAGGTAATACAAAAATTCTATAGGAGTTATGTCCCTTTCGAGAATTATACCAATTCATATAGTGCCAGGGGCCTCCGTGGCCGAGTGGTTAGAGCATTGCGCTTTAAATCACAAGGCCTCTCATCTCTGGTTCGAATCCCGCTGGGTCATTTCGAATTAAGTGGGAAAGTTTGCCAGTTTTCTTGCGGAAGGTCGGTGGTCTTTACCTGGGTAACCGGGGTTTCTTCTCCACCAATATAAACCTGGATGCCATTGAAAGATTGTTGAGTATGGCGTAAAACAAAAAAATCAAATCAAATCAAATCATATAGTGCCAGCTATTATTGATTTTAAGATGTTGGATTGTCTTGTCTCAAGAGAGAGTTGTACTCTGTTCTGCAAGGTTAGGTGTAATAGACAGAGATCAAATTATATGTACAGTCAACTCCACTTATAACAGGACAGTATATAACAAAATATCAAGCAAGGATAAATCTCTTCCCTATGCATTTCTTGCATTATTCTATGTGAATCTGAATAATGAAATCCTGCTATAACGAGGTTTAAATCCATCTTCCGTCCACTTCATAATAAGTGAAGTTGACTGTACATTCAAAATTTAACATAAACTACTCCTAGTTATCCCCATAGGTTCCTTTACAAACATGTTTTTTTTCTTTCAAGAATTTTTTTAACTCAACAAAATTTTTTGATCTAAAGTAAATATATATGTGTTGCAATGTATGTATTCTACGGTACAAAATACAGTCAGTTTTGACCAGAAGTACAATTTACACTACAGCATCCATCCTTCGTTTTAAGTTTGTTCAATATAATCCTATCAGGATTGTCATAGGTTGTCATATTCACTGCAGTTACATCTGCATATTCTTTCTTTTTTGTCTTGAAAATGGGATTGTTGATTACTAAACTATTGCGGGAAGGAGGAGGTCTCTCCCCGGGTACATTGTAACCGGGTTCTCCTCTCCACTGCTAAAAACTGGCTGCCACAATATTACTGAGTGTGGCTCAAAACAAACCAAAATCTAAACTATCCTTGCTGTCTTGTTATATTACTAATATACATGTATGTTGATGATGAGTTGCCTCCCTTGCATTGTCATTAAATTTGCAAGATCTTTTTGTACTAAATACAAATAATTTCAAGTTTGTTGAGCAATGATAGCTAAAAGAGTATAGTGTGTATTGTTTTTACTAAATGTAAAACCTATTACCACCAAATTTCCCTCAATCCTTTTGATTTTATTCATCTGTTAGTTTTAACACTTACTTACAGCATGGAGAGGTTTGATTTTTTTTTTCTTTTTAAATCAAACTTGATGCCCAAAAAAAGTAACAAAAAACAACTAATTAGTGATGGGGTTACATTTTGTCTTTGTTGATAAACTTACGACAGGTATAGCTGTTTCTGTTGACTTTCAGGTGAAAGGTCAAAGGTCACAATCTTTTATTCTAAGCACAAAAAGTTCAATTTCACATCTTTTCTTGGGGATATATTTTTCTATGCACGTTGTTCAATTACAATTTTTGAAATATATTCAGTTTAAAACGGACAACAGACATGCATAAAACAGTACTTAGTTTTCGACCATCAAAATGTGTTCATGTTTAAAAACTGCTCATCCAGTCAGAAAGTAAACTCATTTATATTAATTAATCTAAATTTCGGGTTATTACATTTCCTGAGAAGCAAGTTAGTTTCAGTGACAACATAAAAATTTTGGAATTGCTGGGATATGCAGGTGGTCTTTATATATAGAGGATTTCAGTAGGATGTAGGATTTTATTTTGATAGAATTTAGCTGATAATAGCATGTGACCTAAATGATATGCTGTGACTCTTTTTGTACTGGTAGCCACGTAGACTGGCTTGACCATATATCTTGGCATGTACAGGTCATATGGGTCATACATTGACCCATAGACACAAAAATGCATGGTGCATGAAAGTCGAGATGCATTTAATTGTTGATGTTCAATGTTTTGTTATAATTACATGTATCCATAAGCAGTTCAAATTAATCATAAATCTGGCATCTTTTATCAAAAGTAATAATTCACGAAGGTTTTACACACTGGTTTCATAATCATTCTCATCAATCCATCCACCATAGCAGATAATATAGCTTACTATATCATGTCTACTTGATGACGTCGTCTATTTCATTTAATCAAAATGGACTCTAAAATCAGATTTCGTTTCTTAACAGATAGATAGTTTCTCGGGGGTAAGTGTCATCTTAGATAGAGATATATATTTATGTGTCTTATTTGTTATTTCAGATTTATCAGAAAATGATTTGATAGCCAATATATTAACAGAACTTTCAAATCACAACGAAAGGTAAGACTCATACCTAATCAATACTTAATCAGTGTTAACTCTTTCGCACCTAAGTAACTAAATGTTATGTTATTTTCTATTGTTTAGACCAGTCCATTATTATTCATAGTGTTGAAAGGGTTAATTGAATGTAAATAATAATAATAAAATATTATATCATTTCATTTCACTTTATTTAACACTTCAAATTCTAATTGCTTTTAAAGACTGAAATAAGTGTGATTTTTGTATTTTATTCTGTTGTATTTTTTTGACTTAAAATACAGTCATACCCAGCTACTGTACTACTTGACAGACACAAAGTGGATTGATTAACAAGGTTATCTCATAAGTCAGGGACTGACCTTGTTTAATACTCATTAAGAATCCCTTTAGCAGACATTTTGAAATAAAAAAAAAATTGCTGGTCAACAGTGAATAAAGGAATTCCACTGGTCAAAGAAGTTTTTTTTACTGGTCTGTGTATATACACAATTGTAAAGAAATGGAAAATTACTGGTTATTTGGACCAGTTATCGGATAGATTTCACCACACTTTTGTAAAATTTACCGTTTTTTCTGGTAAGACTGATGAATTTCAAAAACTCTGCTTAGAAACTGAGTATTTATGATCTTAAATGTGAAGTGGTCTTTTTGTTAGGATCCACCATGAAATTAAATTTGGACTCTTATCATAATCATTGATAGTGATTTAGGTGTGTCTGAAGTGGTTAAATTTGTTTTGGGCTGTTGATATGTGTCAGTCAGCAGGTTTGATATCACTGAGTGTTTGCTGAGAAGAGTTGGATTAAAATATGACTTATAAGACCGAACATTTTTTACTTTCAGAAATACAGAGCGGAAAGACGCCATGTTATCACTCATCAAGATGACAAGGGAGGGAACTTTTGGTCTCTGGGATGAACATTTTAAATCCATTCTTCTCATTTTATTAGAAACGTTAGGAGACACAGATGTAAGTATTGCAAGGAACATCCCTGAAGTCAATAATAGACTGGTCTGTATCATTGAATTGGACCAAAGATTTTATAGAGAAACAAATGCATATCAGGGTTTATACATTGTATAACATAGTAATTGTTATTAGTTTAACATAGATTTATGATTACATTTACATGGTACTGCAGTTTCACTTAATTTGTACAACATAGATTAATTTAGAAACCGTTGTGGTCTTGTCTTTCTGGAAAACAAAAATAGAAATCTAATTTTAATGTTGGAACTGGTAATATGTTTTACTTTATAAATTGAAATTTTTACAGAATTAGTTTTTTATGTACGAAAGTAAATCTATTATTCACATAATATGAAGTGTTAGCGGTTGCCAAACAGTATTTCTTGAATATGAAATTTCGTTCTCTAATTTGTATTATTTTCACAAGAGAATCAGAAATTAGTTTACAAAATAGAACAAATAAATGTTTTAACTGAATTGAGGAAACTCAACACTTTAATATATTATTATCATACTATACATGCAGTGAAACCTAGCTACTGTAAACCAGGACGTTTCTGCTCCCATTTAATTTTCTCTATTTTCGTCCTCAGATAAAAGGACAAATTAAAAACGAAGGCAAAATTTTCAAGTGAAATAACATGTATATGCCTTCCATGAGACTATGGTTTGTTTGTTGTTGTTTAACGTCCCACTCAAGAATATTTCACTCATATGGAGACGTCACCAAATGCCGGTGAAGGGCTTCAAATTTTTCCTATGCTTGACACTTACGTCCATTGAGCATGAGGGTTCTTTAACGTGCCGACACCTACTGTGAAACCTCCAGTTTTTACTGTCTCATCCGAAAGACAGGAAATTTTGCAAGCCGACTCGAACTCACGACCTCACGATCCAGAGTCGAGCGCGCTACCGACTGAGCCAGGCCGGCTCTGAGACTATGGTGATTTAGACTGAGTTCAATATGTGTTCTATAGTAAAAGGGCGAAAATGACTAGGAAATGACATAGAAAATCTGTAGTGTAATATCACTAGATCTGCCGGTGTCATACAATATTTTGACCCCTGTGATAATATGACCCCGGGGTCACTGTCTAATTATCTGGCTCAGATCATTCTGATTAGCAAGGTGGTCTACTAAATGAGTATCTGGACTTATTTAATATTTATCAACAGGCCCAATGGAATATACATGTTTTTTCCAGTTTTGATGAAAAAGACCCCAATTTTGTTTACAGACCATGACCACATTGAAAAATAAATTAATGCAGGTGAAAAATGCATTTTAATAGAGATTCCATCACAGTTACATTTACATGTGTGCAAACTGTTTTTCTCTGTTTGACACAAATTCACTTTAAAACTCAATTGTGTTGCCAATGGCATTTTCCCCAAAATTTGCCGAAAAAGGTCTAAATAAGAGTTGTTCTACTGACTGAATATTTATTCATGTAGACTCAAATGTTAGATGGTCTTCTAAACAAGATGATCTTTAGATAAGCTTTCACTTTGGTCATTTAGAGTAGGGTTACTTGTTTGACGTATAGATCTAACACTCGCGTTGATAATTACTTCTGTCATCACCAGATTTTCTTCTCCTTTTCAGGGCCATATTAGGGCGCTAGCATTACGGGTATTACGCGAAATTCTGCGGAATCAGCCTCACCGATTCAAGGACTATGCAGAGTTAACAACTCTCAGAATTTTAGAGGCTCACAAAGATCCAGTGCGGGAAGTTTTTAGGTCGGCGGAAGAGTGTGCCGATACATTAGCTAATTATATAGCGCCAGAACAAAGTGTTAGAATTCTGAACTCCATAATAAATACAGCTCAGTTTCCAATTAGCTTAGCTGCTATTAAAATGCAGAACAAGGTAATGTTGATAGTTGGTTTTCTGCAGTTATTCAAATATTATAGATAAAATCTTAAAAATTGATGCATATGTTTGACAGGTGCCCTTTCACTCAATTTCATGAATGTATTTTTACCTATAAATGGTTCTTTTTACTGAAAAAAAAGTCAACTCTGATTTCTCCTGTTTTTTCAAAATTGCATCTGAAATTAAGATACAGGGCATGTATGTATGGAATATAGCTATACTGTTTATGATGCTTTGTGAGTTCCGTACATAAATTAGGTATAATCCATGCAGAAAAATATCAACTGACATACTTTGCAGTAATTTATAGTGAGAAAGTTTTCCAGTTTACTTGAGGAAGACCAGTGGTGTCTAACTGGGTACATTGTAATCAGGTTCTCTCCTCCACCATTAAAAACTGGCCGCCACCAAATAACTGAAATTTTTTTTATTTATTTATTTAAAAAAAAAAGTTAATTATTTATTTTGTTTAAATTTGCATATAGTTTGTTGATGAGAATCTCAATCACACTTGATGAAGTCTACTACACTCTCAATGACCTTAAAAGTCGTAGCAGGATTGTGAACAAATTAGAAAATCATCTTCAGTGTGAAGGCTATCTTAACAATGCTACGCTTCTATAAGACACCACAATCTCGCTATGTAAATTTTGAGCATGTTCAAAAGTTTCGTAGCTTTACCAGGATCCACTTCCATGTGCAATGCTGACCCCAACACCTTGCTAATATGCTCCCAAAGAACTTGCCACAACCTTTGTGAAGAACTTCTATGATCTGGGCGGTTTTTAGGGCCTCCTTCCAGTGCGAACGGGGTTTTATAGTATCATGAATGTATTTAGAAATTTGATTTCCACATAAGAATAGTCCTACGGGAATATGATAAATATTTTATGATTATGACAAAATTTTGATGATTCTGTTTCCCTGGAACGAAAAAAGATTTCATATATATTTTTTCAAGTAAGAAATAAAGGGACTAAGGACTAGATAGACTATAGACTATGATACTTGTGATCTTACTTGGGTTTTTTCTCTGTTTTACAGGTATTAGAATTATTACCAAAAGAAGCATTAGAAACAATATTACCAGAAATAATTCCAGGTTTATTACGAGTAAGTTGTTTATACTATTATACTCATTTTTTTCTCAGCAATTCAACAATTTTAACACTGATACAGTGAAATGTTGGCTCATTATGTTTATTTGTCTGTTCCTGTTGTATAAAACCACATGTTGTGTTTGAAAAATTGTCAGTACTGGTAATAAAGGGGTTTGAGATATAGGTGTAAGTGTTTACTGTGTGTCTGTAACTTTGTACATTCCACTTAGGGTGCCAGTGCATGTAGGTCCTAGAGTACATGTATAGTAACTTGTAACTAATCATGCTAATGTTTTGGGCTCAATTATGAAGCAAATACCAGCCAGTGAACATGATAAATTGACCATATCTGCCTGTGTCGGCAGTTAGGTTAAGCTGTTGGGTTTAGCTAGTTTACGTTGTAAATTCACATGATGATTGACCTTGATGACATTATTTGAGTATGACCTTCATTTTTATCCTGACCTTCACTTTTGACCTTGAAATACAGATTCTGGGTGCATTGCTACACCATTTTGCCATACCCCTTATTGTAACAATTTCAGAAGTGTATTATCAGTTCTATTTCTTTTCTCAGGGATATGATGATAAAGAGAGCACTGTAAGAAAGGCAGCGGTGTTTTGCTTAGTAGCAATATACTTATCTGTAGGAGATGTCTTATGGATGCATCTAACAAGCCTTAATTATAGCAAGGTAAGTTGGTTTACAATAATTTTGATACCAACCCCTCCCTCCCTCTCTCTCTCTCTTCATATGAAAAATTCAAACATGCAAAAAATTATAAGGTTTTATTATCAATCTATGAAGACTTAAAGTGATTGTTTCTACAATTTTGACATACTTAACCCTTATCCTGCCAAACATATATATATATATATTATATATATATATATATATATTATATATATATATAATATATATATATATATACTAAAACCTGCTATAGCGCCATTTTGGATTACCTGTTTATAAAGGCCAGTTTTTTCAAGTCCCTGCATATTTCATCTAAATTGAACCTGTGTATAGGGGTTACCTGCGCATAAAGGTCAATATTTTCTGGTCCCTTAGGTGGCCCCTATATACAGGTTTCACTATATATATATATATATATATATATATATATATATATATATGATATATAATATATATATATATATGATTTTAAGTATACACGCTGTCACTGTCAAGCACATATATATATACGATTGACGCTGACTTGCACTCACTGCCAAACACATATATATCAGTTTCCATGTACGCTGTAAGTACTAGGGAATCCTATGTAAAAGACCATTGATGAATATAAAAAGATATGGACACGTCATAGATAAGTCTTTAATCTGATTGGTTGACACTTTTATCACTAAAAATAAAGACTGAATGACTTACACGACCTTGAAAATCTGGCTTCGGAGGAAACGCAAGTATTACAAATGGTGTCTTCATCGCTTTCTTCACTGTACGATTATGGAATTTTGGAGCTATATTTTATTAGTTATAACTTTGAGGAAGAAGACAATTTCCTCAGATTTGAAATAGGAGATTTAGATGTAAATACAACACAAGTTCTCAGAAAACTCTTATGGATAATGCATCGTCCAATAGGATTAATCTGTGCATTGACGATGACAACTGGACCAACATTGACTCGCTACCAGTAAACGCTCGGTTCACTGCGACACCAGGACTTAAGTGCTATGTACCTGGCAACGGTAATCTTTTGTTTCTGAGACAAATCGCTGTCTCAAACTTAATTAATTTCGGCAAGCATCTAAAGCCAACTCATGGATAGCAACTATGGTCACAGAAATAAAAACTTTAACTGTTAATTAGCAATGAATACCCGATTTAAAAAAAAAAATTCAAAACTTTTAATTGCAATTATTTTTGTTAAAATCATGTATGATTATAGGGGCCAATTTACACAAATTGACACACAATTACAAGTTAAAGTGACCAGTTCAAATTGATAAAAATTCACATTTTTAATCTGGCAGTGGTGTGTATACACTAGTACATATGTGCAGCAGCGACTGGCTGAGTAAGCCTATAGATGAGTGGCAGTATAAGGGTTAAGATGAAAATTAGTTAAACATCACATTAAAACCGATGAAATGTTTACATAAATTGTAGACGTGTTAATAATCCCTTGAAAATGCCAGGTTATGTAGCTGGTAGTCTCATTAATTACACAACAACGTGTAAAATGACCCAGATAGGCACAAACCCGTCTATCAGAAGTCTTGCTTCTTTGGCTTCACTTTTGGAGAGGAAACAGGTATTTTAATTCACACCAGCGATCAAATTCGCCTCGAGTATTTATTCTGGACTTATTACAATTCACCTGATCAGTGTTTTTTATTCCTTTCCTTCATCTGCCAACAAATGGCTTAACAATTGAATCTCTGTCTACCAGACAGCAATTCATTTGTAAAACATTAAAAAATCTTGTAAATACGTAATGGTAATACATGATATTCTAGCTATTTAACATACATGTATATAACCAAATTATTGTTGCTTTAGACAGCTAATATCTTAGTCACATATTTCTGATTTTTAGTAAGGATGTAAATATACTTATCTCATCAACCCCTGAAAAACAATGGACTCTTCTGCAAATCAATGACTTAGACCCGTCCAAGTGTTTCTTTAGAACTGATTGGTTTAATTTCATGTTCTACTTTTGTGCTTTCAGAATGATATTTGTTCTTGTCTATTATAAATGTGGAAATTTTCAAGGGGCTTTATTTTCGCGATAGAAAAGTTCTAAATTTATTTGCGAAATGATATTTTTGTGTTATGCTATTATCATGCTTCATTACATGATAGTTTTATTTTCGCGAGCAAAAGCTCTCCTGAAATTACGAGTAAATAAAATTCTCGCTAATAAAACCAGATTTGCAGCATATAACACTACATACTGTTGTTATGTAGGACCTCTTACATGTAGATATCAAGAGAAGCTTCTTTCAATGATTGCTTCATTTATTTTTATTATAACTGTTTCCTCTAGTCCTGGAGAATTTTAATAGTTGATTTTATCAATACATTTTGTGTCATAAACTTGGGGATTAATGTTTTGATGTATATTGCATTCACATTTAATGTATTGTCAATACGGGGTGTGTTAAGATGAACAGCCGAGATTGTTTTATTGCATTTTAATTTTGTCACTTAGGCCAACACAAATGATTCTAAGTTGAATTTCAGTAAAATAGTTTCAGATAAAGATTAACTCATTCACCCCTAAAGACGCATTTCAGACATGATTTTTTTCCGATTTAAATCGGAAATCCGATTTTTTGGGGTCAGTTTTCCGACTGAGAATTTGAATTTCCGACTTTTTCCTTAAAAATCGGCAACATCGAAAATCCAGATTTTCCGGTTGTTTCCGTCATTGAGTTGAATATTAGCCGGTATTACACGATTTCCGGTATGGTGGGGTGACCTCGAAATGGCAAATTTGCAAAGATAGACATAGGTGTTAAAAATTGGGGCTTAGCCCCAGACGTTCTGGCCTGTGTATGTGTTTTAAGTTGGTTTAGCCCCCCTACTTTCAATTTGCTTCCGACGCTGATGGTATGTAAGACTTTACAACCCATTATTTTCAGATTTTTTTGCTGTAAGCTGAAATCATGTCTGACATTTGGACTGGCCTTTGTAATTGTTTTACAGTGGAGTACATTGATTTTCAGGAGTAGATGAGTTAAGATTTGTACACAGGGATTTCTCTAGGTCATTTTGGGGTTTTCTCCTCCTTTTTTCTGTCAGATTTTGTCAAGTTTACATGTAAAGTTAAACAATTGCCTGTTGAACAACTCACTTCTAAAATTACTGGTCGGGATACTTTAAACAAATGATAATTTAATGATGGCCTTATTAACTCACCAGCCCCTTAAAAACAATAGAAATCTTCTGTAAATCAATGACTTAGGCCAGTCGAAAAGTGTCTGTGGCGGTGAATGAGTTATAGATGGAAATTACTGACAGTAAGAGTGTCATAGACGGATAACAGTAACTGACCATTGCTCACAATAAGATACCAAGATCAGCAGGGTTGTCACATAACAAGAGTTGTCAGAAGACAATAAAGCTTGCCGGAATGGGTGCAAATTTTTAAAATAGATATTTGACCCACATCTGTCAGGTTTTAAGCTCCAAGGACTGGTAAAATTTTTTTATTCCTTCAGCTGAGGTTAACAATTTTGAAAAGTAGGTCAAAGTACAAGGTGAAGTTTACTAGGTCAAAAGTCAGGGTACCAAATGAAGGCTCTGGTCATAAGAAATCTATATGTGAAATATCAAAGCCCTATCCGTCATGGTTTAAAAGATATAGCCATGGTTAAGGTTTTTGAAAAGTTCAAGGTCACTAGGTCAAGAGTCAAGGAACCAAATGAAAGCTCCTGCCATAAGGAATCTACATGTGAAATATCAGAGCCGTGTCCCTTTGAGTTTAAAAAGTTATAGGCCAGGTTAAAGTTTTGTCTACGGATGTCGCTGCCAGTTATGCCAGGGGTATGGCATTAGCTCTCTGGACTTTCATCCTAGCAAGCTAAAAGTCAGGTTGTTGAATTCTCAATGAATTTAGAAAATTGGCCAGTAAATAAATATTAATCAATGACTTGTATCATATAATGATCATTATGATACCTTTTTGTAGTTAACTCATCAACCCCTGAAAAACAATGGAATCTTCTGTAAATCAAGTTGTATCTTTTTCTTGACTTTGTTGGCAACCCATTTAGGATCAGATAATAATTCTGATTCAGTTCATCCCATTCTGATACGTAAAAGTGCAAGAATCAAATATATACGGCCTTGCTGTATATAGAGTAGATTGATATGCGTGACATAAACCCTGATGTAGACAAGATTATGTATAATTTTATTATTTCGTTCAAGATGGAAGTGTTTTGTCATTCGTCAAGTTAAATGATGTTATTATGGCGAGGTGTTATCTGACAGTGTTCAAGGAATATCAGTTATTTTTTTTAGAATGATTTAAACTTATAAAAGATTCTTTAATGTATTTTATCTCTGGGGCAATCGTTAGAAATAAATAGAATTCAGTTATGTTTACCAATAAGTACTTTATTTATATTCATTTGTTGTGAATGTGACAGGTAATCCTAACATTCATCAAACTGAGAGAGAGGAAGAGAGAGAGAGATACTGGGAGAGAGAGAGAGAGAATAAAGTGTGAAAAATAATTTATAAAGGGAGATAATAAAGTGTGAACAGTAATGTTTAAAGGAGATATGATAATGTGTGTACAGTAATCTATAAGGGGAGATAATAAAGTGTGAACAGTAATGTATAAAGGGGAAATAATAAAGTGTGAACAGTAATGTATAAAGGAGATATAATGTTTGTACAGTAATGTAGAAAGGGGAGATAATAAAGTGTGAACAATAATGTATAAAAGGGAAATAATAAAGTATGTACAGAAGTGTATAAAAGGGAGATAATAAAGTGTAAATAGTAATGTATAAAAGGGAGATAATAAAGTGTGTACAGTAAATAAATGTATAAAAGGGAGATAATAAGTGTGAACAGTAAATAAATGTATAAAAGGGAGATAATAAAATGTGTACAGTAATGCATAAAGGGGAGATAATAAAGTGTGAACAGTAATGTATAAAGGAGATATGATAATGTTTGTACAGTAATGTAGAAATGGGAGATAATAAAGTGTGAACAGTAATGTATAAAAGGGAAATTATACAGTATGTACATTAGTTTATGAAAGGGAGATAATAAAGTGTGAATAGTAATGTATGAAAGGGAGATAATAAAGTGTGAAAAGTAATGTATAAAAGGGAGATAATAAAGTGTGTACAGTAAATAAATGTATAAATTGTGAACAGTAATGTATATAATAGTGAACATTTTATATATATAAAGGGGAGATAATAAGTGTGAACAGTAATGCATATAATAGTGAACATTTTATATATATATATATATATATATACACACACACATGCTGAAACGTCTGGCAACAGAAACATTGCATTATGGGAAAATAGTTAAATTTGAATGATATTTCATATAACCAAATAGGCACTAGAACTAATCAAAGTAAGGGAATTTCACTATCACTTGGGTCAATAAAGCTATTATTGACTTGTTTTAGTTCTAAAAAGGATGAACATAAGTGATTACTCTCTTAGCAAAACAATCAGGTTAGTCTGATTAATGGAATTGTTTTGTACATGTCCGTATTTTGTGTTTGATAGTGAACACTGATCCTTTTCAAGATTAAAATACTAATTCTCAGAAAAAGTCATGGCTACCCTTACAATTTAATCAAATAAATTATTTTTAGATTAAATTGTTATATGAGAAACTATATTTTATAATTTAAATGCACATTCCATATTTCCGAGACCGATATGATACATTCATGCCGATTCAGTATTTAGTCACACTCGATTTGAAAATAAAAGTGAAACTGGATTGTGACGGATGTAAACAAACCAATCAATGGGGTATGTGTGATTAATAACCGTGAATTTGATTCAAATAATATACTATTTGACATACTGTATAATCTTATTGATAAAAGCAAACACGTAAATTGTGAATTTTTTGTTTTAATGTTTGAAGTTAACTGCTCCTGATTATCCACTGAAGTGTTCGAACCTGTACAACAAATGTAACACGCATTCTGATTGGTTCCCCGTTTTTCTTTTTCAAGAATGGCGAGAAACATTTTAATTGATTGGCTTTCCCACCCTATCGGATCTGAAGAGTTCCGATCAAGGGCATTAATCATTCGCGTTAAAGAAAATCAAGTAAACAGTAATGTTTAAAGGGGAGATAATAAAGTGTGAACAGTATTGTATAAAGGGAAGATAATGAAGTAAACAGTAATATATTAAGAATAAAACTAGTAGGGGGATAAACAAATACAGTGCAGCATATACATTTTTGGACCTCTGGATGTGCCTGTGAGGTTTCACAGACTTCACTCTTCTTTTGTGAATACTACTTTTGAGACTTCTGCATCTCAGTTGCTATTATATTTCTTCACTAGTTAAATTACCCTAATTTAGCTAGGTAATTCTCATTTCATTTGACGTTTTAAGTTCTGCCCGAGATAGTGTATGGTGAATTTTAAATGTTTGAAATGAATCTTAAACTGTTTAAAAGTCAATGGTCATGGTGAAAATTGAATTTTCTTTGTCAAAGGTTATAGAGAAGTTTTACTGGCATTTGTTGCGTCTTGCAATACCTTTTTTTCAATCTTTTTTTTATCTTTTTTTGAAAAAATTGGTTTACAAGTTATATGCTATTACAAAATAATACTTGACTGTGACTTGAGTGATTAAATCTAATGTTGATTTAAATGCAGGTATTTTTTTTTTCTTTATACGACACTGATAATAATTTCACAGATCTTGTCGAAATGCCTTTGATGTTTGGCTTCTTTTATCTTCTATTAATGGAGTGTAGATGGCACCACACTTGAATGCATTTAAATGAACTGATGTTGGGGACGGTTTCAGATTTTACAGCATTTACACCAGTGTTATCGCTGATCATGTTCCACATATTTTAACATGAAATTACTTTTAGTAGGTTGTATATTAATGTGAATATTCTTCATTTTTGTATTTTTGGCTACTGGTTTAGAAGGACATCATTGAAAACAGAATGACTAATAGGACATAACATTGTATAATTTCTTTACAGTCGAATTTGGCAAGCATTTTAATGTGTGGGTATACTTTTTTAACTTCTTTAATAGCTATATATCAATTTGCTTGTCAGAAATTTCAGAAGGGGGGATGTAGTAGTTCAGGAATATTGTGCAGGATGTATTGTTGTTGGGCCAGGATTGATCACAGGGGTATTTTTTTCAGTAAAAAAGATATTTTAACATTTCTCCCAATTTCAGTTCAGAAAATTTCCAGTTTGAAAAATGATTAATTAAAAAGTAATCAATAAAATGATAACAAATGTAATTGGATCTTCTTTGCAAACAAGATACAAACCCAGCTTGAATAAATTGAACACTGAAATATGTCACAGAAACTATGTTCATATATCTTGCTAATGCCATTAGATTTTTTCCCAATTTCTGCAAAAGCATGACACAATTCCCAAACGGAAAGGTACAGGTCGCTATTTTGGGGAGTAAAAACCCTGGATCAGTGTTTAATGTTAACAGGAATTTTGTTGTTGTGTTGTCTGTTGTTGCTGTCTGTTTGATAGTTGTCTTGTTGTCATTCCTTTGACAAAAGTGATATAGAATAGGCGTACACTTCTGAATTCAGTCAAATATCATAAGCGTAATACAAAAATGTTAAAATTCTTCAAAACGAGGCCCAAAGAAATGCTCAAGATGATGATTTCTGTAAACAAGAATTCATCAGTTGAGTTTGAATTTCAGATAAGTGATGTGTAAAAGCGAATCTATGAGACTGAGAGGTAGCTTCATGCGTTCTAATTAACTCTTTCACCGCCAAGCCACCTTACTTTGCAGAACAGCTGCCCGCCAGGCAATTTAGTAAAACAATGCAGTTTAATTATATGCATGTACTAAAATAAAGATATCTAAAAAAGTATATGACCTCTTAATGAAATTTAAAACAATGATGCATTATGTAATTGTCTAAAGGTGTCCCGGGGGTGATTGATGGTCATGTGACCTTGGCGCATCTTGATTTCCTATACAACAAAAGAAAAGATAAATTTTGATTTTTTAATCTTATTTACACCATTATTGCAGCTTTTATTCAATCATTGTCAAAATAAATGTATAAATACTGATAAATACTTATCAGTGGATATGATTCACTAAAATGTTTTTAAAATGTTGATTTCAGTCATTTATAACACTGCCATTTACACACTTTTTGTCTTCAGAAAAAATAGCTTGAAATAATCCAATGGCGTTTTCAGTTTTACGAGTATACTTTTCCGTGCACTAAAATCATTTAGCCATTCCATTTCATACGGATCGTTTATATCACTAAATTCCCAACTAAAGTGATGATCCTGTCGAATATTTCCGATCCTGTTTGTTCCTGATGTAGTTTCAGGTTCCTCCCTGTCTTGCGCATCATTTTCGGGTCTGTTCATTATTTACAATATCAACAGTTGCAAATTTCGTCCATTTCAGTTAGTCTGTGTCGTAAAAATATCTCATCTAGAGCCTCACTAACTGTGATCCTACTGTTGGTCGCCATTGTTTCGGCGAAAGGCTAGTGCTATTACTCAGAAAAATCGATCTTTTTTCTCAATTAATTTCGTTTAAACATCAAATAAATATGGCTGCCACTTAGCCCCTCCTTTACGGAAATGACGCTATCACCTGTGACACCTATTAAGAATTTCAAAACAAGAAAGGTAACTGCGCTATCGTCGACTATAGTCGCCCGTGGCGGTGAAAGTCGACTATAGTCGCCCGTGGCGGTGAAAGAGTTAAATCGCCTTTGACCTATTTAATACCAGGAATAAAGATAGCTACACTGGTTTGGCTCTCAGTCAAATTGTACATTTGGCTTCTTTTAATAAGTTAATTTTGTTTAACTGTTGTTGTAGGGTCAAGGGTCATTGAAATTGATGTTATTGGTGTGAAGTATCTGTTTCATAGTTACCTGACTTGTAACATTTTTGTTTTAGTATTTTCTTTAATTTTTAAAAATGTAGTTATTTGGCTTTCTTTCTAAAAGATAACTCTCAACATAAGCCAAGAAAAGCTTATCAAAGCTTACAATTGAATATTAATACTTTTTTTTTTCATTTTCAACCTTCAAAATAACATTTTCGTACTTTATATTGTCCGATTCATATTAGATGGCGGGGCGGAGTAACCTTTTGATTATCATACGGATGATTCTTCTCACTTTTCGGTTGTGACAAGTTGCACGGGAAAACCGTTTTATTCCTCACGGGATACTCTCTTATGTATGGTGACAAGTATAAACAATTACTCTAGTCAGTGTTATTTTAAGTCTTTGGTTTATTACCTAAATGTTAAACTCAAGAAAAGGTTCAGAAGACCCCTTCCACCAGGTTATATAGATTCTACTGTACTTAAGTATACAGGACTCAGCAATTACTGATTTACAATCTCTTTTTCAGATGAAAACATGAGATGTGAAATGCGTTGATCAAATATGACATCTTTTAATCTTTAAGTAATTTGACTTTCTTTGTCTTTTATGTCCAGGTCAAATTGTTGAACTTATACATCAAGAGAGCTCAGCAAAAATCAGGCAGTGGGAGCGTTAAAGACTCGGCATCTTCTTTGGACACATGACCTTCACAGCAGTAAACAGCCCAAAAACATGTGGAACAAAAGGCCAATTAATCTGTACTGTCGCCGCAGGCTTTCATTGTAGGCATTTATTTATTAATTCTCAGTAAACACGTGTTAGGATTGAATCACTTTTACCCTCCCAGCTAGTGGTTACTCACCTTGAAGTGGAGCTATTGCCTGATTGGACAAATAAAAATCATGTGATTTATAAGTAGATTAAACAAAATCGTCATCACTACAAGATCTGAACTCGTAGTTAAACGTGTTTGAATGTGAGAACAGGATCTTAAAAAAAAAAAACAAAAAAACATTGAGTTTTTGTTCATTATTCTACATACCAAAATAGAGAAACACAAGGATGTCATCAAGATTTGTGGAAATCAAGGGTGATACAGGTGTGACAAAACTAGTCCATAGTTTTTGTTTGTTTTTTTTTCCCTTACAAGATCAAAAACAAGAAATTTATTGATATTACAGAAGCACTGTGTTCATGAACTATACAAAGTTAGTCTGTTAATTGACTGTTATGATTCACTTTGTTTATCATGAAGAGAGGAGGGAGCTTGTACAAGGAAATCAGGTTTAATTTATTTAGCTACTGTTAGCAGTCGTTTTATGTAGAATATTTTACAGTATATCAGAGGTTTTCATATATCAGCATTAATGTACCATTAAATTTGTCCTACATTTCTATACTTTCAAACACATAGTGAAGCTCTTAAACCCATAGTGGAACTAACACTAATTTATCACCTAGGTGTGAGTAATGTCAAGGGAAGTAATTATAGGTAAATTGACATTCCTACTTATTTCCCCTTTGAATTTCAACATAGGCATCTGAAAAATGCAGGTGAATTAAGTGTTGTGATCTTTAAAAAGGAAATGAAAAAATGGTCTGAATATTAACACAGACCAAATTTTATAACTCGTACATACTGGAGGAGAATTTTGGTGAGTTTTTTGCTAAATTTAGCCTACTTATTGTGTTGTTATTAGTTAAGGTAAACAAAACCAAAACATGTATGGTAATCGATAAATAAATGTCGTTGTCAGATAAGACAGCATACCACAATGTGGCAACGATTAGTTTTGTGAACATTTACTTAAATATGTAGGAAGTGATATTATAATAAATAGGGAGACACAATATGTGTCTTCTGTGGTCTAGATGTTTATAAATATATCGTTCCTAGATCAGCTGATCTTTATCAACAATAATATTCACTAATTGGAGAAATGATAATGCCTCTTGGACTAGGTATGGAAATTTGTGTATATCGACGACCAATGATATGTGATATGGATCAGGAGAAGAATGCTTGGAACTTCCAAACATCCACTTAAAGTATTGGGATACTATTGGATGTAAAAAAAAAAATTGTCGTTAATCAACTCATGTTAACATGGACTTTTTATTATCAAGAATTGCATTTTTAAAGTAATGTTTTGATTATATGTGTATGTATGTTTGTGACAATTTGTTGTACAGCTTTATGGTGTGATGGCAGTGATGTGTGGGTGTCGGTGTGAGTGTTGTGGAGTATGTGTTTGTATAAGTGTGGTACCAGAATTCTCGTATGTTAAGAAGTCTGTATGGATTTTGACTGTAAAGAATTACGCAAACAAATATTGTGATATCTATTTCCTCCTAAAGCTTGTCCTTTACTGCAGATTGTAAAAATCATATTTGAATATCTTTGCTCTCACGGATCTCGGAGAGGTTCTTTCATAAAAAAAATAATCAGTTAAATTTGATACACATTGCTTGAATAATAATAATAATAATGTCTTAGCATTTTATATCCCATATAAAAATAATAATATATGTATAAATCAAATTTTCAATGGTTGAATATAAAACTCAGTTGAAGTGCAATTAGCAAAATTCCATTTTCTATTGAACCATGCAAATGGTTAATTTTTTACTGTGTCATACCTAGTACATAGTGTAGTTTATGTTGTAACTTTGGTGATAAGATTTTCTCAGAAAACGCAAATTTGAAATATCGTGATCTGCGTGTTTTCCGATTTTGAAGTAATTTTAGTTCGAGCTATCGTTAAATCAAATTTATATGTATGACTGTGCAGTCTAGAGAGATTAATTAAGCCTTTTGTTCGCTTTTGAGTGTTACAGTATTACATGTTTGGTTTGCTATTGAAAACATCATTTCAGACAACGTTACTATTTGTCATGTAGTACTGATATATGTGACTGAAATAGGAAAATTACCAGAGTTGTGTATCACTTTTCTGTACAGTTCCTTTATACATTTGAATAAACCTATTAAAACCTTCTCCTAACATGTTAAAGTTAAATCAATGTCATGGATTATGACTAATTTCATTCTGCTCATGTAAATCTCTTGTTTCTTTTTTGCCACCACAAATAAAAATAGTTTTGATTCATTGGTTTGATTTTAGGTACGATAACAAACCCAAATTACGTAACCTTTGACCCGATGAATGGTTAATGGGTAACGTGAGTTGTATATCTGTGTGTTACTATTGAAACGAGAGGATCAAATTAGAAACTATCTAGTTATGTTAGATGTCAAGATATGCCAGACACGTGAGAACACTCAATCATATAATTCGTCTTCATTTATAAGAAAGCTGGTTGTTTGTTGATAGAGAGAAAATAAATGACTTTAATACATAGGCAAATATCTTCAAACAGTTGACACAATTTGTTCTCCTAGTAGGTTTAGCCATAGGTCTGTATTATATCGCCAAATAGACTTATTTACGTGATAAGATCGGTCCAGTTCGTAATAGACTCCTTGACACTAAAAGATTTGTCACATTTTGTCTGCGATCATTTATATTCTCGAGTATAGCGTTACATGTAAACTTTCTATAGATACATTGATAAATGTCTGTCCGTTTCATTTTCCTCTCATTGTAACTTTATATAAACAAAAACTACATTAAAACTGCCATTTTAATTTGTAATCATGTCTTGATAACGACAATATTCATCTCATCTTTTATTACGTATATCTTAATATTAACACTACATCTTTATATACTTATTTTTGTACTCTATTATTCAATCTTGTACAATATGTTTACTGTATTTATGGCGAGGGGTCCGTATTTAGCTACTATATTTACACAAGACAGTGGTTGTTGTCCAGTTACATAAAAGAAAGTAGCGCATATCTTGCCAAATTCTTAAATTACATTCGTGTGTTAATGTATACAGTAATTATAAGGACATTACGTCTTTAAGTTTTGTCTGCATATTTGAAAAGCAAAATCTGTCTCGAGATTTGTAAACTCAAATATCTACATAATTAATCAAACAAATATTCTTAAAATAATTGTTTTCCAAACTTACACAGCGATATAAAGATCTCGGTTACCAAAGTATTAATCTTCAGAATGTCCAGGATAAATATGCAAATCTGACAAAAATTGGACAAACACGGACCTCTGGAAATCAAGTGTTGGGATCAGGTGCCATGGAGAAGTAAGCATTCCCTGTGGACTCGTCACACATGGCGCGAGTCCACAGTTAAATCCAAATGAAATATAAGTGAGGGATAAATCCCTGTCACAATTGGTACAGATGTTTCAGCAACTACTGTCGATCAGGCAACTCAACTATATGAATCATTTTTTTACAGTTCTTAAAATGTTGCACCAAACACTGATGGCAGACATTTTGTATGGGTAGCTTTACCAAATCAACGGAGATATTATTTGATTATTCGTGATTGATATAGTTAGTAAGTTTGAAAGACTTTTATATAATTGTATTAGGATAAACTAGGAGTACTCATCTCGAGAAGCGTTTTCTTGTTATTAATCAATTCTTGAAACTAACTATATATATATATATACACACACACACACCTATCAAAGCTTTTACACATCATGGCGCCATTTACTTTCATGTATATTGTGGGGCTCTCAGAGTCGACTCCAATAATTAAATGGTCATATTTTTGGCTGTAATCCTAAGTTGTCCACCAACTGCCACCAAAATATAACTCAATTTGTGTATTCTATTTTAATAG
The DNA here is from genome assembly GCA_030159075.1 of Atrina japonica. Classification (NCBI taxonomy): domain Eukaryota; kingdom Metazoa; phylum Mollusca; class Bivalvia; order Pterioida; family Pinnidae; genus Atrina; species Atrina japonica. Next base: position 668,238 of record BROG01000273.1, read on the forward strand.
CTCTATACTCCTAGTCTGATCTAATATATAAAATAATATGCGTAGTATCTTCAGGCATTTGTTTCGTAATCATAAAAAATCATCATGGATTTATAAAAAAAAAAAACAGAATTCACATGTAAAAATGTTTGGTAGTTGCCTTAGTTTTCAAATGTTTTCTTTTCTACACATTTTTATTTTCAGCTAATTTTTCGTTGTGAAGAAATTTTTTGTGGTCATGTATTTTCATATTTATTTATAAGGTCAGTTATACCTAGTGAAAATAAGAGAACAATTTAAGTCTTTCATACAAATGTGTTTATGTAATGGTTTTATTAAAATGAATAACATGCACACAAACGTTTGCGTGCATGCAAAAGGAAACTACATTTGGAGATTAAGTATCTCTTTCATTCATCTAAGGATATACATAATGTACTCTATACATACAATGGGAAAAATATTCAATCGTTATATCATATGATGAATTTGACAATGACATGCTAGATGTGAACATGAACGTGCGTGTAGTAGGAGTTGTGGAGAGTTAAGAAGAACAATTGTAGTTGAACTGAAGCGAGATCGAGAGTGAGAGAAGGAATGAGAGACGAGTTGTAAACGCATGCTTTTTATGTATTCTTCACAAGATGTTAATGGTATGATGTAACTGTATCGTATGATAATTATATCTGGTTTGTCTGATACTATTAAAATCGGATGATGCCTCACATGGCTTGTTCGTGTTCATTGTTTTGTACCTATCACATGAAAGCAAGGTTATCGAATTCTGGTACTAGGTCAAGCTTTTATTTCTGTGTGAAATTATGTTAATAGTAATTACTTGACTAGTTGAACATTAACACGGTGACTCAAAACAATATAAATAAGTAAAAAGCCATCAATTTGGGCTTTAATGAAGATAAAATATATTCATGTATTACACATACATACAGATACTAAGCACAAAAACCAACAGGACTGTATTTCCTATAATGTCGGATCTAAGGAAATAGATATAAGTCTTGAAACGAATTATATAAAGCACTAAATTACTAACGACACGGACCAAAATGAAGTCAAATTTTCGGTACGATCTGTCCCTTCAAGGCTAATATTAGTCAAACTCAATTTTTGGTCTGTGCTACACTCATTGTGTTAATATTTTAACATGCATCGAGTGATGGAAAGACTGCGATATTCTTGAGATAATGGATGTATGATAAAAGACCAGAACGAAAAAGGTTATAACTGTAACTTTGGGTATTGTCAATAATATTTAAAATAATTCTATTTCTGACGGGACGACGATGTAGGTTACCGTATACCTGGTTATTTTCGCCCTCTGACGACAGTAAACATATTCAGCCGGTCTTAAATTCGCCCTCAATCACCACAGTCTCATGGATGACAGCTATGTCCGTGCAATCATTATTAACCTTGTAAATTTCGCTTCCATTTAAATTTCGCCCTCACGTCTAAGTACAGCGTCATATGATTTTCACTTATTATTTTTCAAAACTGAATTTTTGTTCAATTCATCTAGTAAGAAAAAGTATAATTTTAAGCATTAATGACATCTTTAATCACACAGTCGTCAATCTGACAGGATATCCATGACCGAGTGCTTAGAACATTATGCTTTAAATGATAAAATAGTTCTCCTTTAGTCGGCGATGGTTCGAGTCCCGCTGGGACCTAAGTTAATTTTGTGAGAAAGTTTGCCAGTTTACTTGCGGAAGACGGGTGTTCTCTTCTCGGGTACACTGTAACTTGGTTCTCTCTTCCACCAGACGACTTTTTAGAAGATGGCCACCATATACCTGCATTTTACAAAATGGTTGAATGTAGCAAAAAGACGTAACGAAAGAACAAGCAATATTAATGTATACATGGGGCCGAGTAGTTAGAGCATTGTCCTTTGAACCACGAAGTCTTTCATTTCTGGTCAGCGCAGGTCCGAGCAAGTCTGTCACTCTACTTTCGGAAGGCCGGTGGTCTCTTCCCGGATACACCAAATCCGGGTTCTCTTCTCCACTATTAAAACCAACCGCCACCATATAACTGAAAAATTGTTGAGTTTGGCGTAAAACACAAATTCACAGTTCAGTTCAGTTAAAACACAACTTATTTGCCTTGAATTTGACAGCGAATAGACGAAAACTATCATTTTTATACAATTGCATTTCTTTTTCTTTAAGAAAAGCTAAGAACATTAATATTTTGCAAATTCTACAGTCTTTGTCGTCCTGGCGTTTAACGTATTATAATTATATTTGATAGGAATATTGAAATTGAAAAGTCCATAAAATAACTATTGTCCAAAACCATCGCATACAAGCTAAAGTTTTCCATTGATTATTTGTATCAAATCAACGAAGTGAAAAGTTTGTTGCAAACACGTAGTATCTTCCGATACCTGTAAGACCCGAAATACAGACAGAAAACCACTTAATGGCATTTGTCAAAGCCGAACAAGCCTTTACCGGTCTTTGTGTAGTCTAGCCAGTAATAGGTTTTTACAGTTTAGTTTTCGCTCGATAGAAATATAACAACAATTCAATTTTATACGAAACATAAATCACAATTGTGGTTCAAAAACGAACTTATAGCTATCATAAGATTCATTGTCCATTTTTCTAACTCAGTGATCTCATATAAGTCATTGTAGGCACGTGTGATCAGAAACTATGTGTCTTGTCAGCCTTCTTACTAATCTGCCAATCAAAAACGTTATTCACCTGAGTGCAGTTGATATCCGCTTGACCTTTGACATCTCATCTCACGAGATCGGCTTTGCGTCTTTATAATTAATGACCCCAGAGATCGTTTGAGGGTAATGATGTTAGTCTGTCAAGTTTGACATACCATATTTCACAGTTACTGACAAATTTAAGCCTCTGCCTAGTCGGAATTGTTTAAAATGTACCCGAAATATGCACAAAATAACTTTAAACCACCGGGTGGTAACCCTGCTAAGTGTTTGCCTCGACATTATACGTTTTGATTTTAAAAAGAACGTGGGGCTATCGTAAACGTGTTAATTCAAAATACGTAGAAAATTTGATATACTTCTATGTTATAAAATGATTGACGATAATGTGTGCTGTGAATTTCAATTCCCCAGTGTGTGTACTTCATCATGTCGTAATATGTGATCCAAACCGACAAAGATATGTGCTGTATTATAGTGTATTGACAAAAGGTAGAAAAGCTTTAATGATCGAGGACATATTTTCGTATTTTAGATCGAAAAAAAAACCGCTCGCTTGGACCTAATAGAGCATTCGCCTTGATAACGATATACATTGGGTTTGATCGTCGATTATCCTGGTTATATCATATATTGTCTTTTGTCGGAAGCAGACCATCTATAATCTACGTCAAATTATGACTAAATAGTACTGTGTAATATCGGCACTATCATTCTTGTGTTTATTTAAGATAATTCAACTTGTTGGACCTAATTAATATTGCAATAAGCATACACTCAAGAAAAACGAAAACTAGGAATGACTTGTGATTAGACCAGCTGTTACAATGATTATAAAATAAACCGACACAGTTATATTTATCGAATTTTTAAATGCGCATGATGTATACCTCTCCGAAGTGATCTGAGTCCGTTCAACATATGATCATTTCAAATACAATGGCAATGTAATTAGTTATGAATTATTGTCTTGATACGAATAAATGTATTTTAAAGTCATGATTTTTTTCAGATGTACGGTTGACAGAATGAGTTCAGGTTGCATATTGCAATGAATTCCTCTTGCACCTAATTAAATATACTTTGAACTGTTTCTAGTTTCTGAAATTTTTTTTCAATGCGTAATGACGGAAAGGTGGATAAAATAGACTTTTCTGGTTTTTTCTTTGTCAATTAAATTCCAATGTCAAATTAAGACAGGGGACCTCCGTGGTCGAGTGGTTAGAGCATCGCGCTTTAAATCATGAAATCTCTCACTTCCTGTTAGCGCAGTTCGAGTCCCGCTGAAACCTGAGCTGAATTTTGTGAGAACGTTTGCCAGTTAACTTGCGGAATACCGGTGGTCTCTTCCCGGATACATTGCAACGGAGGTCGCTCAGTCTACCATTAACCACTGGCCGCCACCATATAACTGAAAGATTGTGGAGTTTGGCGTAAAACAACATTCAAAATTAAAAGAAAAAAGTCAAAATAAGTAATTTACAATTGATTGTTCTTGACATCGTTTTGCAGATAATGTTCTGACCTTCATTACACACTATCCCGTCTCAGACGATTTACAAGTCCATCCCCATTAGCCTTTCCGTATTTTTTACTTAAGACTATTTTGTTTACTTCTGTTTATAGACGATTTTCACACACGATCATCAGTCATTGATGTACTCGATCGCAGAGTGTTAGTTAGAAAGGCCAAAACGTTTTACGTAAGTTATTTTATAGTATTTACTATCGTTTTGAACATTTGTTTTGGCCTGTTTTGCAATTATATAACTTTGGTATTTTGTGTATGATATATACAACCGTTGGGTCGTTGCCACTGTTGGAGACTATTTGGGTGTCCGAGACTATACATACACCCATTAACCGGTATTCCGGTTACAGCTGATTATTTTTCCTAAAATAATATCTCGTAGGGATAGCAAAGTTTAACTTCTAAGCTCTTCAAAAGCTAAGATAACCATTTTTACAGTGGTTACTCTTAGACGGAATTGGTAATATATTTTAGGTGTAGTACTAAACCTTGAAATACCCTTTATCCGCTGGAAACACACACACACACACACACACACACACACACACACACACACACACACACACACACACACACACACACACACACACACACACACACACACACACACACACACACACACACACACACACACACACACACACACACACACAAACACACACAGAGAGATTTTAAAAAATAGTTTTTCTAAAAAGAAAGTTGTATCAGACAAGGCCAAATAATATATCTAAACGTATAGCCAAAATCCGTCTAAAAGTAACCACTGTAAAAGATGGCTATCTTAGCTTTAGAATAATTTAGAATTGTGAATAATGCTATCAGTGCCAAATATTACTTTAGTATAAGATTATCAGCTGGTACCGAAATACCAGGTACTAGGTTTATGTATACACTCAGGGACTCAAACGGTCCACCAACAGTGGCAACGACCTAGTGGTTACAAATATTATAAACATAATACAAAGTTATAATACTCAAGACGATCGTTTCTGTCAATTAGACTTCATCAGTTGAGCAAAGAGAAAGTGGTATCAGACAAGGTCAAATAATATATCTAAACGTATAGCCAAAACCGTTTAAAAGTAACCACTGTAAAAGGTGGCTATCTTAGCTTTAGAAGAATTTAGAAATTTAAATGGTGTTATCAGTGCCAAATATTACTTTAGTATAAGATTATATATATATATATATATATATATATATATATATATATATATATATATATATATATATATATATATATATATATATATATATATATATATATATTATATATATATATATTATATATATATATTGTAGCTAAACTGATAAAGTCTCACTGATCGTCTTGGGCATTTGTTTTGGACTTATTTTTGCAATTCAAGAACTGTTGACGTTGAAGAGATTTTGGCTCTTTTCACTCTCTGTGACTTAAATGGAGATGCATTGAAATGCTAGGGGAGATATATTTCAGTGAATGGAAGAGTTTCAATAAAGCAATGGTAATTAAATTCAAGTTTGGCAGCATTCTGTGCTAAAGTTCTTTTAATCTTTAATCTTTGTTTTAATTTCATAGTCTGGTTGCATTATTAAACAGAAACATATTCTATCATCTCTGATTAGATACACAAAACATTACCATTCCATTACTTTCCAAACTCACAAATGGATAAAACATGTATTTGCTTCTATCTAATTGAGATAAAAAGATTTCGATTTAACAAAAACCCTGTAATTTTAAACATTTAAATATTTCATTTTTATCTATATCGAAAATCTCTTAACGAAATCGTCTTGTAAAGCCAATATGAATTCTTACTGTTAATTAAATGAGATCTGTGATAACAGATGATGGCGCTCTTTATTTCAATATTAATCGTTTAGTAAACTGTAAACAGCAGATACGACATTGTCAAATGTGCTACTTTTGAATTTTTTTTTACATATTTTATGTATTTAATTTTGCATTATCTATTTATTAATCAATTTAATTGTGTAATACCTATAAAATTAATTATTGATTGTTCACACAATCAAATAAGAGAAAATCACCCACAATTAAATTTTAAACTCAGAAGGGAAAACATTATGGCGATCTAATGCCATACCCTGGCCATCGACAAAAACTTAAACTTGAGCAATATGCTACTATTTTTAAATTTAATTAGAGGAGTTTTGATATTGTACATAGGTTATTTTTATGTGCAGACCTTTCAGAAGGTACCATGACCTTTGACTTCGTATTCAAGAAAATGTCATTTGACCTGCTTTCAGTAACCGAGATACAAAGCTTCTACAGTGCAGGCGAGATATTGTCTATAACAACTTTTGATATCATTTTGCATTAAAATGTTTTGTGTAACAGATAAATTTATTATATGACTTACGTAGACAACGAATATCGAAAATATTATAGTCTGCATCAATTAATGTATTTGAAATAAAGAAAATGATAAAGGGCTTTACCTTTATTAATACATTTTGTTTCAAGACAAGAGAGAGAGAGAGAGAGAGAGAGAGAGAGAGAGAGAGAGAGAGAGAGAGAGAGAGAGAGAGAGAGAGAGAGAGAGAGAGAGAGAGAGAGAGAGAGAGAGAGAGAGGGGAGGAGGTATCAGGACAGTGATAATAAAGCATAGAATAGGGTGATTGGCCTGTCTTTCAGTGACCCTTAAATACAATTCTTTCAAAGAAGTTTGATTGGAAATTTCTTTCCTTTGCAATGAACCTGATAATGTTAGAGGACAATACTATTTGAAAAAAAAATCAGGTTCTCGATTACTGCATTTAATTCTACCCTGCCACTTTTCTTCTTCAGCGAAATAAAACATACGATTCAGCATTTTCCAATGCAGTCACTAGTAAGATAAACCAAATCAGTGTAGAATTTGTATTTAAAATAACTGATTCCTATTATGCGAATGAAGCATGACTATTGTCGGTTGTGATATATTAATTGATACTACTTGATAAGCAGTACCTGGGCGAAGATTGCTAGTTTTGGGTTACCTCGTCACTGGATTCTGTCATACTTGAGCAGGAAAGATTACCTGTTTGCACGACGTCAATATGAAAATCACATTTAACTAAACGAACTGATTCAAATTGTCGTGGATGCACTGAAATCTATATCACACACAATAACATAACGAGCTGAGAATTGTAATGCTAGAATATTTTTACGAGTTTAGGGCTGTGAACTTTTGAAAATGAGGTGTAAGGTGTTTAAAACGCCGCTTTTGATTTGGAAAAATACCCGCTTAAATTAGACGTACGTCAAGATGATGTATCCATGTCGTGTCGTTTTAATGTCCCTCAAAACATGTTTTGTTTTTACAATCCCCACCCCCAAAAATATGGTGTCAAAGATGCTTGTGTGTTCGTAATCCGTATTGTCAGCATGTTCTTTTTTCTTAATCATCATCATCATCATCATCATCATCATCATCATCATCATCATCATCATCATCATCGTCGTCGTCGTCGTCGTAGTCGTCGTCGTCAAAATCGATATATCTAAATAATGTAAAATAATTTTACTAACCCCATGTACTGGGGACGTAGATTTTAAACGATATACACGTATATTATAAACATCATAACAAATTTACAGATCTGCAAAAAGGGCCAGAATCAGATGATCAAGACGATTGTGTATGTTAAAACGACTTTAGCAATTGAAATAACTATAGTTATATATCTACAAAAGAGATAGTGGTATCATACAAAGTTAAAAAAATAAAATTTGTTATAATATTTTAAAAGATAATCTAACCAAGAGACCGATTGAACATTGGATGCTTACTCTCAAGGATACCTGATCCCACCTCTGGATTTCTTGAAGTACGTGTTTGTCCGTGATTTTCACAAGATTTGCATATTTCATCCTGGGAATCCTGACGATTCATACTATGTTATCTGTTATCTGTGATGTTTATTTTGTTAAATATGGTATGCATTAAGTATGCAAAATTATATATATATAATATATATTTATATATATATATATATATATATATATATATATATATATATATATATATATTATATATATATATATATATATATATATATATATATACTATGATTTAAACTATAATTATATATATATAGTATATAACATATATATATATATCTCCATATTTAACCTTTTCAAGTTAAAAACTCAATTATTAAATGCAATTAATGCAGGTTTCTTGAAAAATTATGTTTAACTGGAGGAAATCAAGGTTTATTGTATTCATGTGATTTTGGCATGTAATCCTTCACCCATCTTGTGATGTCGCAAATATATTGTCTATTTGAGCATGCAAGAATAATATTGTCCGATTCACATAAGATGGCGGGGCAGAGCAACCGTTTGATTATCATACAGATGATTCTTCTCACTTTTCGGTTACGACAAGCTGCACGAGAAAGACGTTTTATCCCTCACTGGATACTGTCTTATGTTTAGTGACAAGTAGGAACGATCACTCTAGTCATTGTAAGTTTAATATAATGCTTTATTACCTAAAATTTAAACTCGTCCAGGTCAGGAAAGGGTTCACAAGACCAGTCCGGGTGATTTGGATTTTATTATACTAAGTATATAAAGTAGTTATTAACCACTAAGTCTCTAATGATCCTGGCCTTTTTTTTAGAGAATGATTTATAACAAATCAAAATATCAAGTATTTTTGACTTTTTGTGGAATTATCCTCAATCATGTTCACATCATTTTATCATTCCACATGAAAATTGTGTATCTTCATGGATTTGCAAAAAAAAAAAAAATTCTACAAGTATACATAAAAACATTGGTTATTGAACAATAATATTAACAATACTAAAACCATAGCGTTAGAAAAGTGTACAAAACAAATGCTCAAGGTTCTGTCAATAACACTTCATCAGTTTAATTTAATATAAATGTATATATCAGAAAGAAAATATGGTATCATAAAAAAACACAAAGTAAATCTTAATGTATTGCCAAATTCCCTCCAATGTGAAATTATTCAAATGAGAAGATAAATGTGATATAGTGTGTTGTTTGTTTTTGGTTCCTTCTTATTTCTGTACTATTGAGAAGTCAGTATCTTTCATACCTCTGACACATGGATGTCGTTTCATGTAAAAAGCTACGTGCGGTAGGCCAGTGGTCTCTTCCGGGTACCCGGGGTATCTCCTCCATCATTAAAAACCAGCCGCCACCATATAACTGAAAAATTGTAGAGTATGGCATTAAACAACATTCAAAATTAAAATAAAATCATGTAAAAAGTAGTTTAAAGTAGCATCTTCCGAACGAATGAAATAAAACATGTATGTGAAAGCAATTATGTTTTTTTAAAATTAATTGTTTGACAGTGTTAGCAACCCGGTAATTTAAAATAGTTAATAGAGCGCCAAATCACATTGAATTACTTATTTTCACATTTTTTTTACATCAGTTTAACACACATATTTTCCATTAATTTCCAGCTATATAGTTTAAATTGGAATTTGAGAAATAATATTTAACGCATCGATTAAGAAAAAAACAGACGACAAATTACAACAAAACGACTAAAACTAAGTTTAACTGTTAAATAAGATTTTCTACACAATGTATGCTGCTATGTAGTGTGTACTCAGTTTAGATAAATAATATGAATACCCGATTAATTTTAAAAATGGTGGTTTAAATGAAAGAGGCATTCTGTGTTAACTCAACATAATTTCGATTTTTTTTTTTACTTTTACTACATGTACATAACAAATCAGAGATATATACAGGCATTACATATCTTATATTCCTATCTATTTTGTGAAAGTTAGATCAGGCCCAGTTTGGTATTCATATGCAATATTAGGACCGAGTTAATCAATTGCAACTGAAACGTGTCAATCTTTGGTTTCTAAAGCAATTTTCAAAAAAAAAAAAACTGTATAGGAATTTAAGAATTTTTATTCCTGTGTAACTGTATCTCTTTTTTTGTTATTGTTTATCAATATAAGTTGTAAAAGAGAATAAAAAAATGTCCCTTTAACTGTACGTAATATAAAGTAGTGGGGAAAACTATATCTAACCAATGAAAAATCTAAAATAATTTAGAATAAAGCTTTATATTATTACGATGTTTGCGTGCAATAGGTATAGTGCATGTTAATCCTTTGTCAGTAAGTGGAAATCAATTGAGGCGAATAACAAACTTTTTTACTTGGTTTGTATTTCCCATTGAAACTCAATTCGTTTACTTTTTTGATGGCTTTGTGTTTCAATAATACATTTTTACTTTCTAATCATTATCAACAACAACAACAATAGCATCATCATCTTCATCATGGACAACAACAACAACAACAACAAAAACAACATGATGATGATGATGATGATCATGATCATCATCATCATCATCATCATCCCTACAATTATCACTACATCTCTGTGTTATTCATTGTGGTTTGTTTCAAGAGGACCTTTAAGTATGAAATTATTTTATTTTTACATTTTTAATAGTATCAGGCATTGGTCACAAATAGCTGTGATAATATTTCAATAAATGACACACCTTTTTTACCAGTCACATTTCAACGGGATCACTGTTTGGTATTTCCTTAACACAGTGAGCAGTCCGTCAACAGACAAAATGACTATCGAGCATCAAGGAAATAGTGACGACCTCCTGACAGCTTTAACAACATACCACAATAGATTCACAGGTAGTTGTCTAGTTTACAATACGTCTCTATACAAATATATTCATGTTACCTGACTAGTATTATGCAACTGAAATATGTTTGAAGTAATCTTAAAATAATTTATATCACATAATCATGTAATATTTCAATAAAACTACACGTGACAACACAATACATACATACCTAATCCTTATATCAAACACAAATCCACAAGATATGTTTACGCAGCATTTAGCAGGCTGTTCGTTGAGGCACACAACAGAAGAGTACAAAGTCAAAATAAATAGTATTAAATACATAATACGAAATCTCTGCTCTTTGATCTTTCCTTGGGCTTTTGAATCAGGTAATAATTTTGCACCTAGTCATCTATGTCTCAAAATATGTTATTTCTTTTTTGTTGTTGTTTTCTTTTCTTTGTTTGTTGTTGTCATATGATATTTGTAATTGTTGGTATCATGGAAAAATTCAGGACTTGAAGAGATTCATAAAAATATTGATTTCAATAATCGTCCCCGATGTCATGTTCTTTGCCAAGATCTTCCTCTTTGAAATAGGTGGGTACCTAATACCAATTTGTTAATTAATGTACGCATAGTAAAAAAGAACAAAATGACATTAATAAATAAATAAACGACATCTCTCAAACGAAAATAAAAATAAAGAAAATGACATGGAAGCTCAACAAAAACATAACCCATCCCAAGAAATATAAAAACTCTCATAATTGTAGTATTCACAAAACAGAAACAATAATGATAACAGCAACAGTAAAAATGATAATAATAATTAATTAATTAATAATAATAATAATAATAATAATAATAATAATAATAATAATAATAATAATAATAATAAAAATATAAATAATAATAGTAATAATGTTAATTGTAATTATACAACAATGATAAATGATAAAAACATCAAGAAGAAGAAGAGGAGGAGGAGGAAGAAGAAAGATAAAGGAGAATATGAAATAAATATTCTAACTAACTTGATGTGGTATTATTTCGGTACTTCAGAGAAGTATTGGGTTTTTTTTAATTGAAGAAGTGTAGAGTAATTTTTTCTAGATTTTAAAAAAAATGTCTGAACTAAACATAGTTTGTTCTTTTCGTTATATTCTTATTTGTTTTATTTAATTATGATATTGTATACGAATTATTTTTGAAAAGCACAAATCCTCTCACGGATAATTATTAAATATCTTAAATAAAGAAACTGATTTTTCATTTTACTCGGCCAATACAATTTTCTTTGCTTTAAACTCATAAACGGTTTAGAAAAGCTACAATTTCCGTATAAATTAAATTTCTGATAAAAACCTTTTCATCTTAAAAGATTTCATGAAGATAAAATCCTTTATTTATTTATCTTATGCATATCAAAATAAAATTACAGAAATATCTCAGTTAGTAACACCCCGATACACATGAATTCATGTGAACCGTTTTTCGTACAAGAAGTAGCTTCTGAAGTAGATTTGAAAAACAAACAAAGCGCGTATTGAGTTAAAAAAGCCAAAACGTAAGAGAGAGAGAGAGAGAGAGAGAGAGAGAGAGAGAGAGAGAGAGAGAGAGAGAGAGAGAGAGAGAGAGAGAGAGAGAGAGAGAGAGAGAGAGAGAGAGAGAGAGAGAGAGTCATGCATTCCATTGTCGCCATTAGTAAGATATATTTTGTCAGCGGGAGTGTTGCTACTTTAATGGGTGTAATGCAGAAATATAATACTGCTGATCACAACTGATGGCAATTTGAAATACAAATTTCAACAGAAAACCTAAATATTTATATCATTATGATTACTCACACTTCTAATACTTGAAAATAGAAACTAAAACTGACATTATATCTTTGTATATATATTTAAATATATATATATATATATATATATATATATATATATATATATATATATATATATATATATATATATATATATATTAAATATATATATATTTGAAAATTTTGGACGCAAAATTAGTAATTATGTTAACACATATCATCATAATCTCTTGAAGAAATAGTTCTATATAATGCAAAAAATAATTATTTAATCCGACTCTGGACTCCGAATTCCTGTTAGTCCAATGTCGTTATTTTTATTCATTTCTTCTGAATGTCGTACTGCTTATAATTTTGGTATATAAACGAATAAGACAAAATATATATAAAGTACAAATTTTTATCCTTTTACTCAATATACAAATTTTGATATTTACTATATTATCGTATATATATATATTATTGAAAGAAATTCCGAAAGCAATAAAGATAAGTTATAGAAAGTATCATCAGAGTATTGGTACGTCAGTCAGACTTTAAGATACCCTTGCAAATCATTGTAATCCCCATAAACCATGAATACATATGAAGTATTGCCTTATGCTCTGTCATAACAAATATCATTATCTCCACACGTAATCTTCTAAATGTCATTTAACAGTCTTATCTATATCCCATCTACCGAATTTACAAAATACTACCTGGGACATATATATATATATATATATATATATATATATATATATATATATATATATATATATATATATATATATATATATATATATATATATATATATATATATATATATATATATATATATATCGTCCTAGAGAAAATTGACTCTGTTGCGTTTCAGAGTACGAAAGTACGAATATGCACTCTAGAATGAATGAATGAATTGGTTTTATTCTCAATTATGAGTTTCTCTCGTAATAGCGGTACGAGGGTTTCAATTCATACTCTGCACTTCCTTAGAATTCCAATTTACATTCTACATTGTCGGCTGAACTGTTTTTAGAAATTAGTTGCTCTCATAATAACGGTGATTTCACTTCACATTCTGTACTTGCCTATCAGAGTGTTGGATTCACGCCGGTTTTACATATCAGTACGCAATTCCTGTTTTATTCTCTCTTAGTGCCTTCAATGGAACGTAAGTCATCTTCAAAGTTTCATCTCAATGGACAAAATACCTGACCTCCTGCTGTTTAATATCTTAAACTCCCTCCCCTATACCATCTTGATATGCAACACATAATAGATCATAGTTATGAATATCTAAACGTTTACATTGTAGTCTACACACTCGCGTCAATGACGATTTGCCCTTTGATAGTTCACCCGAGTAATAGAATCTTTGCGTTGTGGGGAGTTTGTAGTAGTTCTGGAACAGCCTGTTCGCTCGGGTGCGTCTGTAGTGTAAAAATGAGAAATTGAATGTTAAATGGAACATAATGTTTATCTTCTATCGTAAGGGAACCTGCACCAAAAATATTGACAAAAATTGTGTTGATTGCCTCTGATATTATTGACTTAGATATCAAACACTACGTAACACATTGATTTAACCCCGTTTATGTTTGCTGGAATTTGATGAAATTTTTAAAGTGAATTTTCAACAGGATTTTAATTATTGTATCTCTCCATTCATCACAATGGAATACAGGAATCAGTCTTATAATTTGGTAACACGTAGTATTCTACTAAGTATAAAGTGATTTGAATACTGAACGGAATTTAGCGGAAATATATATTTACTATTCAGGGAATGTTTAGTTTCTTGTTGGATGTGAAATTAGGAAAAATGACTTTACAAAAACACAACAAAAAATATGAGAATAGCATCTAGAAAATACACAGGAATATGTTATTATACAAAAAATGTGTGTGGTATGATATACATGTTGCAGTTCAGTTTCTTAAAAGATCATTGATATTGTAAAACGTATAATATCATACATGTAATAGAATATGATAAAAGTCAAAACCGCGACATGATTTAATTTGACAAGAGTGAAGTTATCTATTCCGAGTTTTAAAGATTGAAAACACTGATATGAGGCTAAAAGGATATCGTATGTACGACATAATATTAAAATATGTGATCATATCACATGTATTATTTGTTGTTAAGGGATGTATATTGCTTTTGAATGGATGGACACCTATATCTGTATCAGAGCGGACAGCACTGGCCGATATTGTTGTTTCCGGTTATGTTATAGAAACATACAAACACGTGCGAACAAAAGCCATGACATACAGTGCAAAAATAGAAATAATGAATGTTTTTAAAGGGAATAAACAAATTCAAGAAATTGATTCTATAGATAAAAATATTTATATGATCAGTAATTTTGGTGATAAAAAGATGTGTTATGCCGATATATCTCAGGAGGAAACTTATATCTTCTTTTTGACTGTGTATAAAAAACGTCTATCAGCTCAGTACGATGACATATTTGGTGCTGTTGTAGAATTTACAAGATACAATGAAGATGAGGTAATTAAAAAGCTAGGTGAGTTAACAAATATTTCTAATTACCTTGCTTGTAATTTGTTAAAAATTTACCAATCCGTGGCGACCTGTCATCCATATTTAATACAAAGAGATATCTACCATCACATGAATGTGTTATTACGATCAATTTATACTCGAATCATTAATTTCCACCCGGTAATTGCTCTCCGAGGGTTCAGGTGATTATATTTGATTTCTGCAATGTATGTTAAAGGTGTTCTGAAACAACAGAAAGAAATCAATTTCATGTCTATGTGTCTACGGATGTCAAATAAACACACACGTCTAGCAGTAAAAATGATTTAATTCAAGGTACAATATCTACGCAGTACGTTTGAAATCAATTTCAACCTTATTTTTTTGCCAACGTCAGACGCAATTGATAAAAAGGTATAACAATTAGAATGCATTATTTTGAAAATGAATTATGTATTTCGTATGCAATGACTGCGGAATAATACTTTATCTAACAAAACATATGCTCAAATTATTTTGAACGTTGTAACAATAACATATCCTTTCTACACTTTGATGAGAATGAATTATAACAAATAGATGAAACGGTTAAGAATAATACTTTGCTTAACTTTACCATATTCTAGAAATTTGTATCAAATTTATATATATATATATATATATATATATATATATATATATATATATATATATATATATATATATATATATATATATATATATATATATATATATATATTATTCCATGTATTTACACATTAACGCTTGTGTAAGTTTTTATTTTTTATTTTATTCATTGGTGTTTTAAGCCCAACTAAACAATGAACCTGGTTACAATTTACTCAGGCAGAGACCACCGATCTGTAACCTGACAAACTTTCTCACAAAAGCAGCTAAGTTTCAGTGGGGATCGAACCTGCGCTGACCAGAAGTGAGAGACTTCGTATTTCAAAGCGAGATACTCTAACGACTTGGCCACATAAGTCCCCGTGTTTGTAAGTAACACATGGGCTGTAAGATGGTTAAATGTCAATTTCAAGCAACTGAACAGTTTAGATCAATATAAGAACAGTAGTGATCAGTTACATCTTACTTGTCAGGCTCAATCAACTTACATTGACTGTCACGTGTGTATCTAGCTACTACACGGTGCCGATACTCATATTGTTCTTCATACAATTGTATTGACTTTGATAGAACTTTGTTATACACACGTCGATGACAACTTTCTCAATGTCCCTTACAATAACGATGACCGATGTTGTTCTTTCTACAGACATCATGTTATACCATCATTAATAAGCACACATGATTCTAAGTATTCTAGACATCCAGATGATATTGTCGTTACTATATAGAATTAAATCAATTGTGATGGCATCGCGTTATACTCACATTAATGATCATGTGTTTCAAAGTGTTCTACACAATTCAGATCATTGTGTCAATACTATATAGAATTATATAAATTGTGTTGTGATGACATCGCGTTATACTCACATTAATGATCATGTCTTTCAAAGCATAGAACTCAATACCAATAATCATGATGTACGTCATAAACGCTTGTAATAACACTGCGTGTGCAATGCGTATCTGCATTGATAATCCCACGTTTTTTCTGAGTATTCTATGATCACATATTATACAATAATACCAATGTCATAAGAGTGCCTTCGTTTTGTTGCTACACCATGTTATACAATAATACCAATGTCATAAAAGTGCCTTCGTTTTGTTGCTAAACCATGTTATACAATAATACGAATGTCATAAGAGTGCCTTTTTTTGTTGCTAAACCATGTTATACAATAATACCAATGTCATAAGAGTGTCTTCGTTTTGTTGCTAAACCATGTTATACAATAATACTAATGTCATAAGTGTGCCTTCGTTTTGTTGCTAAACCATGTTATACGATAATACCAAAATCATAAGAGTGCCTTCGTTGTGTTGCTATACCATGTTATACAATAATACCAAAGTCATAAGGGTGCCTTCGTTTTATTGCTAAACCATGTTATACGATAATACCAATGTCATTAATATAATGTTATACAATAATACCAAAGTCATAAGGGTGCCTTCGTTTTATTGCTAAACCATGTTATACAATAATACCAAAGTCATAAAAGTGCTTTCATTTTATTGCCAAACTATGTTATATAATAATACCAATGTCATAAGAGTGCCTTCGTTTTGTAGCTAAACCATGTTATACGATAATACGAATGTCATAAAAGTGCCTTCGTTTTGTTGCTAAACCATTGATAATACCAATGTTAAAGAGTTCCTAAACATGTTAACAATAATACTAATGTCATAAGAGTGCTTTCGTTTTGTAGCCAAACCATGTTATACAATAATACCAATGTCATAAGAGTGCCTTCGTTTTGTTGCTAAACCATGTTATACAATAATACCAAAGTCATAAGAGTGCCTTCGTTTTGTTGCTAAACCATGTTCGAAATAAGAGATACATAAGAGTTATACGGCAAATTAAATTTGTTACATAGATATGCATAATATATTGTTGTACGTTATATATAAGTTATCTGTATAACAAATTAATAATATGAAATAATGTGTTTCATAGTGAGATCCTGATATTTATTTATTTCTAATGAAAGAAATTTATGTAAAATATTGACTAATCAATTGATGCAACAAATTGATTAAGAAAATTCCAAACAAAACAAATCATTGATAGTGAAATACAAAGAAATAAATTAATAAAGACTAATAAATAAATAAATAAATAAATAAATAATAATAATAATAATAATAATAATAATAATAATAATAATAATAATAATAATAATGATGATGAATGATGATGATGATAATAATAATAATAATAATAATAATAATAATAATAATAATAAAAAAAAATAATAATACTAATAACTATTATGCCACCTAAGTTTTATCATAAATAGGTGTATTAAAAGATATGTTCGTAAACAGCATTACAATACAAAGTATCCATTCCATTTGACTCTTCCAAGGTCAAAAGAAATAAATGTTATGTGTTTACATGATGTCTTTCAATCAGTATAAGAAATTTTGATAACTCCTAAAAAATTCAGAATCGTCATATAATTTCAACTTTATATTCCAACTATATATATCTATATATGACCTTCACCCAGATATCTATCAATAATGATATACAGGTCAATCTATGTAACATAATTAATTATGAACAGCGAGTATACCTCTGTAACTAGATCGCAGTTCATTGATAAATTTCGAACAATTCAAGAAGAAAACCCATGTATTGATATTTCGTGATTTAACATTTTTTCGGATACTTTGTCATTCAATGAAAGATTCCATGATTAATTTGCGTGAGCTTATTAAGAACAGCAATGCTCTTTGCCCTCTCCGACAGTTTTTAAGTTCCTCTAATTCTATATATAATATATTTCATTAATAGTGGAAGCCTTATAAACGGTTTGAGACCGGAACATGAATAAGACACACAATAAAGCAGTCATTACGACTCATTTTGCGGTAGGCCTTTATTCATATTCACCACTTGGTTTTGTTATTCCATTGCGGGGGCTTAGATAACACATACTCAAATAGTACTGCTCGACTCATGGTTTGCATTCATAACCTTTATGACACAAAAAATGATATCTTGATTTTATGATATTTTGTAACAGACAGAATTTTTCTGTCTCCGGACAATTATTATGTATAATACTTATTGAGCAACCATTTAAAATATCCCGTGCTGAGAGTAGACACGGAATATGTCTGATAAATAAGCACATTATACTTCATAAAGAGAACATTTCAGATTTCAAACCGGTCGTTTTGATTTTATTTCATTAGGGTCATTTGGTGTTTAAATATTTACATTTTCAAACATTTAATTGATGATCTGTAATGTTCTGTTCTTTATGTTGAGTATCCATGTTAAGTACTAAGTAGTGCAAATCTTATGACATTTTGGCGACACTCAGAAGCAATGACGGTAGCAAAGAAAACTATTCGATACAGATGTATACTTTGAATTGATTTTCTGCTGATTATTATCAATGGTGATGATGGTGTGGATAACAATAATAATAATAATGATAATAATAATAATAATAATAATAATAATAATAATAATAATAATAATAATAATGATAATAATAATAATAATAATAATAATAATAATAATAATAATAATAATAATAATAATATTATTATAATGATATATTATAATAATAATAATTGTAATGATAATAATAATAATAGTGACAACGATGACGACCACGATGATGATGATGATGATGATTATGATGATGATGATGATGATGGTGATTATTATTATTATTTTGACAGTGATTACAAAACTGATGGCGATTATGTTTGGAATGATATATTTCAATGACTTAACTTTCCAACAAGCTAATTTATGTTTGAACATTAAATGTATTATGTATTTTAAAAATACACAAACAGAACACTTAGATCGTTATTAAGAATATATTTTTAATTGTGGCGATCAGATCTGTATTTCCAAGTAATGCTCGTTTCCTCTAGTCATCTAATTCTCTCTGATTATTATTTCACTCTTCACATTTAGGTTCGTATTCTTGGCTGTATACAAAATGAAATGTGAAATATCTAATTTACCATGAAATTCCAAATTTTTGCTAAAGTTTCCTCTTTCTTGTGCGTAATTCATTTGGTAGTTTTGACCTTAGAGATAGCTAGCTACATAAAGTCATCCTGTCGCGAGTTACAATGACCTACCACATGTGGAGAAAAAATTGATCAAAGTATAAAATTCTTGAGTGTTGTCGGTGTCCTTAAAACGGATTCCTTTATTATCTTCAACATGTTGTACATTGCAATGGATTTGACTTTTACAATTCTTTCCATCTCTCCTATGTCGATCAATCGAGACCTGAGATGTATAGGTTCACGTTACTGTGTTTACTTCACAGGCGAAGTACAAACAATTATTTACGTTTAGGAATGTTGATTCTTTGTTAGCAAAATTTTTGTAGTTACGAAGATTAAATATCAACATAATATGGAGTTGAAAGTTTTGATGATTTTTTTCATATTTTGTTTGAACGTCTCAGCATTTACTGGCGCTTTGAGTATGAAGATATAAAAATCACAGCTACCAAAGTATTAATATCAGGATATCTACGATACAATATACAAATTTGGTACACATTGGACAAACACGGGCCTCTGGAATACAGAGGTGGGATCAGGTGTCATGAAGGAGCAAGTATCCCCTGTTGATTATTCACACCCACCTTGAGTCCCCAGTCAAATCCAAATAAAACAAATGAGGAGATAATCCTCGTCACGATTGTATCGCACTGAAAATATCAATAACATAATATTTCAGTTTTGTAAGCACGAATGTCTTGACTATAGTTCCTTCATATTCTAGAAGTTCTCAAGGCTGAAGGGTTGTTGATGAAATGTAAGGTATTTTTGTGATGTAATAAAATTTTGATTTCTTTCGGCCTAGGATCTACGATGATATCGAAAAATTAAGATTCGTCACATCCAGGATATCTTTAATTATAATATTATTATATCGTCCCCCGCAATATAAGACCCCGACACTTACTGTGTTTTGTGAGCTGTCTGTAGAAAATTTGATAAATAGACCTGATTGAAACCACATTAATAAGTGATACGCGCTATTGGATAGAATGATATTTATAGACAATTTAAAATATTCGCGCAATTAGTGTAAAAGCTCTTTTGAATACAAGTAAAGATCAAAATTAAAATTTTAAACAATTTTATCATTACAAAAAATAGAATTGGAAAATGTTTGACTAAAAGCTTCATATCATTCACGTAATAAAAATGAAATAGAATATTAGAACGTCACTGCTTCATATGTGTCGATAGAAAATATTTTAGGGCAAGAAACTTAATCACTTACCTTTTGAAGGCAATATATCAACATCACCATGAGTATAAGAACTTTTGACACCAAGGAAAAATTATTGCGTAATATCAAAGAGATAATTTACACATTTTCACTTACGTTTATTAGTCAAGATAAATATTAACGCAGGTAAGTTACATAGATGTGCCGTATCATATTCAAATTATAAATATTTTATCATATCATCTAAACAAAGAATGAAAATAAAACTCAAATCATGCTGGGTATAACAATAGAGATATGCACTTTACGTTTACATCACAATTCGTGCCAGGATTTAGCGTCGGAGGCAGGTGAACGAAATATTTCTACCTCACAAAATTTGCATCAATATTTGCAACTGTGGTTTTATGAGATAAAATATTAAATGTTCTATAATCTTTTTTCATCATGTTGCATTGCATTGTAATTACGTGTCAAACAAATATTACAAACGTGACAATTCAAAATACACAACAATATAAATGTGAAAACAACAACAACAACAATAAAAATAATGATAATGATAATATTCATAATTATAATACTCTTATTATTATTATTTTTATTATTAATATAATCATTATTATATTATCATCATCATCATCATCATTATTATTATTATTATTATTATTATTATTATTATTATTATTATTATTGTTGTTATTGTTATTATTATTATTATTATTATTATTATTATTATTATTATTATTATTATTATTTACCGTAAATATTACTATTTTACCCTAGCTCATAGTGGTAGGGTAGATGATGATGTCCTATAGAAATAACTTTTTATCTCAAAAAGTATAAGAGAAATATCAACTCGTCAAAATAATCTTAGGTGAATGTCTCCGGATCACACCTGTGTAATACCTGTATAATACCTGTCGTAAATGGAGACTGACATATATTACATTTTAGGATGTCATTACAACTCGTGGTAAATTAGTCTACACTTGATACCTGACTTATCATTAATAGACTGACGTGAAACTGATTAAAGTATGAATATGATTTCAAAGTCGGTGGCTGTGGGAGTTCAGTACTCAAGTTGTTATGTTACTTACACAGTGACGAGATGATGTCATGTCTTTATACCGTTAAACTGAATATTAGTATTTCTGGTTTATACCAAAAGGGAATCAGAAAGAGAAAATAAATAATTTATTAATTTTTATTTTACATTTAATAGATCTAGACGAAAGAGAGAGAGAGAGAGAGAGACAGAGAGAGACAGAGAGAGGGACAGACAGACAACCAGAGAGAGAGAACGAGACACAGAGAGACAGAGAGAGAGGGAGAGAGAGAGAGACAGAGACAGAGAGAGAGAGACAGAGAGCGAGAGAGAGAGAGAGAGAGAGAGAGAGAGAGAGAGAGAGAGAGTATAAGTAGATCAACTTCAGAGGAATTGTTATTTAATCCACAAAATCGTATTCATTTCCCTAAATCCATTATTTCTTAGAGTGTGAAGGAGAGACATGGAGGGAGATAGAGATAGAGGACACACACACACACACACACACACACACACACACACACACACACACACACACACACACACACACACACACACACATATATATATATATCGCGTTTATATCTACAATAACTTAATTTATCTACTTTTGGAGCTGTACGAATGATGCTAAAAATAACCTGAATATAATACAAAATAGAGATAATATCTACAATTTTGAAAGCAAAATTGTAACGAATAATAGAAAACATTGGAAAATTTGTAAAGAATCAAGAGGAACAGAAAATTGCTTTCAAAATTCTGGCATTAAAATACCATATCGTGGTAGTACAATCTGATCGTTAATTTACATCATAGGCAACATCTTTTAGTTGATATTCTATTTCTTGTATGCTATATGTATCACCATTTCTATACAGTATTTTGTATATCGCAGGTCAATATCCTTCTAATAGTCTGAAAAATTGTTCCTTCAAGTAATGACCAGGTTTCTGTGACTGAGTGGTTAGAGTACCGTGCTTTGAACCATGAAGTCTCTCTCGGGCCAAAATCGGGAGTCACTCGCGGAAATCGGGAGAGTTGGCAAGTCTGCTCTCCTGGTCAGCGTAGGTTCGAGCCCCGGATTGAACATTAGATGATTTTTGTGAGAGTGTTCGCTTGTTTACTTGCGGATGGAAGGTAGTGTCTTCCCGGGTACATTGTAACCGGGTTCCCTCCTCCACCATTTAGTCCTTGTGATTTTTCCTTCGCCGTTTCGTTCTTGTGACTTTGTATTTCATAAGCTTATTTTTATAATTGATAATGTCAATGTTAATTACACTAGGAATTATGAATCTGATAAGGAAATAATCTAATATGGGCCAGTGGCGACGATAAAGGTTCTTACAACATAACCAATGAAACGTCAGAAAACAAAGAACATTAATATTTTCAATTTTGTACATTTTTCTGCCGGAAAAACGAGAGATGCTCTCGTCTACACTCATTCTCATATCATATTAATATCTAAATTAACATAATATAGAAATAAAAATTTCACCAGAAATTGTCTTAAGGACACTTTCCAGCTTATATATTCTCTATCCTCTACGCAAAATGTTTTAAACAAACGTTTATACTTGAAAAAGGATTTGAAAATTAAAAACCTCTTCTTTGCTGATGGAAACTGATTGAATGACGTCATCGTTTTCAATATCTCTCCGACATTAGTTGAAGCACGACGCATGTAAAATCCTTTAATGAAGCATGTGAAATATTTCGTGACAGGTGACATTGTGTCTGAACTTATTTAACACCACTGACAATATAATATGTATCAAATGATCATATACAATGTTATATACTAGGGTCGGGGTCATACATCAATTCATATATCATTTACATCCGGTACCTCTCATAATGTACCCCTTGATTCAGGTGAGTACAGATTTAATATAAAAAAGACATCAATCGCTACAAAGCAGACAAACATGCTTTGTTAATCAACGTCAAGTTGCTTGTCAAAGGCTAATATTTCTATGAAGGAACTTATTGGGTAGATATACATTTCGGGTACATTGTTACTCCTTTTGAATTGTTTTAGTCTTGAAGGGTAAATAATATATAACACAAAATATGTAAAGTTATATGTGATGTATACCCCAAACTGAAATGTCTACGATACCTTTCGTGTAGTGTCCTTTAGAATCACGTGTAACTAAAATACATATCTATTCATTCTTTTTGCTTGGTAGACACCTTTATAATTTTAGTGTCAAATGTATCCACATGCTACAGCCAAGTGATAAAGTCATATCAAAACCAATGCCGAAGCAGGGGTCCGCTTTACTAAACATCCTATGTGTAAGACTTCGTCTTAGTACAACACTTACTACTTGCGAAAATTTTACAAAGAATTAGGACTTATCTTACGACCAAATCAGGTCCTGTCTTTGTAATTAGCAAGAGGCAATGTGTAGAACCAAGTTATTGCTTTATGCGTAATAATGTATCTTTGTAAATGCCTTAGGACTTGAGTTAGGGCATGATGATGACACGGTACTAAGTTTTGTCTTTAGGTCAATTGACTTAAGACTTAGTACTTACGACTATCGACTTCTTGATAAAACTCACCCCTGACTGGTTGCAATCATGTTACTCTGATTTGTAGATTTTGCCTTGAGTACATTTTAAAACATAAATCTCAAACTGCTGACTTCAAACACAGCATCAAAGCAGAGATATTATATAGTTTATTGTTTGTATCTTTGTTATAATCATCAAACATTCCATTCGTCATTTTTCTGGAGGTCTATTTTTCAAAACATCAGATGATCTACAAGCTGACAGTTCCCCGACAGACTCTTGCATTTTATTGACTATTAATATCTCCAAAGAATAATAATTCACTTTATCTTCGCATTTATCGGCTACAAAACATTGTTATCAAAGAAAAATGCGTATATGACGTGAGTTTCAAAAGTTCTTTTACAAATGATATTGTAAGCATTGCAGCCTTCCGGTGTTCGTGAACTGAGAAACACTTTCTATAAATCTGTGTTGTCTTCCGATAGTTACTCAACATGTAAAATACACACAAACATCAAAGTGTTCACAAGAAGGAAGCTATGGCATAATATACAAAATTAGGAAGGAGGAGGAGAAACGCGCACCTCGGGCGATATTTGAGATGAGATCAATGGCGATACAGGTCAAACCAACTGCAGTTCTATTGACAAACTTTGACTGACCATCTACTTATATTTTCAGAGCGGTTCTGAACATGCTGCCATCCAGTAACAATCAGAGATTTCTGCCCGATCCCATCCCACATCCCCGTCACATTCTGAACTATGTGGAAAAGTTACTGATTGGAAGGTCAGTGATCTTTGCAAAAAATATGTAACAAAATACTTCTTTATCAATGTTAAAGAAATGGCCAATACAAATTAACAATAGATGTCTTCCCCAGTATGGAAACACAACAAGGTCAATACACTCTGTGCTCGATATCGTAATGCAGTTTAAACGTAATGAGACACAAAAGCAGGTGATAACTGAAAGAGTATCTTGAAATCGATCTATCGGTAAATTTGATTAAGCCAGATTTCAGTTCTCTTCGCATTTCATTTGTCGATTTTGTGCATTATCTAGATATGATAAAGGGTTTTGGATAATTCTGCTGCTATAACGTCAAGTTTAATTTAGTTACGATAATAAGCAACAGACAATATATCTAATAAAACGCAGTTATTAAGTTCTTTACCTAGAAACTTCAACGATAATCAGGAGGTGAAAGTTTCGTTTAGAAATTCAAAGTACATGTATATACGAATATCAGTTGTAAGCAATGAAATACCTGAAGCTAAATTATATAAGAAGAAAAGCTTCATCAGATGGTAAGGGTCAATGAACTTTTTAATCCATGATAAAAGAACATATCCCACACACGTGAGTGATATCACTTCCCCGTTTGGGATAGTAAAACAGATAGCAAAGTAATAATCTTCATAATGATGAATGAAAAGAAAACAACAACAACAACAACAACAACAATAATAATAATAATAATAATAATAATAACCAGAAAATATAAAAGCAACAAAAACGGAACAAAATAATAGAGATATAAATCAAATTAAGACTTAATATTGAGGACAGTATCGAGTTCTATATCATGTACAAGTCACAGTTACCAAAGGTTTCATGCGACAACATACAAGCAGTATAAACATTGGACATACATGGATATATGTGGGATCAGGTGCCATGTAGGATTTCAAACTTTTGTTTCGATATCTGATCATGCTCACTCACATAGAGCATGGATTCAGTGATAGTATATGTCTTTATAAATAATAAATTCATTTGATCAAATCCTTAGGCGTTATAAAACATGTACTTCTATCAGCATATAAAAACGATTTGATTGTATAAATTTTAGCAAAGCGAGCTACAAAGCAAAGATGAAGAACACTTGTACTGACGGAATTACGAGCGAGATAAACTTTGTCATAAAACAACAGTACAAGATGTAGTTTCGTCTTACTTCTCTCTCTGATGCATAATATAATATTTGCACTTGTTGGCTCTCACGAAATGCGGTATGAGAAACTTGCATTCTACATATTACTAAGATTATTTGCGAGATTCGGTTTGACAATATACATGTGAGAAGATAGGACAGCTTATCAGAGATAATGTTCGTGAGCCATTTTGACTTTGAAGTCCTATCTGGTATAAAATACCTGATATACCGATATATGAGCTCATCTATATATAAATCTGTCTGACTTAGTGTCCCACTAATTCTCGGTAAATCAAAATACTATCTCCCGGTCATCATTTTGATATTTAATTCAATAAATTCTCCTGTTGTTATATTTGAAATTGATTCCCGTACTAACTTTATCGGCAAACCTTAATACCACTGAGGCGCAACCTATATGTCAATGAGAAACACGAGGTTATTTACGTAATATTTATGTGTTTAAATATTTAATAAAAACCATATTTTCATATGTTCGATATATTTATCCTTCTGGGGATTTGCAAAATATCCTGAAATCAAAAAAGAAGATTAAACGCCGAGAAAGAAAGCCCGAACTTTACGTTTAAAATTGCAAATTAAAGGAAATTTATTATTGAAACAACGTATACTCGTATAAAGGAGATTAAAATACACACCAAGGTGCGCGGAGATGATGGATGTCGAGGTCCTTATAATGTGCACGTTCACAGATTTTCAGGAAGTAAGGTCAATATATTGCGTACACTTATGATTTTGATATTTATGTGATGATCTGAATTTTACTTTACCAACTGAAAACAATGTATATATATATATAATCTCGTACAATTCGGAATTTTCGACATCGGTATATATAGTGTGTATAAAGAACACACATAATGTCGTACAGGAATCAAAGTTTTTCTCACAAACTAACTCACTACAATGGATGGTATTTTTCAGATAATAAACATACTTAAACACAACAAAAAGGCAAATAGATAAATATATAAGATAAAATAAAATAGAAAAATTTATGCATTTCTGTGACAAATAGCATGAACAGGGGTTATAATGGTGTCGGTATTATGACATTAGCGGAACATGATACAAACAATCAAACTACTTCTCTGGCTACTGAATACGCTTGTTTAAAATAAAAAGATGTTGACCTTTTCATTCTTTTGACCGATCAACAGGGAATTCTTACTCCTCCATAGCACTTGATCCCACCTCTGGATTTCGAGAGGTCCGTATTTGTCCAATATTCACCAGATTTTTTTTTGTATCCTCTACATCCTAAAGATTTATACTTTGGTATTATTTTGTCGTTATATCACGGTAAACATTACCACAGAAAGGGACTGAATCATCTCGTTAAATAACATGTCTTCGTAGAGTAGCAAATGCTCGTTTAAATAGATTTTGGTTTTCTTTAAATATCAACAATGTGAAATTTACTGTTTATTTTTTTACCTCCATTATAGAAAAGAGTAAAAAAAAAATTAAAAACTATACCACATGACATTATTACGACTTCCAGCTATATGATGCTCTGTCTACCTAATATCAATGGATTTCCTATTTGTTAGATACCAGTTTATAAGTTTCATGTGCTATGCATTACTTTTACACAAATTACTCCATTTCCAATTAAAAAATCAATTTTTTTTTTCATGTTTATTTTCTGTACCACTGACCACATACATTCCGGAAGTCAAATAATATATGCATGTATCTGTATATTTGATTATTTTATAAGTACTAAAGTTCGGCTGGCACAAAATAAACGTTGTGTTTAGTAGATACGTGATTTAAATGTGTTACCTCACCTGGACAAATACGTATATTGTTGCACCCTAAGTCAGGGCAAGTATGTATCGTCGTGTTTCTCTGTAATTATTATTTCTAGTTCCATTGACATTCATGCCAACTTTTCAAATTGTCTTTTTCTATCTCGCTAGACAACTTTACTATCATTATTTACTTCAACATGCGGATTCAGACTGAAATTTTGCTTTAATGATACATTTGATAACAAAAGTCTTGAAATTCCTCATCAATTGGTACCTTACAATCAACGACTATTAAACGTTAATTGTACAGTAAATAACGACCTATATGAACTTAATTGCCACACGTATGGTTCTTATAACTTATTCAGAAAAATATCCTCAAATTATACCATGATACACAGAGATGTGAAACAGGCACTTATTGTGTTTCTGAATGACGAATCGCGGGTGACCAATAGCTATATAATTATCTCGTCACTGCTGGACAGTTATTAACTTCGGGCTTTGTTTGGACGCAGTGGGCTGATTGACAGATTCTAACGGATCACGCAGCGTTACACTCAATTTCCATCGTGTTTAAAGAAAACGTTTTATTTTACAAGTTACTTAAAGTTATTAGAGTTTCTGTTTTCGTCAATGCGCCTTGCATAAGATTTCGGACAAGAGATTTAATTCCAGACAGACGCATTTATAGTCAATTATAATTCGAAATTTTGCCGATTTGTTGAAGTATGTTTTCTACTCCTGTAGAAAAATAGAAACATTTTGACTTTTTTATTGCCATTTTTATCTGCAATACATTCATTTAGCTTGGGGGGGGGGGTTAGAAACAGTACATATTTTTCTTTTATCCTTATCGTCATGTAGTATGTTAAGTTGCTAAATGAGCCGGCGTGGCTTAGTCGGTAGCGCGCTGGACTCTTGATCGTAAGGTCGTAAGCTCGAGTCCAGCAGGTCGGTTTCCTGTCATTCGGATGAGACAGTAAAAATCGAGGTTCCGAGTCACAGTTTGTGCCGGCACGTTAAAGAACCGTCACTGCTCAATGGCCGTAAGTGCCAAGCATAGCCAAAAAAGAAGCCCTTCACCGGTGACGTCTCCATATGAGTGAAAGATTCTTTAGTGGGACGTTAAACAACAATACAACAACAACAAGAAGTTGCTAACTAATACGGCAACAGGACTGGAATGTACTAATGAAGACAAAGTATAATATCAACATGTCAGTATCGTGATTAAACTTTTTCGATTAAAGTTCTAAATATTTTTTATGTGATTGTCTTATTAACCCACAGTATTGACATAAAGTAAATATGAATGTACTTAACTTCATCTGGATGATGATGATGATGATGATGATGATGACGACGACGACGACGACGGTGATGATGACGACGACGGTGATGATGACGAGGAGGACGACGAAGATGATGATGACGATGACGACGACGATGATGATGCTGTTGACGATTAAGATATTACGATTAGAAGTAGTAGTAGTTAGTAGAAGTCATATATTTTGAAATATAAAGACTATCATTACTTACACTGGCATCAATAGATAAATGAATCAATAAATAGATAAATGAATAAAAAATAGATTAATGAATAAATGTGAAACCACATATTCCGGATATAGTAATTCCGATAGGTTTTATGTGTTATAATCTGATCAGGCGGCTGATATAACGCTTGATGTTGCTTCTTTTTTCCATGTATCAGGATAATTGAAGCGGAATGGTAAAAAGTTAAGCTATATCACAGGAAATGTCTGTTAATGTCAAACCGATGAGCCACTATGGCGCGCGAAACTGTCGAATGACACTAGAGAAGTGTAGAATCAATGCATTTACAAATAACTGTGATTATAAACAAGAACAGTAATGGCTGCTTCTCGCTCGCTAAACTCATACATACTGACGTACCGTCTTGTCATCCTTTCCGCGGTATTTATTCTCAAGTCATTCTGGAAGTGATAAAACATTTATACACAATTATGAGCTGTGTATAGAATCAGTAACATGGATCTGACTGCAGTCTGTCATAGTGTACGGGATATTGGAATTTTGATAGGCGATCCTAGATGGTCACGTATGTAACCGATACGGATTTCTCAGCATTGTGACAACAAAATGAGTTGTATTAATTGTTTTTCTGCAAGTTGATTGGATCCAAATTTAGCACAAAATGAAAGAATATTCTATATGTGCAAAATTATTTATAAAATGTTTAAACCTTATATATAAGTGGAATACTACAGAGCATAGGCAATATTTCATCATAGAAGTTGAAAGGACATTTTATGTTACCCGAAATGGCATCAAATATATGTCTAATTTCATTTTTATTATATTTGGTGGTAATTAGATTATTTCCATTGCAACGAGCCAAATAATGCACTAATATATGTACAACATTCATTAAGGTGCAGTGCTATTGATGGATATTTTTAATCGTTAATCATGATACAAAAGAATCCCATTATTCCGCTTAAACGGTTGTCCAGATAGATACATAGTTTCTGAGACACGTCATAGTTATTTCCCTTGACTATAACTCTTCACAATAATGAGCAACAAAGGTATAATGGTGTCAATAGCGGTCGTTACAAATTTCGTATCGCTTAATTGTGTTGCGGTGACCTCGACTGTATCGCCCAATGATAAGATACCTTAAGATATTGGACATGCATTTTGGATGACGATGTAAAATTACGATCACTGCTTAAAAGCGAAGTACCTTCAAATCCAGAGTGAGAACAAATCATAAGTATAATGAACATATCAGTGGATTGACGTTCAAAACTTTAATTAACTTCAGTGTTTTATAGATAAATTGAATTTTATTCAAAACACTTCATATAAACCATAGAATTTCAGTAAAATTACATTGAGGAGTTAACCCATCCCAATACCTTATGTGACATTTGATTACCATCCTGTACTGTGTATCTGCATATGTTTGTACGTGTGTATATTTTATATGTGTGCTCTAACTTTTGATCGAAAAATTAAAGTAGCAAAAGTTCTAAACAGAGAACAAAGTTCTAGCTGTAATGAGAAAAACAGAAGGAAGAGAAAGAGAGAGAGAGATTCAAATAAATACTCTTATGCAAAAGCGACAGGGTATGGGACCCAAAATAGAACGACGGAAACCTTAAATTAATCTCACCGTCTGTGCATGCTGGGCGTTTCCACGTGACATTGTGAGTGTAGATTATACATGTCGCAGTAAATCAATAGAAAAACACGAATTAAATAAAAAAGCAGTAATGTTGAATTTAAGTAATCAAATATCAGGTTCATTTGAAACTTTTCTTACAATTTACGTCCACTGGTTGACACAAGATAAGTAAACGATCTTTTTTCATCCTGTCAGTTTAGCAAAATTCATGTTTGCGTATTTCACATAATGTTGGATTTAGTACGTAGACAATTTAGGTAGTACTTAAATTTATTTCGAAAAGATCTATTGCTATATATATATATATATATATATATATATATATATATATATATATATATATATATATATATATATATATATATATATATATATATATATATATATATATATATTATATATATTGTATATTGATATTATAGATTGTACTTATAGAGAGAGAGAGAGAGAGAGAGAGAGAGAGAGAGAGAGAGAGAGAGAGAGAGAGAGAGAGAGAGAGAGAGAGAGAGAGAGAGAGAGAGAGAGAGTGTGTTTAACTGTTTGTTGTTAATTTCGCAGATGAAGTACTGATGCAGTAAACCAGAAGTTGAATGTGCGAGGTTTGAATATTTCACACCTCAAATTGAATAAATTTTAAATATTTGTCGTATAAACCCAAATATTTGAACAGCGAGCCATATTTACTTTGTTTCGACGGATAGCGGCTTTGAATGTATATAATCTATTTGGATTGCATGCCGTTTTATAAGAAATCGGATTTGACGTTCAATATTTACCTACAGATTTTTGTATTTTGGGTTCGGTCGTACAGGAATATGTTCAGGCATTTTTATTACACATACCTTCCTGGAGTGCACGTGTCAATATAATAAGTGAAACTTATTACTGAGCGTGAGAGAGAAAATTGTCCTGGAATGCATTGGACGATCGACTGACAAGTCATTCATTACAGTAACAACATTTTTAGCTTTCTTTTCCTGTGGCTGCATTCATTGTGTTTTGAGTAAGACCTGAGGAAAAGGGGAAAAATCCATGTCATGTCTTTATAAGTTGTTCTAAACGTTGTATAGAAACGTTTGATAAAATTTATAATTAAAATCAATGAGGTAAACAATAGTCGTTAATTTGATTCCAATTTTTAAAGTCGATAATTAGTAAACAATAACACTATAAAATAAGATAATTAGAATTTACATATCAACTTGTGGACATAACTGATACGTTTTGTGAACTACAACATCCTAACTAGCTGCCAGCTATGTGTTCAAAAATAGTTAGACTATGAGAGGCATACCGGTCCATATCATGCTATAATTATGTATCAATAAATCAAACCTCTGTTTCTTAAGGTTGTCATCATTCCACGAAAACGAATTGAAAACAATAAATAAGTCATTTTAAAAAGTAATCAAGTCTTTGATTTTGGAATATACTTATATAAATGGATAATTATGCAATATACATATTATAGATGTTTACAAAAATATTATGATAAACAATGTGAAATATAAGAAAATAAAGGGAGCAACACATCATTTCACAACTAATTATTGATATATTTTATATGTTGTCAATAAATATATACACACGTGTGTTATTTATGGTATCTTAATCATTTCGTCCTGTGTGGAGGGACAGGTCGTCCCGAAAATTTGACTACATTTGTGTCCATGTCGTTAATGCTTTATATAATTCGTCTAATGACTTCTATCTTTTTGATTAGATCCGACACTCTTGAATATATATATTATAAATATGATACATAAATATTGGTATGTGTATTGACGTTGTGTTATCTGAAGAGTTATAAATTGATACTATATATAAAAATTATTCAATGGATAGAGAGAAAATCAGGATAGACAGATAAATAGCATAGTCATGTAAATAATGCGATCTCTCGCTGTTTCTTTCTATCTTTCAAAATAATTGTATCCCCTGAGATATAATTTAAACTACATTTGGATCTCATATTCCCCATTAACTTGTAAAATTTGGTTTTATTTGATTAATAAAAAAAATAATGAAGAAACTGTACACTCGGAATTGCGTTCTTGTAGTATCGGACATAAAGGAATTGCGGCTACGTTTACATACACAGTTCCACAAATTCAAAATGGATTCATAATTCATTAAATTTTATTTTACACCTGTATCATTTATGTCCCCTTTTCGGGAATGTTCAACTTTAAATTGAAATTCTCTGCAGCACCGTGTCAAATTACTCCCAACAGAGCCATCACTCATCCGAGCTTTGATGTATTCATCCGCGCACAGTAGGGCGGACTATATTCAAAACACGACTATTCGGGCCGGTAAATATTCTCTCTTGAACGCTTTTAAAAGTAATGTATCTAGCAGCGTTTGGAATTTTAAATTCGATCGTATCAATTAATTTGATCAAAGATAACATTATCATTCATTTTCAATTATCATAAGTGACTGTTATTTATTTGAAAATACTTTATGGGATATATGCGGGGAGTTAAATCATTTAACTATTTTCATTTATTCGGGATGGGAAGATTTCAATTGAACATTCTCTAATGGTGATAAATAGGGTGATCATTATGACCTCGGAAACACATTAAAAATAAGCGTATTTACATGACGAAAGATTTGTCAATGAACCTATGTCTGCTGTCTACATACATAAAAGTCAACGTCACAAAAAGTCACTGTTGAACTAAAAATGATATCAACAAATCGTATGTCGTAAAAGATTTAGCTATAGAAATCTGCAGATGAAAAAAGAAAACACAAAACATGAAATGATAATTTAATAAAAACTGGGAACTGTCATTTCAAATTTGAAATGAAAATTGAATTTATTATTACAAAAGTTTTTATATTAAAAATCAATTTCCTGCATTTAGCTGTGTTTTATCATTCTGACATTTAATAATTCTTTGTTGGCAAAAGGGATACTAAAATCAATGAAAAACCATGCAGGTGTATATTGGTATTGGCAAAGGTTTGCTATCTAGAAGTATTGTTTGAATTGCATCTGTAAATTTGATTTTAAACAGCAACAGTTTTCGTTTAAAGTACCAACTGTATCTCTAAATACATCTATCTGTATCTTAGTATACAATTGGCATCAAATTCAAACATCTTATTCACGCTGTGGTGGAGTTAATCATGTTCTGTTTAAGATTTGAAATTTCTACATATACATGTATAATTAATATTTTTGTCTTCACATAAAATGAAAATAATTGAGCTGATTGTGAGACTTGCTCCATGTCTTAGCGTCAAGTACAGACTTTGTGGGTGTTATTATCAGTTAAGATTTCATTGTAATACTTTTTGTGGGTGTTATCATTTGTCAAGACTCTGTTGTCAAATATTGTGTGGATTTTATTTCGAGTAAAATGTTTTTGTAAATATTTTATGACTGTTATTGTAATAGGGACTCTGTGATTTTGATGAACGTTGATCAACCTTTTAAGTTAATTACGAAGAAAATAAGGAAAACGGAATTCCGAGACATCAAGTCCGGCTTTCAGGCGTTTTTATTCTTAAGTTAAGTCCACGATTCCCCGCCCATTTGTTATTTCAATACTAAAAGGCAGCCCACATAATGTCATGTATTGCGGTCTCTTAAGAGGGACCTAATCTCAACACTTAATTAGTTCAAGTACGTGTTCGTCAGCGACAATTTGATCTCTAAAGGATATTTGTTCATTGTTATTTTTATTCAAATATTTATTAACACTTAATCGGACTGATCTCTGTCGAGTCAGATCTTAACAAATCTCAACGATCATTTTAATCAAACAAGGACTTTCAAGAGCTCTATGTAAGCTGCTCAAGTGTCTATTTATCTTTACAAGAGCAATTTAATACTATTCTCGCCTCCTTTTCAAAAGAGGCGTTTATACCTTTTTCACCTTCTTTTAAAAGAGCAGCCGAGTGAAAAATATGGTGTCGCCATTAGACCGCAGGGAGTGTGAAATAATCTACAAAGCTATTACGATGGGGCAAACATAGATTTGTATAACTCCGTTGGGGAAGATTAGAAGAAATATCTTCGAACTTAAACATCATTTCTAAGCTTCGTAATGAATAAATAGCTGTTAGCTAATGGCATATCGACTAATTTATATGCTTTAATATAAATCTTATCAGTTGCACACACATTGTAAAAGTAAGACGGGAATTGAATACAAGTCACCGACTATGAAAGGTTTCAGTACAGACACATGATTTGGAACAATCCAAGATTAAAGAATGTAGAGTTATACTTTTACAATATAGAGAATTTAAAATCATAGTCCGTATTTTTGCAAAATAAATTTATATCTTCCTAACGTGTTTCCGGTTAAAAATAGAATCTAGTTATTTCAAAATCAAATGAGTCGAAATTCCGTTTATGTCAAAGTCGAGCGACCGGTGCCGATTTTCACTTTATATCTATTCTAATTTTACTCCGGTTATCTCAATGTTTTATCTGTTAATACATATAACCTGTTGAAATTGTAGCGTTTAACTGATAAAATACATAAAATGAAGACGTTGAATGCTAAAATATTTGCAATGTTATTGGGTGTACGAAACGATATTAAATGTAGTTTTTGTTTTTGAAGTGAATATTGTAATGATGTACTCAGTTATGGTGTATATAACAATAGGTATATTTTTCATTACAGGGGCACAAGCTATGTATACCAAAAAGAATAATTTCGTTATATTTCTAATTTTCCTACCTGTATTTTATGTTCAATAACAAACAAGAGCTATGCAAAGGCATAACAATCTTATATTTCTATATTTTTTGTGAAAGTAAGGTCAGGTCCAATTTTAGTATTCATTTACAAATATGAGTTAACCAATTGCAAACCTGGATTTCTCAAGTAATTTTTACAAAATATATAGGAATTTAATAATTTGTATGCCTGTGTATATCTCTTTTTTGTTATTGTGTATCAGTCTAAGTAGTAAAAAAAATGGAAAGAAAAAATTGAAAAACAACTAATGCCCCTTTAAATATTTACATTGCATTCAAGACAGCCTTCCTATAAGGAGCATCTGCTTGTAACGGTCACTCAAACATAACCTCTGTTAACTTTTGTATAATGAGTAAATCTCCTTATAAAGACGACCTATCTAGTAGAATGTCTACTTTTGTTCTGTCCCCTTGTGTGGCTCTTTTAAACAAGTTTGACTGTAATTCATTTTTTATAAAAATTAGAATTCTTCTCGTTTTCATTTTAATGAAGA
Source organism: Atrina japonica (assembly GCA_030159075.1). NCBI lineage: Eukaryota > Metazoa > Mollusca > Bivalvia > Pterioida > Pinnidae > Atrina > Atrina japonica. The sequence goes on from BROG01000273.1 coordinate 704,959, forward strand.
AATTTCATTGATATATTTTGAATATATGTATATGTAATAGCCTTGCACTCTATATTTTGTCCAATCAAGTAGACAATTCTCCCACTTTACAACGGCGACTTTTAAACCGACTGTGGAAGGTCACTTTAATAGAAAAGCGTTAGATATACCATTAAATGTTTCACATATTTTAGAATAAACCTTATAATTAAAGCCAAAACGTTGTGTCTTCACAATTTGTCATTTATTTAAATACGCGGCAGAGAATTAAACATGTACACTTTAGGTTTATCAGCTGTCCCCATCGTCTGTATATATTAATACTAAAACCGTAACCGGAACAAAATCCGGACAGGTGGGTGGTTCAACTTGTCCTTTAATTCTTAGTTATACAATACAATAATGAAAGGTTATCACTCGCATGTTTGGTTAGATACATAAATAAATAAGCTTAACACTAAGGCAAATGTATAATGCACTACTAAACATCTTTTAACATACTTACTTCCCTTTACATATGGATGGGTATCTAAGGCCTGAATTAACGAAAAACTTTAAGGCGACTGTATTATGTATTATATATAAGATATCATTAAACTAATAGTATAAAGGAATTTGACATTTAGATATATATCGACGACGTTTTGTCAATTAATGATGACATTTTTTATACATATGTGAATGTGATATATCCAGACGAACTAGATATTAAAACACCTAACATCTAATATAAACGCTCCATATTTGGACATTTTACTTGCTATAGACACAGACGGGAATCTAACAACAAAACATTATAACAAAAGTAATGATTTTGTCTTTTTTGTTGCCAACTTCGCAAATTTAATAGTAACATCCCCTTTTCGCCAGCACGTTGATGATCCGATATGCCAGAGCTCGTTCAACATATAAACATTCATATACAGTGGCAAACTGTGGATAAATTGTTGTCACAACTATATTATGAACCGAGTTTAATGTCAATGTTTCGCTAGTTTTAAGGTCAGTATAACGACCTTGTTTGCAATTACAGTATATATGAAATGTTGAATTGCCTGTTCAATATTAGGTGTTGCCTCGACTTTTCTGATCATGACGATAATTTCTCCTATATTATTTAATTTTAATATAATTATCAAATGTTTTAAATAAAAACTGATAATATGGATGGATTTTGCAACTAATACGGTGTTTACTAAACTGATATATTTAAACTAAACTAAGCTCAAAGTACCAACGAAATGTGAATCGAACTATATCTAGGGTAAAACAGTGAGTTTTTCTTGTTATATTTTACTTCCCCATTTGATGAATCTAGTTCCATGACATTTTGTTTGGTACTTTGAGCTTAATTTATGGAAACAAAAAGTAGTTGTTTGATAGTCAACTAATACGGTTTTGTTTTGATTTTCATTTTCATTTATGTATTACGTTAGTTCCTCAGTGCACTTGTAATATTGTTTAGTCATCCTTTTGCATTTCTTTCACTCAGTGCCGTAATATGTTGTGTGTGTGAGTGGATGTTTGCGTGAGAGTGTGTATGTGTACGGTTTTTTTCATGTTATCTTAATTTATTTTGTCCGTGTCGTTAGTCAATATATATATATATGTATATTGTAACCTCTTTGAACAGGTTTGGTGCCACTTAAATCTTGAATTCAGACATTTATCTTATCAAATATAATACTTTTTACTTCGTCACGCGCTACTGGTTTCGAATTATTAGAAATATGTTATACACTGAACTAGTAATGAACATAACATACAGATAATGTAAGGGAGAAATGATATCATACATAGACTTTAACGTTCAAAATGTTGATATTTACAGCGATCAGTTTCCAGACGAGTGCAGTAACACCACTGATCTCAAGCCGTGTTTTGAAATATTTAAAAGAAATGGAATTAAAGAAATATAAAAAAAAATGATATAGTTTAATACAACTTCTTAGTTTTAATCGACCAGAACTCTATGTTTGACGCCAAATAAAAGGTGCTATTTCAAAAATTTATAAAGATTATATTTTCTAATTTTATTTTGAAACATAAATAATTATTTGTTTTGTTTGTTAAAGTGTTGTTTTACATACCGTCAAGTTTTTTTTACTTATATTGAGACGTCTATGGAATAACACCAATGGTGTGAGCGTTATTGTACGTGCCACATCCATCTTGACATAGGACCACGGTTTTAAGTATCATCCAGAGCTTCCGTGGCCTGATTGGCTAGAGCATTGCGCTTTTAATCATGAAGTCTCTCACTTCCGGTCAGCGCAGCTTCGAGCCCCACTGGAACCTTAACTGATTTTTGTGAGAAAGTTTGCCAGTTTACATGCGGTAGGCCGGTGGTCTCTTCCCGGGTACACTGTACGCTACATGAAAAGTTGCTGAATGTGGCGGAAAGCACTTATCAAAGTCACACAAATTAAACGTTTTATACGAAAGACCCGTGACGAGCGTTTGTCAAAAAGATTTTTTTAAAACACTTTAATAAACCAATGGTATAACCCTTTACCTGGAATCGAAACCTTGGACCTCCTTCTGTTTGCGAGTCGAACGCTCTGTCACTCGACTGGTGCAAGCTGACACACATGATATACAATTCATTGTCTTAGAAAGTACCGCCACTTAATAATGAACACTTAAAAGAGAGACAAAGCACCTCGGATGGATTGGGTTAGATGGATTTACACACAGCCATGTGAAAAAAATATGCAGTTGTAGACCTCTTGGTATTCTGTGTTATTTCAGTCAATATATGAATGAGCATCTTCAAAAGTTTTGAAAATAAATATAACATTCAACCCACGATTTCATTGGCACGACCTACTTAATCCTGGATTGATATTTTCTCTGGTTATTCAGCATTTCCAGTGCTGATATTTCGTTTTTTCCACCTTAAATTTTATATGCGATTTTAACCCTTTCAACCCTAAACACTACAATAGACTGGTTTTAAACAATAAAGAAGAGCATACCACTCGAATATTCAGGGATGAAAGAGTTAAGTAAAACGTATATAAAGTGTGTCTGTAAGATACATCAATTAATCACCGAGAACACATTTAAGTGGAGACAATGTGTATGATATCTTAGATGAAAAGATCACTAAGACCTATCAGATCTGTTATCAGAGATGTCACATAAACTTATGTAGCGTGTGACAGCTGACAGCACGAAGAACATTGCTAATTGTTTTCAAAGATGTACCCGTCTGACTCACCCAATTCATTGGATGTCAAAGGTTTTTTTAATTATCTTAATCAGTGATAATCTTCTGAGGTATTTTATTTATTATGTGTTCATTAGATTAAGACCAAATAATAATAATAATAATAATAATAATAATGATAATAATAATAATAATAATAATAATAACTGAAGATTTTGCAAAGAACACAATCTAAATCTTGATCTGTTTCTTAATCAGAACAAAAAACAATCAATTAATTAATACAATAGTTCAGATTAGTTATAACAATTACCTACTTTTCCCGTTATATATAAATATTGGAATGTGCATATAGGAGTATGGCTTATTTTTGTTGTACCGGAGTACAAGTTTCGAAATAAATAAATTACTTTTGATATTTTTTTTTTCAAATATGATGACGAAAACGAAATACACCTTATTTCGCAAAGAAAAAAATAAAACAAAAGTAAAATGAAACATAATCATGTATTTTTTTAGGCATATCTCATGTTCAATTTAATGAAATGTTTATACTTTAGGAGTACATTTTTTAAATTGTTCATGCTTTTGGAAACAATTACTAATAAAGACACGTTACAGGTGGGGAAATTCTACTTTGTGCACGAAAAAGCCAGTAGAAACAAATTATTACATCATATATCTACATTCCTGCCGTGGAAACATAGGATTACCCGTGTATTAATCATTTTATTATCTATTTCAGGCTGGGATTTATGGTCATCCTGGGGATCATGTAGTCGGTCGTGTAATAGCGGAGTCCAGGTGAGACGGCGCACGTGCCGGAAACAGAACGGCACATGTAATGGGGAAGATGTAGATAAAAGACAATGCAATACATTCACATGTAAAGGTATGAAAATATAACTAATTTTCCAAGAATAAATTATGTTTTTAAAACTCATACGAGAATAAAACCAGAGATCTACATAGATCTACATTACTGAAATGAACGAAAAAATTGAAGATATGAAATTAAACAGCACATGAGACCAACATTGTCATGGTACTCAAACTGATATCATGGTGTATTCATCTCTCTCTCTCTCTCTCTCTCTCTCTCTCTCTCTCTCTCTCTCTCTCTCTCTCTCTCTCTCTCTCTCTCTCTCTCTCTCTCTCTCTCTCTCTCTCTCTCTCTCTCTCTCTCAGAATATTAAAAATATACATTGATACGTTGTTTCGACGTTATGTACTGCAGACAGGATGTAGAGGAGTTATAAATCTTCATTTTTCATCTTTTCTCTGGCTCACAGACAAGCAATACATAAACTATGTTTAATGAGATTTTTAATGCGATAATGTCGGCATACTGCATATTTCTAAACATTTGCCGACTACAGCAAACAATGAAAGTCTCTTTAGAATCAGTCTTATTCAATACTTTTGAGTAATATTATCATATTACATATCCGTTCATTTATTCTTTTAAAAGTAATACGTCGACGTAAAAATATCATGAATGTTTTATCGTAACACTTATATGAGTTGCTGCATTTTTGTATACCGCCGTTTGATACGTTTTCAACCTTAATTCAACTACAATATATGTACACAGAAAACATACAAACATAGATTTCGGTCATGGTTACCTAACGTTGGTAATGTAAAATGATTCCAGGCAGGTGTCATTAGTTATGACATTTTGTGTGGAACTAGGTCAAAAGATTCGTATTATATATGTTGATTTAGTATTTCTATATGTAAGTATGAATTGAAAACGGATAATATGGTTTTGTGCGTGTATACCTATTATTTTCTATTTTCTAACATGGGACTTGACAAAAGAACAATATATATACCTACGTTTTCTATAATAAGAAATATATTTATTTATATCTAATCAGAATTGATATATTAAATATTCTTAAATCCTAGGATTCAGCCATGGATTTTATATAAAACATTTTAACATGACACATTGCATTCAATTTACCGCTGTTCTTTTTAATGTGAAAATATAAAAAAAAAAAAACAAAGAAATATATAATTTTTCTTCTTAGAGAAATATTTTAAGATGAAAATAGAAAATAAAAACCTGACTATTAAGTATACATGTTTATAAGTTAAACTATGTACATGTACGACTTACCTTAGATAATAATAATAATAATAATAATAATAATAATAATAATAATAATAATAATAATAAAAATAATAATTATTATTATTATTATTAATATTATTTGGATATTAAGGTTAATATTAATAAAGCACACTTTTCATTGCGTTTAATTATGTTTGGTTTTTATTTTAAAACAAATAAAATGTACTTCACAAAAGAATGACACAACGGTGTTAGTACCTAAATAATATGGTTGAGCAAACTAACAACCAAGTTACACGACACACAAGATGACATCGGCTTCCCCATCGTCCACTTTCTATATTCATGCAGTTATGTCAATTTTTCGATATTGTATATGGTGTTTACATCACTCAGATGATAATATGCCAGTGCGTGTTCAACATATGAACATTTCATATACAGATATCAACTGCGTAATCATGAGTTGTTGTCCCTGGGATATCAACAATCGCATTTCCAAACTTGTACGTCGGTTAAATGACACTGTTTGCATTTACAATGTTTCATTAAATGAAATGCTGACTTCCTTGTACAGTAGCGGTTGTTGAGTCTTCTGTACTGTTATGGCGGATATTAAGACCTCATTTATTTCATTTGAATTTGACTGGAGTATCGATGGATGTGACCCGTCAACATCCTTGGAACCAGATCACATCTTTGGCTTTTCAGAGATCCGTATTTGGCCAATGTTCACCAGATTTGTGTTTTGTTTTGTCTGTTTTGTCTGAGCATCATGTTGATTATTTCTTGGTATCTGTAATTTTTGTTTTAGCCTCTTGATCCTTATAAAACATCAAATCCCTCCTGCTAATTTTCAAACTGCATACAACTATTCTAGTCATCTAGTTATTTAGATGCTTCACCAATGGAATAATGGAGATGAAGCCATCATGAAACTCAACGATACGTTAAAATCATAATCACAAAATTGTATGCAAAAAAATCTAGTACTACGCGTTTACATATTTTGTATTCGCGATAGCCATTTTCATGCCGAATATTTTTAAGAATATTATAAACATACTTTTAAGAATATTATAAACATAATTCCAAAGTTATAATGCTCAAAACGATCGTTTCTGTCAATTATACTTCCTCAGTTGAGCTCCAATTTTAAACATATTTTCTACAGGGAAAGTGGTGTATTACAAGGCCAAATAATAAATCTAAATGAGTAGCCATATTCGTCTAAGAGTAACCGCTGTAAAAAATTAACATCTTAGCTTTTGAATAATTTAGAATTTAATAGTGTTATCAGTGCAAAATATTACTTTAGTATAAGATTATAAGCTGATGTCAAAATGCCAGGTACTAGGTTTATGCATATCCTCGGGGACTCAACGGTCCACCAGCAGAGGCAACGATCTAGTACTTATATGTATTATAAACATAATACAAAATGCTCAAGACGATCGTTTCTGTCTATTAGATTTCATCATTTGAGCTCCAATTTTTAACATATTTTCTAAAGTGAAAGTGGTACAAAGTCCGGGAAACATGATGTCACTTTACATGTATATTTGCATCTAAATATTATTGAGTTATTTCACAGAATTGTAATTTACTTTAATTTGATATGGTTTATTGACATCCATTTCTCTTCCTTACCTGTCGAAAATGCAATTAATTGTTGATTAAGGTAACGCAAACGTTTTCATGTTCTTTTTCAGGAATTCGGGATTTGCTAGAGACATTTGGTGCCAGTAAACTTCCGGTTGGTGTAACTCGTGATCAGATCAGACCTTTCTCATACAATATCTCCGATATAGCTAGTTTATACGCTCCATTGTCATCTGTTTTCCGTAATGTCTTTCCAAATGATTTTTCAATAATTATGACGGTACAAATTAAGAAGAAAAAAAGCGGATATTTATTTTCACTCAGCGATATCATGGGGAAACAGCGGATGGCAATAAAACATGGTGACAGGATAATACTTGAATATTACGACCAAAACAATCTCCCAGGAAAAAAATCTCCATCATTCGATTTCAAACTAAATGACGGCAATTGGCATCAAGTGGCTATAAGTGTCAGAAACAGGGAAATCAAATTATATTTTGACTGTCAGAATGTTAAATCCAAATATTTCGGACGATCAGAAAATCCATCACTGGGAACTAATCTGATGCTTTCCGTAGGACCATATTTCGCAAGATACGGAAGTCCATTTGAGGTAAATATATACACATTCTTATAACAGGAACCTGACCGAAAAGCCGGATCACGTCGAGTTGACATGTGCGGATCGTCCCGTTTGATTCGACGATGATCTCCAACCTCTCAAGTAACTGTTATACTGATTTTATTATATAACAGTCCATTACTGGCTACAATAACAAAACAAATATTTGGACTCGATTATACTTCGTTAAAATTTATTGGAAAAAAAAAATTAAGGAACTTTAAGGCAAAGTAGTCCGCGCAGTAAAACATTGTGTACTGTGTATTACGTCATAGGTATCAGACAGGGATGAAATGGATTTACAACATTATTTAGTGATGTCTAATTACAATCCGTGAAATCAACAGTGTCAATGTTGGAATATTTTGGGATACATTGTATATAACAATGATTTTATTCCTGGTAATGAAGAGTTGAACTTCATTTTGTTTGAAAAGGATTTTCCATTAAGGGAAACCACAACACATAATTTCCTATAACGTCATGTCTATTTATTTTCAGGGTCATCTAGAACAGTTGGTCATCATTCCAGATCCCGACTCAGCAGCCAAACAGTGTAGCGAACAATCTTCTCTGACAGTAAGTTGAGAGTTGATCAAACGTTGTTATCAATTTAGAAAAAGTGAAATCGACAGGGCATAGTATATACATCGAGGGTTACTACTGTCACCACTACAACCAGATCAAATGTAACAATAAATACACCACAACCATCACCGCCGCCACCACCATCATCACCATCGTCATGACCACCACCAACAACAAATTTACAGCAGCAACAACAACAATAACAACAACAACAACTACTACTACTACTACTAAAACTGTTAATGCTACTGCTATTACTACTACTACTACTACTACCACAACAACAACTACTACTACTACTACTACTACTACTACTACTACTACTACTACTACTACTACTACTACTACTACTACTACTACTACTACCACAACAACAACTACTACTACTACTACTACTACTACTACTACTACTACTACTACTACTACTACTACTACTACCACAACAACAACTACTACTACTACTACTACTACTTTTGCTATTACTACTAATGGTTATATTCATACCACTTAAACAATGCGTACTACAGAAAAAAAACAATGATTATAATAAAACACGGTGTTTCTGTCTTTTAGGAACAAGCCATTAAAGATGAAGGGGATGTAAAACAAGACACTGTTACACAACCAGCAGCACATCCTGTAACACCTAAGCACAAAGTGGTCCAGACCACACCCAAGACAGAGAACAAGGTCACAGAACTAAGTAAAAGTAAGTAAATTGTCAGATATATTGTGTCACTGAAATGTTTTAGAGTGTTTCAGATTCCTCTATCTCACATCATAACTAGTGGCCGATTTATTTTCTCACACCTCGTTTTAACCAGCACGTGATTTGATACAATCTACATAACAGCAAAATGCAAAGTAAGGTTAATTGAAAGTGTAATGCATGAAAACTTTACAGTATCTAAATCAAATCTATTTGGTATTTAATCCAAATCCATTTGGTAATTTAATGTGATTGTGATAGGCTGAGATACGCGGTAATTAAGGAACTATCTGAAAGTGTGTATAAAGTTGGTAATTGTGACAAGACGAATTGCATCGAAAATACATTAATTGTATATACAGTAAAACCTGCAATATCGGTCACCTCTGTATAAGGATCACCTGTCTATAAAGGCCAGTTTTGGAAAGTCCCTTGACTGCATACTTCAACTAAATTGAACCTGCATATAAGGGCCACCTGCACATAAAGGTCAATATTCTCTGGTCCCTTGGGTGGCCTCTATATACAGGTTTTACTGTACTTTAAACATAGTTATAATAAAGTAATACTTTTGCCAAAAAACATTAAAAAGTGTCCAAAACGATTATTCCTGTCAATTAGACTTCATTAGTTGATTTTGCATTTAAAACAGATGTACAGTTCTAAAAGAAAAAAGGGGGCACATACAAGGCTCCATACTATATCTAGATGTATTGCGAAAGCAGTCGACGAGAAATCACTGTAAATGACAATTATCTTAGATATTGATGAGTTATGATTTTAACCAAGGTATGCAATCCATATCAAACATTACTTTTTATAAGGTAATCGACTGGTACCTAAATACCAGGTACTGGGTATATTTATATCCCCGGGAACTCAGTCGGTTCATCAGCATTGGCAACGACCAGTGGATGTTAAAATAAGTAACAATTCCAAAGAAATAGTAGTGCAAAAAAAAAAAATAAATAAATAAATAAATGCCCAATACGATCGTTTATGACAAATACAATTCATTAGTTGAGACGTTAGATAGATGTTTAAGATTTGTGAAATGCCATGTTCCAAATATAAGCGTTTATTGCATTTTGTTACCTGCATGGTATATGCTTTATAAAATATGCTATGATCAGACAATCCGACATATTTACTTTTACACTTTTTGACACCAGAGTTTGAAGAAATAAATTGAAAGCCTTAAAATGTTGAACCTCTAGATGTTGTATCTTTAGATGTTGAGCTTTTTAGATATTGAACAGCTTTCTTATACAAAGGAAGGTAATGTTTCGCTACACGTACGCCTAGAAAATCATCATATATATTCCATATTATCTCTTAATCATATTCATCTTATGTGTTTCAGAGACATCAAATTCTAATTGGTCAAAATGGACAGCATGTAGTGTCAGTTGTGGGCGGGGCATACAATCAAGAACACGTTACTGTAGGAACAAAGTTGTGAACAACTGCCTCAAAGGACGGAAGAAGACCGTACAACGCCGCGCCTGTGTAATAAAGGACTGTAAAGGTATTTTAATTGACAATCGCTTTTTATGGATAAATATCAGATATTATGTTTTATGCCTAAGACTTCAGCGCTACCTAACGGAGAATTTATCATGTCTCGTAAAGCAAAGAAAACCTTTTGTTTTGACCTTGTAAGATAAAGCTTTCGTGTTTCAAGCGTGAGGACTTTTGAAAAAGAATCAAAATTTGTGGCACCTCACCTAAAGCTGGGGATGTTTCCCAAATTATTGATAAAACATAAAAGCAATAATAAAACAATAGTCCAAAAAGTATATGGTGAAAAATTTATATTTTGAGATAAATTTAAAAGACAGCTCGTGGGAAATTTCACAAAATACGATATTTAACATCACAAGGTAGCCTATTTTCGAAAGTCAAAATATAATGTTTTGTCCGGTTGTAAATAATGCATTCCCAATAAAGATGGTAGCAAAAACATACCGCGTATTTTCACCAAACCAGGATAGAATATATAATAAAAGCTTTTTGTAAATAATATCATTTTTATTTTGATTAAACTTGTGTTCAAATTATCAATGTTTTACTGTAAATATGTTTTCAGGAAAAACAATTTATTTTGACCTTTTTTCCTGATAATCTGCAGCAGCTGCAGTATCGAGTGTTTTTTTATATATATATTATAAACATAATGCCAAAATTCAAGACAAATGCTGAAGACGATCATTTCTGTCAATAAGACATCACAAGTTCATAACATTTTGAGGTCGAATTTGAAATAGATTTAGAGTTTCGAAACAGAATTATCTAAATCAATCACGATACCGGTTCGAAATTGATGACTTTGTTGTCATTTTGTCATCGTTAAAATCAAACCTCATTAGCGTGATTGATTTTAATTAATATTTTGTCATTTCAGTGAGTTGTCCAAAGTGTGTGAATGGAGGAAAATGTAATATAAATGGCACCTGTACATGTCGGACTGGATACTCGGGAACTGAGTGCGAAAAAGGTAATTTGACCACGTAATACATTTACCTTGATCATTTCTAAACACAGTACTAAATGAAAATATAGATATACAAGAATAATGATAAAACAGCTACAGCTACAATATAAGCAAGTATTAATGTGCTACAAAACATAAGATAATCTTATTTCGAATGTGGATATGCGGCGTAATCCGAATATAATAATAATAATAATAATAATAATTATATATATATATATATATATATATATATATATATATATATATATATATATATATATATATATATATATATATATATATATATATATATATTGATGTTTTCACATATTTGAACGATCTATAATGTGAAGGAGAAAGAGTAATTTGAAATATTTTTTTCAAATTTCTATTAAGTGACCTGCGAATCTGTGTGCACCAATGGCGGCAGCTGTATTGGGCCAAATACATGCGCGTGTGCTAGTGGATTTACCGGGAAAACCTGTGATTCAGGTATTGATAATTTATACTTATCATAGTTAACAGATGAAACTTCTTTAAAATGTAATCGTCTCGACTTAATCATTGTCAATTTAAAAGATATATTGATAATCACAGAAATTATCATGTATAGATTAAGTGATGAAAGGGAGATAACTCGTACAATTTCTTTCAGAAATGTGCCCACAGAAATGTCGCAATGGTGGTCGCTGTGTTAAGCCTGGTGTATGTTCGTGTCCGTATGGTTTTCTACCTCCATTCTGTAAACGTGTGTATAATTATGAATTCACATAGGTAAACATTGTGACCCCTTGAGATGGGAATCATACATACTAGAACAATTCTGTACCATAGAATGAAATATACAATAGTTTGTAAACATGATTCCCAATATTTGCAGGTATTCTATGGTTTAATATTACATAGTGTAAGTTTAATGCCATTTATCAATGGTATTTATTTTCTGAAAATTAAAGCGAATATATATCTATTTGTTTAACTAATGAACGCTTTATATATATATATATATATATATATATATATATATATATATATATATATATATATATATATATATATATATATATATATATAATATCTACGGTACTTATCATTGACACTGTTTTTATTGTAGCCGTTTGTACTGCAACTTGCCACAATGGTGGACGCTGTGTCCGAAGAAATATGTGTAAATGTCGACGAGGATACACGGGCAAGGATTGTACAACACGTACGCTTTAAAAAATATATAATATCATCATTGGCATTTTGATTACTGCCCTGTAGAAATCATAAAACGTTAAAAAGAGTTAAACCTAGAAAGACGGTCATCTCTTATACCTATGTTCATTAGTCTGTTTATACGATAACGCGATTTTAGTTACGCTATATTAAATATTTACCTTTTACGAAACCATAGATATACAGAAAAAAGCAACTTAATTTTAATACAAAATCAAAACAACTGTTTAGAATGCACCTTTGTAATTTTAAAACATTTTATGTTTTAATCAGTTTTAAAGTAGGCAAGATCGCACTTTATATACCATTCTCTATAATGCTTATTATTAGAAAAATGTTAGTGTCAATGATAAATGATTTTTTGCAGCTGTTTGTCGACGAGGTTGTCATAATGGCGGGAAATGTGTTGCACCAAATATGTGTTCATGTCTACGTGGGTATAGAGGTCGCAGATGTCATAAAGGTAAAATGTTTTCTTTGTTATAAAACTGTACGCATGGAAGTTTTGGCTTTAGTTTAATTTTCGCCATTTTACTTCTTAGATGAGAAATCGAATATTTAAAATTGAGATTATCAACCGACATATTTGAGTCATGGACATATATATGTATATTATCCACGACTATGGTAATTTAGGGTAAATTTAAAGCGGGAAAATTCTTGGAATATTTATTGGTTTCGGCATATTAGATTCGATTCAATCTTGGGGATATTTTAACCCTATAATGGCTTATTTTCATCTATTAATTTTATAATTTTGCCATCATTTTGAGATAATAATATGAAATGGAGCACCTGAAAATACAAAGAATATATTTGATATAAACGTTAAGTAAATGACTTTAAAGCGATATAAGCTGTCACAATGATTATTTTTGTCCCATAACATATAGTCGAAATATGATAAAATATGTGTTCAAATACATTATCAAACACGTGAAACGTTGTAAAAGATCGTCTTTTTGAAGTTAATTGTTTTATTAGAATTCAAGTTTTCCCGTACCTTAAAACAATCCAGCTGTATTTCCGTATGCAATGCAATGACCTTTCAGATAAACTTCTTTCGCCATATCAAATGTACTTCGTATGTTTAAAGTCAGGGGAATTTATGTGGTCTTTTACAGGCCCGGACTATGTTTATTGGAAAGTGCATGTATTATGTAAAAGATATGATTCTCAACACTATTTTAAATACCCGAAGAAAATCGTATGAATATATGAAGAAATTTCTCCGATCTTTAATGTTACCCTGAATGCTGACATTGACAAAATCAAAACAATATAACTGTGAAAAGTATGCGTACCTCATGTTTAACAATCGTGCCGCCATGTCTGATGGAGTTGGGCTGTTCATGATCATATGTGTCAAGAATGATGAAGCCAAGAATGCGATGGGACGAGTTAAATATGGGTCGAGATCAACTGATATACCCGGCACATGGGCAATTTCAGAAACGAATGTTTTGAAACGACGAAAAAGACCAACTTTGCCTGATTTAGGTATGAAATGATGATGTACGAAAATAAACGCAAAGGGTAATAAAATAGAATGTATATTAACTGCAAATAGCACCTAAAAATTTACCGAAAGTTAATATGCAATGCTCAAAGTAATTGCGGACAAACAATAACTGATATTACGTTTGGCAAGATTGTTGCACTTTTACACATGCATTTATTATTCTAACCACCAGATGGTCTCTTTGGACTATACATGAGATAAAATATTACATAAAATGGGCATGTAATTTTTTTTCACCTACGACAGCTGATATCGCTTTAATAAATATACAAAATGTAACTTTTCATGCGCATCATTGTAATTTCAGTTTTTCATTTGAAATATTACGTCTTGGCCGATTTACTTTCCAAAACATTAATTTATTTACATATATATCAGGCACAAACTTGTCTAATCCTGATTTATCTTCAATTTAGTTGTAGACAAAATACAGAAAAAATGTTATACAACAAGGGGAAGTAAAAAAAAAAAAATATATATAAAAAAAAAAAAAAAAAAAAGAGAGAGAGAGAGAAAAAAAATGCACGTTTTCAGATCAATTTCTGACATATTATTTCACACATTTTACAGCTGTCTGTCGGCCGAAATGCAAGAACAACGGAAAATGCGTTTACCCAAATGTCTGCAATTGTAAACGAGGATTTTACGGAGTGAAATGTGAGAAATGTGAGTATGCAAAACTTGAATGAAAAATAAAATCATATTCATTATTATTATTATTACTACTATTATTATTATTATTATTATTTTTATCATTATTTTATCATTATTACATCTTCATGTATGATAAATAACCTGTTTAAAACAGATGATTCAATCTAAATACAAAACAAAAAGACAACAAATCCTGATGGTGATGTCCAAAAGGTAAACATAGACAAAATTTCATATTTCAGATAAATGTAAAAGGACATGCAAGAATGGTGGTTTCTGCGTGGGGCCGAATAAATGTCAGTGTGTAAATGGTTACTCAGGGAAGTGGTGTCATTTAGGTGAGTAAATCCATGAAATGCGTCATGTAGTGTTATCGCTGTCATTCAAATAAGTAGATACTGATGTATGTAAACTTGAATGAATGTTATTTATAATTTCTAAAGTTATAATTTTACAAAAAGGCCAAAAAACAAACGCTCAAAACGTTTTTGCCAAATTTGAGACTTCATCATTTGGAGAAGCATGGGCGAATAGCATTAAAATTACTTTAACAAATATTACGATTACAATTACATGTGCATGTATTTTGGATGTTTGTTTATTGTTGTTTAAATCCCATCTCAAGAATATTTCACTCATATGGAGACGTCACCAAATGCCGGTGAAGGGCTTCAAATTTTGACCTATGCTCGGTACTTACGGCCATTGAGCAGTGAGGGATCTTTAACGTGCCAACACTTACTGCGACACGGGACTTCGATTTCTACTGTCTCATCCGAAGGACAGGAAACCAACCTGCCGCCGGCTGGACTCGAACTCACGACCTCAAGATCAAGAGTCGAGCGCGCTACCGACTGTATTTGGGAGAGAATTGCGTTACAATACAATTACTTTACCAAAGTAATGCATTATATTACAATTACATGTATTTTGGAAAATAATGCGTTATATAACATATTGCATTTCATAATTTTAATTATCAAAATAATCACATATACAAAATGTTATACTGAAATCTTGCCCAGATGTCCTTTCAGTTGCCCATTAGACCAAATGTCAATATCTCAACAAATGTGACCAGCCTTCTGAAGGCTCAATAATGTTGACGTAAGTCCTTGACCATAGTCTGTATCAGTTAAGATGAGAGATGTTCCCGGCTCGGAATTTGAAATTTTTGGTTAAGCTTTTTTACAATGTTTTGACTTTTTAACTGATGAAAATGATAGTGAATATGTATCTAGTTTAATTTATACTTCTAACTACCAGTTGATTTTACTACATTTGATTCTAGGAAGTCTATAATTTATGACATAAACCAAATATGATAGATATTTGACAAATCATGGAAAACCTGTGAAATACAGAAGTGGGATCAGGTGTCATAGGATTATACAGAATTTATTTTGAAAAGTAAATCATAGATGATTGTTTATTTTATCAATTGACTTATTTCACATATTTTTTTTCAAAGTATATATTTAAAAAGAGAGTCAACAAATAGTCGGTCACAGAAAATGGAATATTTAAAAAATGAAATATTTTATCTTTCCAAAAGGAAAATGTCGGGAAGCCTGCTTGCACGGAGGAAAATGTAAAAACAACAGATGTAGATGTCCACCAGGTTGGAGAGGAAACAGGTGTCAGTACAGGTATGTCAACAAAAGATCAATAGACACCGATAGGTGAACAAATGTGAAAATAGATAATTATGCACTGATCAGTGAAGAAAAATAAATTGAGATAAAATAGTTATTAACAATTTGTGTTTATTTATCAAAATTATTATAAAGAGAGTTATCTCTCTTGGTTGAATATATATATTCATCAGAACACCTTTGTCCTCTTCTTTGTTATGATTGTAATTTGTTTGTATTGTCTCTATATTGTTTTGTACAGTGTGAGAATAAAGTAACTGAATTGAAAATAATTATGCACTTATAGGTGTAGAGATAGCTATTCACCGATAGGTGCACAAACAATGAAAAGGAAGTTAATCATGCACTGATAGGGGAAAATAGAAATAATTAGTCATCACGGAATCATAAATGTCCTCCGTTATTGAAACAACATGATGGTTCGACAAGTTCAGTATTAAGACCAACTAACTGACTGCGTCAAAGTGCTCTGATTAGTGATGGTCGATACATGACAGCTTCAGTACTAAGACCAACTAACTGACTGCGTCAAAGTGCTCTGATTAGTGATGGTCGGTACTTGAAAACTTCAGTACTATTGTCTGATTCACATAAGATGGCGGGGCGGAGTAACCTTTTGATTATCATACCGATGATTCTACTCACTTTTCGGTTATGACAAACTGAACGATAAAACGTTTTATCCCTCACTGACTAATCTCTTATGTATTGTGACAAGTAGGAACGATATCTCTAGTCAGTGTATTTTTAATGTTATGCTTTATTACCTAAAATTAAACTCGCCCAGTTCAACGAAGGGTTCACAAGTCTCCACCCCACCAGGTTATTTGGATTTTACTATCAGACCAACTTACTGAGTCACAGTGCTTTGATAAGTGATGGTTGGTACTTGTTAAATACTTATCAAACAATTGTCAATATTTAAATGTGACGGTCCTAAATGTGAGATGATCTCCTGAGTCAAGTGGTCGTTAGACGAGTTTTCATATATATTAAGATAAAACAATAATAATTCTGCTTTTTCTGAAGACAACCAGAAATCATAGGCGCTATAACTCTTTTGGAGATTAATTTTTATTAATCACTGTATTGGATGATATTTATTTGATAAAAATATTTCAGGATATATCAATAATAAATCGAATTCTATCAAAAAGATAAAAAACTATATGTTTATATTTATTAGAGGATATGTATATCTGAGGATTTCTGGATTATTTACTTTTCAAAAATGAAAACTGCAAATAATTCAGAAATACTTGTCTGCGTAATGATTACTGTAGAGAATCTTGAATTTCCCTGATTTTATTTAAAAAATGTTTTATCAATGTTTTAATAACAGAGGCTGCACGTATGAGAAATATGTTGTGCCCTATGACAGATCCTATAAGAAGATGAATCGGGAAGAATATACAACCAAGTGTGGACCATGGAGTTGGAAGACATGCGTTAAGACAAGGTAAAGACCGGCGTCCGAAGTCACCAAATTTACTCAGTACTCAAACTCAACTTTTATTTCATTATTTGGACTATAAAATCATTTGTAAAATGTTTAGGTTTGAATGATTAGGAAGCATATTAATATTTTTTATCATTCACATATAAATTTTTGCGTCATACTGAGGATTTTCCTGTAAAAATGAATAAATATGTTGAGTACGGTACTCAAAATTTGAGTACGTACTCAAACAATATTTTAATATTTCTGAAGTTTTCTCCAAATGAGCAATGATTTTTATCATTATTTACAATTATATGCTGTCAATATATAAACATGTCCAGTTACAGGATAAATTTTGAGTGTTTTTACCTTACAATCATGAAAAGTTAGTTGAGCTTGAGTACTGAGTAAATTTGGTGACTTGGGGCCCGGGTGTATCTAATTGTGCTATAATTTTATGAAAGTGGAGGGAACAGAGAGCAAAAAATGAATTGTGTGAAAGCTCCGAACATCTATATTTTATGAAAGTGACGACTGTGCTTTTCTTTGATTTCACCGCAAAATTAAATGTTCGAATTTTGATGCAATATGTATCGGTCTTGGGCAAAATTTAACAATATTTTTAATTTTTAGGTCGCTCGGATTATGTTCTATGTTATTTTCGTTTGCAATATTACTATACAGAATTTTATTTTCTTGTCATAATGTCAGTCGTAAGTTTCATATTTTACCAGATTTAAAAGATAAAAATAATTCTTCTTAAGTAAGAAAGACTAACCAGAAGTTATTACTCTACGCATAATATCAAAGATAAAAGTTTTGCAAAAAAAAAAAAACGATCAAAAAAATAATAATAACAAAAATAAATGCTCAAGACAATTGTTTCTGTCAACTAGATTTCATCAGATGAACTCGAATTTAAAATGGATATAGAGTTACTAAACAAAACGTGGTACCATACGAAGCGTGTTTGAGCAGCAGTTGTACACAAATTAAAATGTCCATGTTTCATATTTAAAGGTTTTCGCAATTCTTCTTATACATATCTTTACTTCTTCGGTAATTTTCATTTCACTTGTTCGAAAGAAGTTTTTAATGCTCCTTCCTGTTAACCAGTTAATGTCAGATAGGCCGAGCTAAACTATTTGAACTAATGACGTCATAGTAAATACGGGACAAAACCCCGCTTGAAGGATGCCATTTTAAAATATTTACATGGAATTTGTCTGATTTTCATAACATTAAGTAAAGTCATAAATGAAAGTTTATTGGCAAAAGTTATGCCCCAACTCGAAAGATATTAGACCTTTATTCAGCCCAACGAATCAAACAAAAGATTGAGTAAAAGCCAGTATTTCTATTTCCAAAGAAAGCCACACGGACAGTAGTTTCTGTTCTATTTGAAATGTATGGTACGTATTGCTGTTTTACGTTTAGCTGGATGAATACAACAAATACATGTACATTAACATTCCATTCTCTGAACCAATATTAAATTTACAAGTTTCATATTTTGTTGATTAAGTTATAGCTATTCAAATGTTTAAAGGGGCATAAGCTTTTTGTTTTTACAAAAAAAAATAACTTCAAGTTATGTCTACTTTTACTTCTTGTACATAATGTAAAATACCTTGTAAGAACTATACACAGTCATATAAAATCATCTCTTTCTATAAATTTTGTAACAATAATGTCAGGTTGAGTGTGGTATGTATATACAAATGACAAGGTTAAATTAATCAATTGCAAGTTACTGATTACCATTCTGGGTTTCGCAAGCAATTTTCACAAAATATATAGGAATTTAAGATTCTTTTTGTGCCTTTCTTTATCTCTTTTTTATTAATGTATATCAATATAAATAAAAAGGCACAGCTAATAATGCCATATTTATAACGAATGAATTTAATTTCTTTTTTTTGTATTACAGAGTACGTTATGAGTTAGTGTATAAGACAATGTACCGAACTGCCTACCGTTGCGTTTAAAATGGATAATACTGATCTGTACAAACATCAACGAGGTATAAAATATACCATGGTTATACAGAACAGCACAGGATATTGATAATGGTCTATATTGTACAGCCACGATAAATACTTTGATAATGTTTATCCACCAGTATGACACTCTCCTATCCACGTTGAAATATGTAATGGATATAACGAAGTGTGTGCACTCCAATTTGACTATCTGACCGAATTGAAATATGTACTGGTTAAAACAAAGTATGTATACTCCATTATGATAATTCGACCTAGTTGAAAAATGTAATGAATATAATAAAGTGTGTGTAGTCCAGTTTGAAGAAGTGTGTTCAATCCAGTATGAGAATCTGACTGGATTGAAGTGTGTAATAGGTATAACAAAGTGTTTGTACTCCACTATCTGATAGAGTTACATCATAAACTGATTATACCGAAATGTGTTTACTGCAATATGGCTATCTCACCGAGTTGAAATGCGTAATGGGTATAACAACGTTATGTGACTGAGTTAAACTACACTTTGTGTAACGAAGTGGAAACATGTAAGGGATATAACGAAAGTGTTTGTATTCCAGTGTGACTATTTGACCTAGTTAATATACTTAATGAATATAGTGATATAACGAACTGTTGTATGTGTTCTCAAATATGGTTATCTGACAGCGTTGAATTGTGTTTTACCCAATTCGACTCTCTGACTCAGTTGGAATACGCCAATTGTAAAACAAAGTGTGATTTAAAAAAACGTACTGAGATAGTTCAACATTCCTTCGATGTATTGAGTATCAAAATAAAAATATGGATCCTGCAAGTGATCGTCGATGAACGTGAAAATTTTAGCAGATGTAATTAATCGAATATAGTATCTGAAAATGAATGTCTCTAAAAATATTTTCATATGGTACAACGTTTCGTATTTTGTTGGTCCCTATAAACTCTTCAAAAATTCATCAGAATTGGAAAAAAAAGGTTATTGGAAACCTCAGTTATTCGTGGAAACTACATAAAATGCATAGTACAAATTGAATGGATTTGATACCTCGATATACATGTCTGTTTGTTATATTTTGTATTTTTGGTATTGTCGATTGTAATATTTCACATATATTTATATTGAGAGAGAGAGAGAGAGAGAGAGAGAGAGAGAGAGAGAGAGAGAGAGAGAGAGAGAGAGAGAGAGAGAGAGAGAGAGAGAGAGAGAGAGAGAGAGAGAGAGAGAGAAAGCAAGCAAGCAAGTGTATGTATCAAGTTGCACGGTGTCAAAGTTTTCGGAAGCTGTTTTGTCAGTAATATCTATCTTTACATGTAATATTTTTAATATCGAAAATTTTGTCGAGTTTTGTGTATACTGTTAAAGATCCTTTAGGAAAATAGTCCGACCGAAAACAGATAGAACACAATAGTAATTTAAAACTGAAAATGCGAACAGAAAACACAATCACTTAACAAATTGGTGCATACTAAAATTTGTTAAAGCATATCAACGCCATTTTGTACACTTTATAACGACATTGTGTGAATCAATACGGAATACTGGAAGAATGCAAACACTATATATATATATACTTTCACCTCAGGGTTAAAAAATTATCATTACATATATTCTATAAACCCAAACTGTCATTCCAATGTTATTTGACTACACATTATGAATATATGTTGCCACTGAATAAAATATTTCATCTTATAATTAATTTCGTGGTCTGTGTTCATCTTCTGAATATCAAGTAAAATGAAGGAGTACCAATGGATAGTCGATACTCTAAGTTCATTAGAATACGACATATTGGACATAAAAATGGTCTCAACATGAAGATCAATTGCGAAACAAAGAGGTATGGGACCAGGTGTCCGGAAAAAGTCATCATTCCATGTTAGCATGTCACACCCATCGCATTTGTACATGGAAACATCGCGGGTTCGGTGGAAAAGGGTAAACTTCGGTGAAAAAATCATCAGTTAGTTTGAGATCTAATTGGCGAAAGGGAGTCACTGTATATGGTCTCGCTCCAGAATACTATCTAACATTCCCTTCCCGAGAGAAGTCTTCATAATGTTGAAGATCCCCGTATCGACCAAAAACCTTCCTTAGTGACGATTGTATGTGCTCAACAACGTAACCCTGTGTGAGTAGTTAACTGGAGAGTCGAGTGACTCTCTAAATAAATCATTCATAAGAGGAGCATAATCTGGCATACCGTATAAGTGAAATGAAAACGCCACAGGCAGGAGAATACGAATATTACTACTCAGGAATGGGATGTTCATGAGATGGAAATCTTGACATATATTGAGAAAAACATCGAATTAGGTCCAAACAGCTGTCATGGCTGAGCAGATTTCACACCTTTTGATTAATCAGTCTATATATTCATTATCGCAATAATTAGTTTAATTCTTTAAAGAAAAACGACGTATCAGGGAATTTGTTTTAACGCAATTAGTAGTTTTATTTTTCAAAGTGAGTCGTAGCATACAAGTACCTCAAATACACATTGTATGATGTATGTCAGTGAATTTCGCTAATTATTCAACATTACAAAGGGTCAAGTGTACGCGAATATATTGCGTGGACCTCAGACCCTGAGGTCCACGCAGAAAATGTATAAGCGAGCTGACACCGGATGTTATGGGGTAAAGTCAACTTGTGCATGCACGGGAGATACTAAAGACCGGATTCTGTCCTGACATTGTCCGGATATGTCCTGACGGTGAATATAACATGTATGCTTGATATAGCCTAAAGATATAAGTTCTTTCCATATGTTGATTTGTTGATGGGTAATGCAAATAGGAAAATAATTATCCTTTTGAAAGAACCAGCGAATGAAGCATTAATATAGGCATTTAACTATAATGTTTATTTATGGTGTAGCTGGTTAACTCATACACATGGAAAATTGGCACTTCAGAAATAATATGCAAATAGATTTGCGAAACTGCTGGGGAATTTATTCCTTATTTTCTATTATATAAAATCCGTATCTTTTATACAAAAAGTATGGAATAAATTGAATGAAAACACAAAATGTATTATAAAATCTGAAAATTTCGGGGTAGACCTTGAACCCCTCGGAAGCCTCCCTATCTGTACATTTCGTCGTCGCGTCATACAAAATACAATTTTTTTAAGGTGTCCTGTATCCGCCCTTGATGCTGATTCATTCAGTAAATCCACAAAAGAAGAATATAGGGACAGAACTTGATTGAGTACTCGCTGGATGTCCAGTTGATCTGTTCGAAATCAAACGCCAGAATTATATGATTTTCAATCGGGTAAGTAGATTGCAGTAAATATCAATAAAGATGCCGAATGAATGGTTGCCTCAGAATGAACACTTGAAGGTTTACGTGTGCACGTAAATTATACTTTTCACCCTACATAGATAAAATATTTGTAACCCTACATAAAAGTTAACAATACATAAAATAGTTTTTACCCTGAACAGATTGTGTTCCCTGTTGAATTTGAACTTTACGGTTCAGATCATATACAAGGATGATTTAATTTTGAGGTTAAAGATCAAAACTAAAGTTATATTTCATATCCATTATATATCATTACAGCTTTTACAATGACTTGTAATGATTTTTATGCATGTGTCAACATTTTTTTTATTTCAACCTAGAATATATTAAGTTTCTGTTTGATACACATGCCTATGGTCCTCGTATTGCAGTCCTTTTTTGAAGGACAGCAAATTGTCCGTATATTTACTTTGTGAGTCATTTAGGTTAACTGTGCTTTTGCGGAGCATAGTGCTATATATAAGCGTCTTAAAGACTTTAATGACGGTAGCATATATATATAAAACGGAAAAAGGTAATAACTAAACTGTGTTTATTTCGCTCAGATAGCACCATTAAAATTCTAAAAATAAGTACTCTGACATATTATGCAATACATTTAAATTTATTATTTGGCTTTATATGATACCATTTACTGTCATTCGGAGACATATATCTGTATTATATTCGAGCTCGGCTGATGAAGTCCTATTGACAGACACTATCGTCTTGGTCCTCTGTTTTGTCTTCTTTCATAAAACCTATAATTTTGGTATTGTTAATAATATTTACAGTATTTATCTGTGGTATACAGAAATACAAGGGCTAATTCTTACTGAGGTGAATCAGCATACCATTTACTAATTATCTGTGTACCACAACGATTTTATAACAATGAATATGCAAAATTTGTTTGATAAACATGGTTTAACAATCTTACCCTCTTAAAGATTGAAACATCATATCCATAAACAGCCGTATGTTTCTATTTGACATTAGATCAGATATAGTTCAAGTAATGTTCAGTTGGCACAAATTTCAGATTCTTTTTCTACCAGTGGGGAAAAAATCGATTCAGAGTACAGTCAGATGATACCAATTGTAATGCATTCTACCTATGGTAAAATAGCGATGATACCATATTGGAAATACAGTGACTGAATATATTAAATAGCTATAATGATTAAACTACTATCACGTTAAAACTAAGATCGATGTTACAATCTTCATACAGAAATAGGCAACATATTTTTTTCGACCAACGAGTTTTGTGCTTATATACATGACAAACGTTCATTGCTATCAATCAAAACAATTTTAATAAGTAATCGTTATGGATGACTCAATTTCATTCATTTCACATCAAACGAAATCATTCTCAAAATCTTGACGCACTACGATCATTTTATGCACTCGGGAACATTTAAAATTTCACGCATGGCAAAGTCATTCTTGACTTGGTCTAAGATTTATATATGTGTACTTGAATTTATTTCATTTGTTGTCTTTGAAATATCATAGGTGTGCTTTCTTAAAATAAATTTCTTCCTTGCAAAAACAAGACAGGATAAGAATCCCCCAGCAA
Source organism: Atrina japonica (assembly GCA_030159075.1). Lineage (NCBI taxonomy): Eukaryota > Metazoa > Mollusca > Bivalvia > Pterioida > Pinnidae > Atrina > Atrina japonica. The sequence goes on from BROG01000273.1 coordinate 729,547, forward strand.
TGAAGAAAATTCCCGCAAAATAATACACAAAGACGTAATCGTCTGTGACATCGGCAATCCACCCTATAAAATAATGAAAGGTCGTTTATTTGAAAGCATTTTTCAAATTGCACAAAATTTCAAATTTCACAATTACATCGTTGAACGCAAAAGCAGAAACAATATGAAAAAGAGAGATGCTGTGACAGTTGGATTTTTGAAACAAATTTGGATATAATGATCTCGATATTTTACCAAGGCTGTAAAATTCTATGCTTATTTAAAACAATTTTTATCTCTACGCGGATCGTGTAGATAAGTTGTAAACATGGGGGATCAAGAAGATATCCAGGTTGGTGGTATACATTGCAAAATGATGTTTGAATTTGTTGTCAATTACACATAAATGTTAACAAATTAATTTGAATAATACATTTATAGTTTATATAATTGTATATCTGTACGGATTTACGTTTATTTGAGGAAGATGAACAAATGGTGAGTGATCCAGCTACTTAGGTCTAACTGATTGAACAGATTGCAAGTTTTCCATGTGTGAGCAAAATATAGATGCACCAAATGTGAGTTCCTAAGAGGTTGGGACCTATTGAGCCATCACACCCTTGACTCTTGGTCACGAAAGAAGCCATAATATTGCATTTGATTGTTCACAATGTGGCATTTCCGAGATCCGGGACGGTTCAGAAAATACAACGTACTGATCATGTGAGAGAATGTAAGGCACTTTTGTCGTGGTATGCGAAGTAAACTGTGTTTGGTAGATGAAATCAACAGAAATAAAAAAGCAAGTGTCGAGATTTGAAGTCATATTGTAAATCGGATTCCAGAGAGAAAAATAAGCCAGACAATTATCGTGGGTGGAATACATTTCATTTAAACAATTTTCCCAATAAAAATATAAACCTACAACTGAAGCGTTTTAGGTCTGTGATACGCTATCGCTGATGTAAACCTCGAGTTAAAACCAGGAGTATACACCTAGCTAATCACTCTTAGATAATAGAAAATGTTTATTAGTTAAAATATTTATTGTATGACATCTGTATCAATCTCAACTTTATCATTTTATCAGCTGATACGTGGACTATTGTAGGTTTAAATGCTTTAAATGTTGTCACGTGGCTATGAAAGTCACATGACAGAGAGTGGTATGTCGAGACATTTCAAAAAAGACGTATGGAGATAAAAACTTATGAATGCGCTATCATTAAAGAACTCACTTCAGATGTGAAAAAATTAAATTATTCATAAATTCTTAATATTTTTTATCAAAATATTCGGTTATTTTAATTAAGATACACCCCTATCTTATCTTGGGAATCCATTTATAAACGTGCAAATATCAAAGTGTTACCCATATCTAAGATCTTATAGAACGGATCAAGTAAGCAAATTACCAAATTCAAGACTGCAGCGATGAAAAATTGACAGATAGATTGATATATTGCTGTGAAATTGTCACATCACCTAGCTACGAACAAAGTATATGAGTGGGCTTTTCCCACTGATTTTACTAAAACCGTAACCCAAACCTCGCACAGAATTTCGGGCTAGAGATAATAACTTACAATTAAAGAGTACTTATATTGTTTTACTTTCCTACATACCTGCGACCGGTGGTCCCAAAATTAAAGCAAATCCTTGAAAGGGCAGAATAAAGCCAAAAGCCATACTAAAAAGCTCTTCTTCGACCAGATCCAAAACAACCAATGACTGCATCAGACCAAATGTTCCTAATACAATTGATATAACGGTATTTCAAAAAATATAAAGTTGTTACGTAGTGTGTATTTCCGATTTAAAAACAACTGAAAGACAAACATTTCTTTATACTCAAATTAACCAAGATATAGTTGTACAGTACACTCCACAGTAATATTTAAACATTTTCTGAAAAAAAAGTTAATAAAAACATAAGCATAAAAAGTAAAAGCTTACCGCTTGATATTCCAACTAAGGCACCGTAAGTTATGAAGGCGGATAAACTCCTGGAGAACGTACAACAAATCGTTCCAATTCCATAGATCGTCAGGACTATCCCATTTACTATTGCTGCATTGATGTAACTACTTTCCAAAAGAGCTCCTACGGCAACTCTGCCTATTATACCTATTTTGCAGAGTTAAAATCTTAAATTGTTAAAAATTTGGTTTCGAAAAGATCATGTTTACAACTTGAAATGGTATAAAATTTGTACTATATGTTGACTACTTGGTATACCTGTCTGTTACAGTCCTTTTGGTTGTGGTCTGATGTTTTGAGACAAAGTATCTTTCAAGTCGAAGACTGTACATCATAAATGCGAAAAATTGATTAACAATAAAATATTAACTCGCTGTTTGCAACCTTGACTGAAAACAGGTGAAGTTGACGTGACAAAAGTCTGTTTACAGTTGCACAGATTTATGCATCAACGCTGGATAAAACGACGCCACTATACTGGACTAATATATTAAGTGTACAACTGTGTTAGGTTATGACAATTTAATCTTTAATGAGTATGATTGTTGAATTCAAAGATATTAACCAACAACAAACTTTTGTTCTTTGGGACAGAAGTGTCATAGTGCAAGATTTAAGCCAATAAAATGGTAGAAATAGTCACGTGATAGCTAACATTTTTTTCCCATTGGACATTATAATAAACTTCATTTAAGCTGGCGGGGTGGAGTATTGTGAACCCTTTCTTGACCTGGACAGGTTAAACTTTTAGTTTATAAAGCATAAGATTAAAATAACACTGACTGGAGTAATCGTTCCTACTTGTTACCATACATAAGATAGTATCCAGTGAGAAATAAAACGTTTTTCCTGTCATAACCGAAAGGTGAGAGGAATCATTCGTATGGTAATCAAAAGGTTACTCCTCCCAGCCATCTTATGTAAATTGGACAATTAAATCAAATTGACTTGCCTGTTATTCCAGATGTTGTAATAATAATCGGAATGTCGCTTTTCTCTATACCATACTTAATTGCTAACCCAGGTGTCATGTTAAACGGGATCAAATACATGAAAGCAACACATATTCCGGAAACGGTAAATAACATGAACCCGGGTTTAGAGAATATTTTCCTGGTTGCAGTTTTGATTTCTTTGGTGTTGGTAATTTCTCTTTTGTTGTCACTTACAGACCGTTCTGAAAAGGAGAAATTGCAAATTAGAGAACAAATTAAATTGACAACACGCATAGGTGACCAACTCCCATTTTAAACTTTAAATATTAAATCTGTTGAAAATTTCTTGGCAATATTCAATAGGTTCTGACTACCACATTAAAACAATCCATATATATATATATATATATATATATATATATATATATATATTATATATATATATATATATATATATATATATATATATATATATATATATATATATATATATATATAGTGGAATCTCGCTATTAAGACCACTGCCTATCTGACTCAAAGTGTTCTGATTGGTGAGTTGATCTCTTAAGTGAGGTTATGGACTAATTCATTGTTTATGAAGATACTGGAAATTCATGGTCTTAAGTGTGAGGTAGTGTCTCCTAAGTGAGGTGATCTTTAGGCGAGGTCCCATTGTGTATAACGGAAAAATAAACATGGGTAACAATTTGTGTCAGATATTTAACTGCGTGACCTGAAATTATTGAAAGCGTTATACCATTTTACTGTCTTCATTGGTTTTACGGTAGACAGCCAGTCTAGGTTACATTCTGTTATATTACCAAAATAATCACCAGTAACACGGATGGATAATTCTTATCATTAATTAAGTTCATGTGACTTGCACAAGCTTACGTTGCCGAACGCTTGAAATCGTCGTTTAAGAAGATTTATGGTCGATACGGGGATCTTATTAAACAAACGAAGCCCCCCTCTCAGAAATATTAGATAGTATTCTGGAGCACGACCACAAACCGTTACTCTCTTTCGCCAATCGTGCTGTTCTCTGAACTTTGGCGTTTCACCAAACTTGACCTTTTCACCGAATACAGAGACCTTGTCCCATCCCGTTTGAGATTCGCAATTATTCTTCATGTTGAGGCCATTTACACCTAATTTGTCTTGATGGACTTGAGTTTCGATTATCAATTCTGCTTCTTCATTTTTACTTTACCGAGATGTAATAATCGGACGTGGGCTGGAGATATTTACATAAAAACCTGTATCTTTTCAGCAGGTGTACAGATTGAATTGTTTGTATCTTGTTGTTTAACTTACCACTCACAAATCTTTCACTCATACGGAAACGTCATCAAATGCCGGTGAAGGGCTTCAAATTTTGGCCTATACTCGGCACTTACGGCCATTGAGCAGTGAGGGTTCTTTAACGGACCGACACCAACTGCGACACGGGACCTCGAATTTTACTGTCTCATCCGAAGGACAGGAAACCAACCTGCCGCCGGCTGGAGTCGAACTCACGACCTCACGATCAAGAGTCGAGCGCGTTACCGACTGAGCCAGGCCGGCTCTACAGATTGAATACATGTATATAATATGTAAACCTTCACACCTATAGTCACTTCCATGTTCTGTCTTATATGCAGACATGACATCATAAATATAATATTGATTTAATGAATGTTTATTAATCCTCACTTGTTTTACATTTTAACTGAGAAATGTCAAAGCAATATAAAACAGGGTGAAAAATCAGTAATATAGATATATTCTGATCGACATTGATGAAAAAACATAGTTTCTGCCAGATGATGGTAATACGCACCTGGTCTGAATAATGCTCCAGGTAATATTGATAGAAAACAAATACCAGATAAAGCTAAAAATGTCCACTTCCATTTAACAACTTTCAGTAGGTAATTGATTATAAAAGGAAATGTTATTGTTCCAACACCACTTCCGGCTGATGCAAATCCAAGAGCAATGGACTTTCCTTTTGAAATATGAACGCTGACCATTGTACAGGCAACAAGATGTAGAAACGCAAATCCAACACCTGTTGAAGAAAATAAAAGATACTGCTCCTAAGGAACACCTTTCGTTAGTTTTTCGTAAAATTTCAACCTACATCCCTACAGCAATGGAAGCTATTGGAATAGTTAGGCGATGAACTTTTTCAACAAACAAAACAGAATATACCTGGTGCTGAACGCAAAACATCTTTTCAGATGGGAATTAAGAACGGCCGTCATCTAAAGCTGGGAACAAATAGTATAGCTATGTTTTAGCCTTATATCACATACTTTCGGTGTATTTCCCAGTTACACACAATAAATTGTGTTTTTAAAACCTCCGTTTAATAAGAATTAGATATTTTTCATAAACATTGATTTGATAAAATTCAACTTGTCATGTCAAGAGTTAAACACTTATTCGATATTCTGTTTTTTGTTGAGAAAAAACACCTCAGTGAAAAGCAGATAGACGATCTCAGATTATATTTTAGTTGAGTAAAACCCAACGAACCAAATGAAACAGGTGATATTATACCTGTACAAATATGGAATTACCTAAATTCCTTTAAACATCTTAATAGAAGTAGACTTATCTATAATTTTATAGACAATCAAAATTGACTTCAAAAATATATTTTTAAATCAGAATTCAGAACATGAATATTACTGATATTACAGAAGCAAATATGATTAAATTAAATCGGAAAATATGTTATGTTGAAACAGCAACTTGAGCAGAAATTAAACCAACAAATAATTGGACAAAAACGAAGAAAACATAGGTTAAACATAAGTTAGGATTATAACATGGAAGATATAAAACAAATAATGAAGATGCCAAAGAGATAGTAAAACAAACAATGAAAATACAATAGATAGAGCAAGAAAAAGCAATGGAAATATCAAAGTTGTTGTAGGACAAACAATAAAAATATCAAAGATGTAGTAAGACAAACAACGAAAATACCAAGGATATAGTAACAAATATAATGAAAATGCCAAAGATATAGTAAAACAAGCAACGAAGATATAGTAAAACAAATAATGAAAATACCAAAGATACAGTAAGAAAACCAATGATAATACCAAATATATAGCAAGAAAAACAATGAAAATACCGATGTTATTGAAAGAAAAACAATAAAAATACCAATGTTATATTAAGACAAACAATGAAAATACCAATGTTATAGTAAGACAAAACAATGAAAATACCAATGTTATAATAAACCAAACAATGAAAATACCAATGATATATTAAGACAAACAATGAAAATACCAATGTTATAGTAAGTCAAACAATGAAAATACCAATGTTATAGTAAGACAAACAATGAAAATACCAATGTTATAGTAAGACAAGCAATGAAAATACAAATGCTATTGTATAATAATGAAAATACTGAATATATAAAAACACAAACAATGGAAATATTTATGTCATAGTAAGACAAACAATGAAAATGGAGTAAAGAATAAAAGTGAATGTGTATTTGGTACTGTAAACCAACGGGTTATAACATATTCTGTGTCAAATTATTGTGATGACAAACGTGCTATTGATGTTAGGGAAAGGAATAAAGATAAAAAAGTATTGAACGGAATTACATCGGTCGTTTCTTTCAATAAAACTTCATCAATTGAGTTCAAATTTAGAATAGATTCTCAACTAAGGGATATTGAAAACAGTATTTGAAATGTTTCATTAATAAAAACGACTCCGTCAGAATTGGAATATATATATATATTTTGGACAAACACGGACCTCTGGAAATCAAGAGATGGGACCAGGTGCCATATCGAATCTGAAAGAACCATCCCTGCCGAAAGGTCACACAATTGACCTTAAAAAAGTAACATTTCGCTCGAATGTTTTTCTTTCAAATTCTTAACTTTCCTAAAGTTAAGACAGTAATCTTTTTACAGCGGGTAATAATAGACGGATTTGGCAGCACGTTTATGTTGATTATTTGGCCTTGTATGATACCACTTTTTTCTTTCGGAAATACACATCTATACTATATTAAATTTGAGCTCAACTGATGAAGTCTGATTGACAGAAACGATCGTTTTGAGTATTTGATTAGACTTTTATTGTAAAACTGTAACTTTGGTATTGTTTGTAATATGTATGCCTGATATTATGCATACAAATCGACTTTGGCATTTACAGACAGGTAAGTGAGTGTGACTGGTCATCAGGGGATGCTTACTCATCCATCTTAGACATCCTGAACATACCTTCACTTTTTGGTATCGGAGAGTTTATATATTTAACAGATAGATTTATCGATATATCAGCTTAAATATTGTGGGTCACATATCTCAGTAAAGTTTTCACTAAGGAGTTCAAAGCAGCTATACCTGTTTTCACCTGTCATGATTTTCACACACACAACAAAAGCAATTTCATACCTGTCAAAAGCCCGTATGTAAAGTAAAACTGGTAAACAGCTGTTACAAACATACTAGAAGCCATCCCAGCAGTCACAAAAACAGTACCGGAAATAGCTAAAATTCTACATCCAAATCTCTTCTCTAATACTCCCACCAAAGGCCCTGCAAATGGTGAAGATATTTTTGCTATTCAAAATATAATCAAACATCGAATACATATCTATTTATATACCCACCTACCTAACTACCTTCCTATCTATCTATCTATCTATCTATCTCTATCTATCTATCTATCTATCTATCTATCTATCTATCTATCTATATATATATATATATATATATATATATATATATATATATATATATGAAAAAAGAACAACAACAGTAACAACAACAACGACAACAGCGACAAAAACAACAACAATGATACTTATAACATCTCAGATACAAAAGTATAAATCTTTAGGATGTCCAGGATATAGATACAAATCTGGTAAAAATGGACAAACACGGACCTCTGGAAATCAAGAGGTGGGACCAGGTGCCATGGAGGAGTAAGTATCCCAGTCCACAGTCAGGTCCAAATGAAACATATGAGGAACAAATCCTCGTCACAATTGGTACAGAACCGCCAACGAAAAGACAACTCAACATTTCACCCAGAAAATACTAATATGGATATTACTACTACTACTACTACTACTACTACTACTACTACTACTACTACTACTACTGCTGCTGCTGCTGCTGCTACTACTACTACTACTACTACTGCTTCTACTACTATTACTACTGCTGCTACTACTACTACTAATGATAATAATTGTCGGATTTGAACTTTTCAAAACCTCCTGTAATAAAAGAAATAATGCACATCAATACAAACCCAAGGACAACATGAGTCCAGTACTTAATGACGAAATCCAACTCGTAGCACTATTGTTTGATTTAAAATAATCCAGGATTTCAACATAAATTATTCCAAATGACTGCACTATACCCATTGTAATAAAATGGAAAAAGAAACTTCCCATTACAATGATGGTGATACCATAACATTTTAAGGACATGTTATGTTTTCTTCGCACTTCTACCCCCTCAGTATATAAATTTAATTAACAAACTGTCTATATGTACGTCTGAAAATACGTGTTTATATACTAAAGAGCCTAGTCAGACAACAGGTTTAACTGTTTCAGTCATGTGAACCGTGTCTAATCTCATATCAAGAGTTATCATTATGATCACCACTTCGGCATTAAGATTTAATGACGCAAAACTCAATACTCTACAATTATAGCGAGCGCCGCTCGCGAAGCGAGCTTTTATGGTAATGCGTATGTGTAAGTACAAATAGGTCAAATTTACACATACTATGAGCAAAAAAACTTTCGTCTAACAGTCCCGGGTCAAGTTCGCGATGAATATTTCATTTTTATCGAGAAGGTCAAAAACAATATTTGTGATCATATATCACATCATGAAAAAATTTTAAAAAATACTACGAAGGCAAATAAGTCCTTATTAATCGCACACCGGATTTTTAAAAACTGGTTGACAGCGTCTCCAAGCAGACGCCATTTTTTACCTACCAGAAATGAAGAGTTCCGACCAAGGGCGTTAATGGCTTTCCTAACCCGACATGCTCAATTACGCTGGATGGTAGGACTCGCGCCAGACATCGGATATTTCTTAACTTGTTAATTTCAAAATAAGTTTTTAAAAAATGAACAGACAGTTATTTTGAGAATATTGAGATGTACTCATGTTGCAATTATCTTGTTTACGAGAGTCCTACTATTGCAAGTCCCATGAGGTCATTTCTGGGATTCTTTCACGGAGATCGAAATACTCTCTCGTATCATACCATGTATGATTTTAAATGTTACTATCGGTTATTAACGTAGAATTATTTTGGAATCAATTTCACTAACAAAAAATATGATGGAAATTAACATTAACATATGCTAGTAACTGTGAACGCTTCAAATGAAAGATTGTATCGATTTACTGACGTAAAAGTTAACAGTAAATTCCGACAAACATGACAGATTAGCTACTTTCTAAGGGGAAGAAACTCGGTCATCCTGCAGAAACATTTTTTAAAATTATGTACACATTTACAGTAGAAAATAAAACTAGCCGATACAAACTTTCTATATAGGTTTTTAACACTTCCATAACCACACAGAAATTATTAGATGAAGATAAAAGAACAAGTCAATAATTATCTGAAATGAAAATTTAATTTAAAGCTCCCCTCTCCCCTCAAAAAAAAAAAAAAAAAAAAAAGAAAGGAAAAGAAAATGCATTTTATTTACTTTGTAATAAAATATAGACTAATCTCCATACATATCATTTTGCTGTGATATTTTTATTTTACTTCCAGTAGCCTATATTTTGGTGTTCATGACTTCACTGGTATCACTGATTAAACATCGAACTAAGCCTTTTGACTTCTCTGACGTATCATAATCTTATGCCGGTACACGACTTACTTACTTCTAAATATTGAATTTCTATGTGGCAAATTTAACTGTAGATCTATATTGTTATATTTTGATTCCAAATGATATATATTTAAAGAAAAAAATAATCATTACATCTGAAGAGGAACTGATAAATATTTTAGTTGACTTTAGTACACCGAACTTTATAACAGCAAATTTACAGAACAATGAAATTTTAGGTTTAAACATGTTATTGGTTGAAAAAAAAAAAAAAAAAAAAAAAAGAACAATAACATATAAGTCTGATAAACCTTGCTTGCTTGCTTTGGCTTAATGACTAATTAATTGCCATTCGTCCATGAGAGGCACGGAGAGAGATGTTTAGTGTGTGTGTGTGTGTGTGTGTGTGTGTGTGTATATATATATATGTGTGTGTGTTTATGTCCTTGCTTGAGTGGTTTGTTCTTCCCATGGCTTTTTAAATTGTCACTACACTTGTCATCAGATGAACCGATCAACAAAATTGTTTTAATGTAACATATGCAGGAGAAAAGCATAAATAGAAGTTCTAGAAAAAAATTAATCCTGAAAGTGTCTCTCTCTCTCTCTCTCTCTCTCTCTCTCTCTCTCTCTCTCTCTCTCTCTCTCTCTCTCAAATTTAAACATCATTGTTATAATATGTATAGATATTTTCGAAAATCTATCGCTGCTATCTCACACCTACTATAATTATGTTTTTGTATGGTGTCTGAATACTTGTTTCCACTCATCATTTGGATTTAAACCAATATTTATTATCGACACAATTTTATTCTAGCATAAATTTGATGATATGCAACAACAAAAAGACTCAAGTAAAGGAAAAATTCATGGTATTTTCCATCTAACAAACATCTATCTATTTACATTACTTCTTCAGTTTAAATTCTACTATTGTTCATAATCTGCATCCAAAATTTCATTATTAAAATGAATTGCATTGTTTTAAAACACTTTAGTGGCCATTCATAACTGTGATATATTTAAGAGTCTTGTTGAATATTCGTATTTTGATGCTCTTTTAAGTATACAGATGTATTTTACCAGGGCTCACCCTGCCATTAGTCAATAATTCATCAAGCCATGGATTCATTTTTCTCATCATTGGTTAAACATAAAATTGGCTAATTTTCTGCCTAATTTTTGTTCCTGTTTGGTGCATATTTTGAGCGATCACAGACAAATATGTTTGACCACTGATAAATAAAGCCTAGGCTCTCTATATTGCTGGTTTGAAAGCATCAGTAAGACCAAGGACAGTTTTCACTGTAACAGCGCTAGCAGGATTTCTTGAAAGTTATCCCATTGGCCAATCAAATCAACCACCAGAATTTGACAAAAAATTGCAACATGTATATATAAGGGTCATTATAAAAAAATGTAGATATTTGTGTGATAGTACAAATGTCTTTATATTTTGTGGTGTCAGTGATTTAAACGTCTTCATGTTTTACTTATAGGCATGAACAAAAATAGTTTTCTAACAAGATAGGATATATTTTTGTTATATCATGAGATTTTTAGGCTTTGAAATGGTCAAATTCAGTATAAAACATGTGTGACTTGGCCGTGGTATGAAGGATTTTTCTAATTATTTGTTTAAAAAGCATATATTTTAATTTTTATTTTGCATATGTTTCTTCTATAACATGTGTTTTGTTTAAATAACATATCACCATTTTGATAGAACTATTACAGATTCGAGTGAAAATTTTTGTGAAAACCTATGTGCTTTTCGCCGTGTCCTTTGTGTTACTGGGTTGAACATCAAGTAAGTAATTGTTATCTCCCTTATTACAAACCCTAAATAATAGTTCCCCCCTGAAGTACTACTTCCTTTCAGGAATTATGGGTATTAGAGCAGACAGCATGTTTATTTCTTAGCATCAAATTTAGCATCAAAGGTATCTAATTTTGGTGCGATAGCGTAATTTTTAATCGTGTCCTAAAAGTTACTGCTCTTTCAAGCACTAATCATAAAAATGTAGAACCAAACTTGTGACCAGTATTCCATCTTGTTTATATAGTTAAATATATCAGGTTGATCCTTTTGGGGCCAGGGAGAATTCATTTTAAACAAATTATAAATACCAATGAATATGTCCCTTGTGATACAGTCACTTGTGTTACCAAGAAAAGGGTAAAATTTGCCATTTTGTGTGTGTACATTCATATTGGGATACAAATTTGATAAAATAGACTATTAGAGACCTATAACTTGGTTTATCACAGTAAAATTTATCTATTCTTTGAAAAAAAAATGTTACAAAAATTACCTTTAACAGAAGTGTATAGTAAATTTACTAAAATGTTTTAGTAACACAAAGGACGCTTGCAGCTAGCAAGGGGTATATTTTTTCATTTTTGGAAAATTTTCAAGTTCAAAGATAATGTTTAGTATTCGTTTCTAACATTTGAATATCAGAATGTTTCAGTTAAATAAAATTTGAATAAAAATGAGTTACTTAATTATTCAAGAAAACAAAATTTAAATATTGACATATTTTGATAAAGACCCATAAACCAGTAGTTTGCACTTGCCATCAGCCTGTTGTCTCATTATCTTAATGCAAGAATCTCGAGGAAAAAGTGTCAAATAAGGTGCAGAATTTTGGTTTATCTATGAACATTTATTTCTTTATCACAGGCAACATAGAAACTTTATAAAAGTTAAACAAAGCGTCAAGAAAAACAAAAAACAAAAAACCCCGGAAAATGCGGGATCTGTAGCACAATGCCACTCATTACATGTATGTCTCTTATTGCCAATACCGTATTCTACCCAATAAGCGCCTACGAAAAAAAAGAAAAAAAAAGATGTTGGCGCTTATTGGAACTGATCAATAGTCAAACTGAAGAAAAGCATTTAATTTTTTACAAGGGTCAGTGGTAAAATTGTTGTAGTTAATACAGTGGACACATATTGACATTCTTGTGTTGTATGGGGCTAGAGAGAACTGTTATTTACGTTTTTGTGGTCCACATTGCCTTGTCAGTTGGCTAGGAAAGGTACGTGATCATGTGTAAAAAGGGGAGGGGTGCTTATAAGCTTATAAATAGGGACATGGATGCTTATTGGATTGAATGTGGTATCGGTGGAGCAGCATATCATTATCAACATTTGTCAGATGTATCGATACATGGGCATTTCACTAAGAAGTTTTACTTTTAAAAATTGTCCAAACAATGACCGAGCTGCGCTCGCTTTCAAGGTTTTGCCTTAATTCATATTAAACACCTAACATATAACTGATGTACTAGTATAGTGCTTTCAGTACATATAGGGCAGAGAAAAATAGCAGAAAATAAAATACATGTGTACTAATAGCTAGCGCAGTTTTTATGGCAATGCGTATGTGTTAGAACAAATTTACACATACTTTGAGCAAAAAAACTTTCGTCTAACACTCCTGGGTCAAGTTCGCGTTGAATATTGCATTTTTATCGAGAAGGTCAAAAACAAAATTTGTGATCATATATCACATCATGAAATTTTTTTTTAAAATAGTACGAAGGCAAATAAGTCCTTATTATTCGCACACAGGATTTTAAAAAACTGGTTAACAGCGTCTCCAAGCAGACGCCATTTTTTAACCTACCGGAAATGAGGAGTTCCGACCAAGTTCTTTAATGGCTTTCCTAGCCCGACATGCTCAGTTACGCTGGATGGTAGGACTCGCGCCAGACATCGGATATTTCTTAACTTGTTAGTTTCAAAATAAGTTTAAAAAAATGAACTGACAGTTTATTTTTGAGAATACTGAGATGTACTCATGTTGCAATTATCTTATTCACGAGAGTCCTACTATTGCAAGCCCCATGAGGTCATTTCTGGGTTTCTCTCCCGGAGATCGTAATACTCTCTCGTATCATACCATGTATGATTTTAAATTTTACATTCGGTTATTAACGTTATTAACATATTAACTGTGAACGCTTCAAATGAAAGATTGTATCAATTTACTGACGTAAAAGTTAACAGTAAATTTCGACAAACATGACAGATTAGCTACTTTCTAAGGGGAAGAAACTCGGTCATCCTGCAGAAACATTTTTGAAATTTGTGTACACATTTACAGTAGAAAATAAATTAGCCGATACAAATTTTAACACTTCCATAGCCAAACAGAAATTATTAGATGAAGATAAAAGAACAAGTCAATAATTATCTGAAATGAAAATTTAATTTAAAGCTCCCCTCTCCCCTCAAAAAAAAAAAAAAAAAAAAAAAAAGAAAGGAAAAGAAAATGCATTTTATTTACTTTGTAATAAAATATAGACTAATCTCCATACATATCATTTTGCTGTGATATTTTTATTTTACTTCCAGTAGCCTATATTTTGGTGTTCATTAATTCACTGGAATCACTGGTTAAACATCGAACTAAGCCACTTCTTTGACGTATCATAATATTTGACTACTAATCTTATGCCGGTACACAACTTAGTTACTTCTATATATTGAATTTCTATATGACCAATTTAACTGTAGATCTATATTGTTATATTTTGATTCCAAATGATATATATTTAAAAAAAAAATCATTACATCTGAAGAGGAACTGATAAATATTTTAGTTGACTTTAGTACACCCAACCTTATAACAGCAAATTTACAGAACAAATTTTAGGTTTAAACATGTTATTGGTTGAAAAAAAAAACCCAAAACAAGACGTTTCAAACATGGATACTTAGGTTTTATAGACAATTACGTGCGCACGTAGCAGCAACCCCATTTAATTTTTTATTTTTCCATATAACATTTGTATACATAACTATCTCGCTTGCCTTTTTATGTTTGTTTACACTTATTGTCAGACAGATGATTGAAGTTAGCCAGAGTAGTTTGTAGTAATTAATAACACAAGTCATGTGATTTTCAGTTGTAATAGTACGGTGTATGGTGAGTTTGATTCAATAAATGACATAATGTAAACCATTGTTTTCCATTTGATAATCTGTATGTGTTTAACTGAACATTATTGATCTATGTATCTATGTTAATATATAAAAAATTCAGATACCAAAGTATAAATCAATAGAATGTCCAGGACATAGATACAAATCCGGTAAAAATGGACAAACACGGACCTCTGGAAAGCAAGAGGTGGGATCAGGTGCCATGGAGGAGTAAGCATCCTCTGTTGACCGGTCACACCCGCCGTGAGTCCACAGTCAAGTCCAATGTTAAGTGATCATGACACATTTACATAATTGTAATTCGTGGTTTTATAATTTGCAGTCTTTTAACCTCGCTGGAGGAGTAAATAAAGCACCTTCAAAAAGAACATTTTTGTTTAAACTATAAGGAGTGTTTATCTGTGTATTTTACATATATAATAACAAATAAGAGCTGTACATCTTATCTTATATTCCTACATATTTTGTGAAAATAATGTAAGGTCCATTGTGGTATTCATATACAAATAGTACGGCTACGTGTTTCAATTGCAAGTGAAAAAATGCCAAACCCGGGTTTCTGAAGCAATTTTTACAAAATATAGGAATTTTTATGCCTGCCATATATCTTTAGCTCTTTTATCGTCTATGTCGTCGTTAACTTTTACACATTT
Source organism: Atrina japonica (assembly GCA_030159075.1). NCBI lineage: Eukaryota > Metazoa > Mollusca > Bivalvia > Pterioida > Pinnidae > Atrina > Atrina japonica. The sequence continues at coordinate 744,919 of BROG01000273.1, forward strand.
TCGAAATCTTCTCAAGAACCAGTAGGCCAATTTTAACCAAACTTGGTATATAGCATCCCCATGTAAACCCGCATAACTTTTACAAATATAAAAGGGCTAGGAACAACACGGGCCTCGAAGGGGGCCAAAAAGTACCAAAACTTTGTACATCTTTAAAAATCTTCTTCTCACGAATCAATAAGCCACTAGGGGGCGCTTCAGTGACACAGGATACAATTGTATTACAAATTGTTTAATAACTCAAATCTGATAGAATTTTCTATACAAAGATATATGAGAAAGTTGTTAGAAATTATCTAAGGGTCATTTTGACAAAATTTCAAGGTTACAGGGTCAAAAGTCAAGGTCACAGACACCTAAGTAAATAGAAAATGTAAGTTTTTGGGGTAAAATATTAGACATTTTTTACTACATCTCCAGAACCATTGGTTCATTTGAACCGAACTTGAAGTATAACCATGTAAAGCCATATATAGTTTGCAGATGAAAAGGGGCTAGGACCAAATATGGCTGTTATGGCGAAATATAGAGCGAATGAGTCAGCAGATATTTTTATTTAATGCATGTATCTCTAAAATTATTAAAGCTAGAAAAAAAAGTTTCCTTAAAATGAGCTGCTTGCAAAAATCTATCAATATTTCATTTTGATGGAAATTGTCAGGTCGACTCTTTTGTGAGTTATTTCCCCTTTTTGTGGATTTTCATGTTTTTTTTATTTTTAGTCATTATCTTGAAAAGTATTATAAATAGATAGAAAGTGAAAGCAACAAATATGTTCAGCATTCAAAGATCTACACAAAAGTCAGTTGGACTGAAATTGTCAGGTCACGCCCTTATTTACGTTGATTTTTCGTGTTTTTGGATGTTTTTTGTAAGTATCCTGAAAAGTATAATAGCTAGAGTAAAAATGAAAGAAACAAAAATGATCAGCACGCAAAGATCTACAAAAGAGTCAATAGGTGCCAAAATTGTCAGGTCACCCCGTTATTGGAGTTATTTCCCCTTTTAAGTTGATTTTTCATGTTTTTGAATGTTTTTTGACATTAGATTGAAAAGTATAATAATACAAAAGTAATAATACAAAAACGTAGATAGGGTCAAAATTGTCAGGTCATCCCTTTTAAGAGTTATTTCCCCTTTTAAGTTGATTTTTCGTGTTTTTTTATGTTTTGACAAGATCTTTTGACATTGGATTGAAAAGTATTATAGCTAGAGTAAAAATGAAAGAAACAAAAATGTTCAGCACGCAGAGGTCTACAGAAAAGTCAATAGGGCCGAAATTGTCAGGTCACACCTTGTTGGAGTTATTTCCCCTTTTAAGTTGATTTTTCGTGTTTTTGGATGTTTATTGACATTATCTTAAAAAAGTATAATAGCTATAGTAAAAGTGATAGAAACAAAATATAGTCAGCACGCAAAGATCTACAGAAAAGTCAATAGGGTCGAAATTGTCATGTCACCCCCTTATTGAAGTTATTTCCCCTTTTAAGTTGATTTTTCATGGGTTTTTTATGTTTTTGACAATATCTTGAGGATTATAATAGCTAGAGTGAAAGTAAAAGAAGCAAAAATGATCAACACGCAAAGATCTAGAATAAAGAGTCAATAGGGCCAAAATTGTCAGGTCATCCCTTTTGGAAGCTATTTCCCCTTTTAAGTAGATTTTCATGTTTTTCGATTTTTTTTTTTTTTGGGGGGGGGGGCATTATTTTGAAAAGTGTAATAAATAAAATAAATGTTAAAGAAACAAAAATGTTCAGCGCAAAAAAATCTACAAAAAAGCCAATTGGGCCGAAATTGTCAGGTCACCCCTTATAGGAGTTATTTCACCTTTTAAGTAAATTTTTCATGTTTTTGGATGTTTTTTCACATTATCTTGAGGAGAATAATAGCTAGAGTAAATGTGAAAAAAGCAAAAATGTTCAGCACGCAAAAATCTACAAAAACGTTGACACTTTTAATTAGATTTCTGATGTTTGTAAAATGGATTCTGTCAATAAACGGTCCACTAGTTTATGTTTTGGACTTTTTTTTACATTATCTTGAAATGTATGATAGATAGAGCGAAAGTGATAGAAGCAAACATTTTCAGCATGCAAAGATCTTCAAAAAATTACACATGGCTATGCCGACCCTTATGGTAGTTATTTCCCGTTTTTAGTGGATTTCTTATGTTTTCGACAGTTATGTTGTATTATCTTGAAAAGTATGAATGATAGAGAAAAAGTGAAAGATGCAAAAATGTTCAGCAAGCAAAATTACAAAAAAGTCAACAGGGCCGAAATAACCAGGTCGACTCTTATGGGAGTTATTTTCCCTTTTTAGTGGATTTCTTATGTTTTGGACTGTTTTGTCCTATTATCTTGAAAAGTGTAATAGATAAAGAAAAAGTGAAAGAAGGAAAAATGTCCAGCACGCAAAGATCTACAAAGAAATCAAAGGTCCGAAACTGCGGATGGATTTATGAGAGTTATTTTCCCTTTTCAATGGATTTCTCACGTTTTAGACAGTTTAGACAGTTTTGTCCTATTATCTTGAAAAGTTTAATATATAGTGTCACAAATGAAGCAGTTGAAAGCAACAATTGAATTATGAGTAAAAACCACAAACACCCATATTTGACACAGTTTCAATAAATAGAAAATGCAAATTATTTAACAAAGCCTCCTTTGAAAAGGACCCTCTATTCCAATGAACCTTTCCCAATTATACATTTCCCTCAGTTGACCGTTAAGGCCCTTTGAGTTTTAAAAATATCAAAAAAAAAAAAAAAAAAAAAAAAAAAAATCAAAGTTGACTCAAAATATTGAGTTTTATGTTTAGGTGACCCTTATACATAGGTTTAATTTAATTGAAGAATGCAGTCAAGGGACTTGAAAAAACTGGCCTTTATAAACAGGTATTCCTTATATAGAGGTGACCACTATAGCAGGTTTTACTGAGGGAATAAATGATCTTTTAAATGTATCTACTCGAAATATTGGCATTTGATAGTTGTCAGGGTTACGAAAATTTTTGTTAAGGTCACTCCGTCTTGGAGGCAGTAAACAATGAAGATATTCTGGAACTAGCCTGTTGTGAATTTTATAAAAAGTAGATAATTTAGATTTCTCAAGTCCTGATTTCAAATGTACCCACCCAGTTTCTAGGTATAATGACTCACGAGAGGAAGGGTCTTGTAATCAGTGAAGTTTCTCCAAAGAGTAGGATTGTCGACATTAGTTAAAGGGGTGGCTAGCTCTAGAAAGAAACCTCCTTCACCTCATTGGGAAAGACTGGCTCTAAGATAAACCTTTTCCTTTTTGTAGGGAGGGCTTTCTCTCTAAGGGAATGACTGGTTTAACGAGAAGTCTCACTCTAAGACACCGGAGAATTTTAAATTCAATTTCTGTATTTTTGTAAAACACATTTATATTGTTTTTCTGCCACGGTAGGTTAATCGGCTATATATAGCATTTAATAAAAAAAAAAAAAAAAAAAAAAAAAAAAAAAAAAAAAAAAAACAATACAAAACAAAACAGATGTCAAATTTTGGATCAGTTGAGTTTATTAACATGTAATCAAGCCGAGTGATGAAACGCTACAACGCAGTTATATAAAGGAAGCTGAGTTTCAGTTTCAGCTAAACTATCATTAGCCTATATATTATCATCTTTAATTACATCAGCGTCGGAAGCAAATTAAAAGTGGGGGGGCTAAACCAACTTAAAACACATACACACGCCAGAAACGTCTATGTCCTATGTCTATATTTCCAAAAAAGTGGGGGGGGCTAAGCCCCCCCCCCTAGCCCCCCCCGGTTCCGACGCAGGCCCTATGAATTATGTAGTTTTTCACGGTCTGATTCTAATTGTTTTTCTCTGTCGATTGTTGACTTTATGACACAAATTGAGATTGCTTCGTCAATACTATCTCCTTCCCCATCCCATTCCGTCCCCACTCCAATGCGCTCTGTCACCGGGGTGTTTGAGTTTAAGGCGGCAATCAAATGGCTTTGCGGATATTTGATACATACGATTGTGTCCTAAATACGCCTCTGTTAGCGACCGCCTCTTTGAATTGGATATTTCTAGATACAAACACTGAGATTGAATTGGATATTTCTAGATACAAACACTGAGAAAGAAGTGTAACTTGATCAAATAACTTTTACCTTATGTTTCGAATAAGGCAGTCATGCGAGTGAAGGTCACTCTAGTACAAGTGTACCGAAAAGACGTTTCGTAACGGAAAAATCGTGAAATTGTTCGCTTGAGATCGGCAAGCATTGTTAGTACAAGGGAAACCAGATAATAACAACATGTAAGTTTTGACAATTTTAGTTAATTATTTTGTTGCATGCCAATTCATCAAAATGCATATTTTGTGCGCACTTCTCTCCATGTTCTACAAATTTGTCTGAAAATAGTCGCAAAGAAGACTTATTTTTGTAAATGTTATTTGTTCAAAATCGGCAATACCACAGAAGTGCAGGTTTTGCCTATGTCCGCCCATCCGTAAGTCCGACCGGGTAATGTAAAGGTACAAACAGATATTTGTCCCGACTCCGAAATGACAACACTTATTTCACCGTATCATTTGATTATGCAGTTCTCCAAACTGCATCATTGTATTTACATAAGGTATGGTGAACAAAATTGCTGATAATCTAATTATTTCTTATTTAATTAAATTTGTCTAGTTATAAATGATTAATTATTTTTATTTAAGTTTTAATGATATAAATTCTATTATTGAAAAAAACATTTTTAATGGCTCTCATTTTCATTTTTTTTATTGTTTTGTTATTTACATAATTTCTCAGTTGACATCGATGCAATAGTAAATTTTTATTTCTCGATTTTGACATAAACTATTTAAGAATACACGTGTATACTTTATTTATTAATTTGTCTAGTTATAGGCTAGGCAGAGAGAAGAAACTATATCCTGCGTAGCCTACTTTCTATTGATGTGATATATAAAAGTGCTATAGACAGTGGCCTCGAGGTAATATAACTGTGCATAACTTAAGCATCATAATTTAGACTATCGTGATAACTAATGTAAAATGACGGAGAGAAAAATATCTAACTTTTTGTTTTTAAATATTCCCATTTGAGTTAAACGAAATCATTTGCTAATTTTTGAATCGAAAATTTTCAATTTTAAAGTTAGCAGGTGACACTGATACTCATCATAGAGCATACGACATTATATATTAATTTGAAAATATCAAAAGTAAATATATATATATATATATATATATATATATATATATATATATATATATATATATAATATATTATATATATATATATATATATATCTTTTCTTCAGTTTTATGTTATGAAGTTTAATTTGAAATATCCTTTTTAAATTTAATTATCATTTATTTTCAAAGTTTTTTGACATACATATACTGTTTTTTAATTTAATTTTTTTTTGTTTCAAATATTTGCTGTATTTAGCTCCATTGTAAAGTTTTTGTTACAGTTTTGCTGTTCAGTTGATATTGTTGCCATATTCAGAAGTAGCAGTGCTCCTCTATTCTGCGATTTTGTCTTTAATATGTACCGCCACAGTATTTGTTTCTTCTGTTTGAGAAAAAATGTTCATCATCTGGTGAATTATCTTTAAAAATTTCAACATTGTGTTCTAAATAGCCGAAATCATGCAATAGCCGGCTTCTGATCCTAACCGGCTACTGGTCCCAGACCAGTAGAGTCTAATATAAAAGACATTTATATGTCATAATTCAGTGACAAATGTAAGTTGGGATTAAAGGGAATACACCCCCTTTTGACGCCAAAATATAGATGTATTAAAGTAAAAATAATCTCAAAAGCCCAGAATTCGAAAAGAAAATGTGTAAAACTTGTCACCAGCCTTCCGCGAGTAAACTGGTAAACTTTCTCACAAAATCGGCTTAGGTTCCAGCGCTGACCAGAAGTATTAGACTTCATGGTTCAAAGTGCAATGCTCTAACCACTCGGCCACTGTGGTCACTCAAATACCAGTTAAAGCTTCAAAATTTTTGAAATCCGTTAGCATGTCACCTTCCTAAGGGTTTGTTATTACAATTTTGCCTCACAATCATTCAATGTCTCCTCAACTCCCTATTTGAAATAATTCCTAGTCGGCAACTACATAATATTACAAAAAACAAAACAAAACAAAACAAAAAAAAAAACGAACGAAAAAAAAAAGAAAAAAAAAGAAAAACAAAAGAAATAAATGAAAAGAAAGAAAAAATGATGAAAATAAACAATCTGTCTCTTGTCTGTTTGAAAATAAATATTCTGCCCTGCGACGGTATGGAAACAAATAATCTGACTCGACAAACTTTGCCAGTCCCCCCCCCCCCCGCAGAATCAAATGGTCGTCCCCTTTGGTATGTTGAACAGATGGACGATTACTCTGGCCAGTGTTATTTCAGTGGTATTATGCTTTGTTACCTAAAATTTATACTAGCTTAGATCAAGAAAGTGTGCACGTGACTCCACATCGCCAAATTATATTGATTTTACTATAGCAATAAAGTTATCAGACTGAGGATAACTCGTATCCAAGATAAATCTGACCAAGACCTACATCTAATGAGTGACAAATCGTTCCATAAATACTCGAACTAAAATGTACGAGTACGAGTTGTCCAGCACAATTTGTATGCATTTATTTACTAGACACGATATGAAAAGACAAAATATACCATCAATTATATATATAAATACAAAATATAGTAAAAGTCCATAGTAAAGAATTTTGATATCCAAATAAATAATATCACATCACAAAACAGTTTTCAAATTCCGTTTAATGAACTGGTACCGATCTCTTTCACACACGAAAATAAACATCTTCTGCCGTTCTTCTTGATATATATATATATATATATATATATATATATATATATATATATAATATATAATATATATATATATATATATATATATATATATATATATATATATTGTATCGGACTTGATCATCCCAACAACTCTGGTCATTGATGTGAATTCCGTACTTCGACAGAGACAAACGATGTTATATATCTCTCTGGTATCGGACTTCATCCTTCCTTATCTTGGCATACCGACATTGCGTATAAAATACCGTATACGCAAAGCTCTATACCCGGTATCATCTAATTATAGTGTTTAACATTTTGTATCAAAAATTCTCTCTCTCTCTCTCTCTCTCTCTCTCTCTCTCTCTCTCTCTCTCTCTCTCTCTCTCTCTCTCTCTCTCTCATTGGATGTCAGTACATCGCATTTCATTGCGATTTATTTGAAAACGGGTTCAATTTTTATTTTCACGGTTAGGTGTAAATATATAAATAGCTATTGTAAGGAATAGATAACAACACTGACTGAACTTGCAAATTTCAAGGGAACAATTGTTTTCACTTTCAAATGCTTATCGCAAAGGAATGTCTTCAGAAGCTAATTATATACGTCAAGGACTTCAAATCTGGACAGGGAGAAATAAATAGGGACATTGTGACAGAAGGTGTACTTGTATCACAATTTGTCGATATCTAACACAGCAGGTTAGGTACTAAAAACATAAAAGTGTAATATCCTGGAACATTTTAACCCCAATAATGCCAGTCGTTTTATTCCTCCGATAGATGGCGCTGTAATTATTCGAGTTAGGAATATTTCCAATGACGACAATCTATGTTTATACGACAGGTCATCGAGGGTTATTGTCCGGTATCGTCCCGAGTCAAGGTTTATGCAATGCAACATGTACCTGTAGTCGTTGTAAGAGAAAGAAACGTTTATATATTGTTCTACCTCATGTATGTACATGTACCTGGCGCACGTACTGCCATACATAAAGCTTGTTCTCATGTCACCATAACCATGTACAGACATTGGAACAAATGCTTCCCTGTCTGGAGTTTTCAATATAAATCTAACTTGAAAAATGAACACACACACACACTCCATAGATGCTCACGAGACTCCAGATACGCGCGAGATGTAGATATATACTCCAGAGAGACGCACGGGTTGTGCTATCACAAGTGACATGGTCCGGACTGACATAGAAGGAAACGGTTTGTAAATGTGTTGTACGTTTATTGTAAATATGGAGTGTACCATTAAAATGTACAGAAGCTAAGACGACTTTTCCACTATGACGAACCCAAGACGACTAAACTGTTTATTGTTTATTGTTGTTTAACGTCCCACTCGAGAATATTTCACTCATATGGAGACGTCACCAAATGCCGGTGAAGGGCTTCAAATTTTGGCCTATGCTCGGCACGTACGGCCATTGAGCAGTGAGGGTCTTAAACGTACCGACACCTACTGTGACACGGGACCTCCAGTTTTTACTGTCTCATCCGAAAGACAGGAAACCAACCTGTCGCCGGCGGGACTCGAACTCATGACCTCACGATCCAGAGTCGAGAGCTCTACCGGCCGGCTCACGACTAAACTGAATAGTACCACTATGCAATCACTATGACGGTCAAGAACAACAAACGAGAATAATACGACAGGTTTTTTTATCCATTTCGTTCCTCAAACACCTTGAAATATTACATTTCATATTTGCCTGTCACTGGTGGCGACATATAACGCTTATCTAAACTTTTACTTAGATTGACCCCGCACTTACTCTGTTGATTTTAGCCAATGAAAAAGACTCGTGGCATAGCCTGCACGTCGCCGTAAATCTGTGTTTAAGTGCTTTCCCCCTCTATTATGTGGTCGATGCTTGATCGATTGTTAGACACATTCTAATTGGCACAGAAAACGGTCCCCGAAGACAATGGAAATTGTTGCCGCGAAGTCACAATATACAGGCCCAATTTATCAAACCGTGTAAGTTACGGAGTGGATCGGAAAAACCTTGACTTGGGAAAAGGTAGTCCCGATGGAACCAAAGCTGAATTAGTGACCACGTATGTCAGTTTACTGACAGTCTCTTCCCGTGTACATTGTAACTAATTTCTCACCCCCACCATTAAAACGTGACGCAACTGTGGTGTGTGTTACTTAAAACCCCATACCGATTCAAATTACGAATATGAACATATTTGGAATAGTCGGATAAAACGTGTTTTTAATTGTTACATTATTCAACGAAATGGTTATAGAATTACAAATGTTATATATGAATACACTTAAAAGCGACAGGAACGATAATCAAGCAAAATATAACTGTCGTCGGCGGAATGGCACATGCAGTTTTTATGGTTTATTTTATATCATATACATACATTTCAAACAGATGCCACTTGCTGGTTAAAAGAGCGAATGCCTGTGTATTGTAAGAACAAATAAATCACACTGAAGCCGTTAACATTGTGAGCATATGTTTGAAATTAACTTCCGGGATTTTTATGAGGATAATCGAGTGTCAAGGAAGCACGTGCGCTTTGCTTGTGTTTATTTCACATTGATGCGAAATAAAATCATTATATATGAATCGACAATGTAACCTCGGTCCGCACCCCCAGTGCCTCAGCTTAAAAATACTAGAATACTAGAACATGCACGGTAAATGTCCCCAGTCTGATTGACCTAAAGGTCACTTGAATATTAATTGCGATTCACATTACGTCAGAGAATTACTGTATTGCAATATAATATTTTGTCCATGTCTGAATAAAAGGTACGAGCAGATTATAACCACTAAAATCTTTAGGATGTAAAAGACACTGAGCATATTAAAAACATATAAAATGTGGTGCATAGTTTCCTTTTCACTAATCCTTACACAATATTTAGTTCCCTGAATATTAAGCTGCACTGAGCAGCCGCACGTGTGCCATGATTATTAAACAATCCAGCCACAAGACGACGGTTAGAACATACACATGCGTGTCTTTATATATGTATAATATTCCGGCCGAAAGTTTCCCAGCTGCCGCGCCGAAATAAAGGCCACGTGGACCGACCCAGCTTCTATTGTCCAACTTCACAACAGGGTGCCAATATAAGGGAATGAATCGAAATCTCGACAGATTTTAGCCTGGCATATTGCCAAAGGCGATAATCGGGCTATAGAGATCGTGGTGCTGTGCGCAATCTACTCCGTACTTCCGTCAGAATTAAAATGTATGCAGCGATATGATATAGTGCTGCATCTATGTTAATTGATATATCAAACATATGTTCGTGTATAGAAATTGTCTGGTGTTGTTTCTACAGTTTGGTTTCAACATTAATTGCAAAATTGCATCTAACTATGAAATTCAGTAATTGGGAAACTCTTTTTAAGTTCAGCCACAGGCGTTAAAGAGAACGCGAGAAATATAGCGTGGTCGTCAGCGAGTAAATTCAGTACTTGTAAGCAGTTTTTCAAAAACGCCTGTTTTTAAAGACATGATTTTTAGAAATCAATATTCATCATGAGATACTATTTTTCGTTTATCTCAATCAATATTAGGTGCCGGTATCACTCAAGTTGTTCATTTTAGCCGGGCATATTGCCACAGGCGATAGATGGTTATAGCTATCGTTGAATTGTGCGCAATCGACTTTTGGCGTATGTATGATCTCTGTATTACTGTCAGAAGTAAAATGCATGCAGCGATATAGTATGAGACATGTATGTTACGTGACAAATGTGTATTGATATTTTTTCGATTTTGTTTCCACAGTGGTTTCAACGTTATCTAGATTATTTTTATACGCAGAATTTACCTCCATTTAAAATCTAGTTATTATCTCAATCTGGAATACTAATGCTATAACATCATTCGTCATTAGCTGCCATTAGACACGGTGTAAACTGAAAACCACTGGTCCCATTTTTCATACTGAAGCCGGGAAGACGGTTAACTCACTCCAGTGTGGGGAACAATATATGAATCGTCCGCTTAACATCATTTGTATATTACACATGCGCAAGAAATTAAAAGAAAAAAATAAAAGGCCCATGGGCCACATCGCTCACCAAAACTGTGTTGGTATCTTACAAATATCGGAATCTCAGTTTACTAATTATTATAACACTCCTGTGAGTGGAGGGGAATTACAAATGAATGGAAATAACAAAGTCTGGAAAGACTTCAAAACACATTAAAAATTAATTTCTAATTTATTCGAAAAACACGTAATTGAATTATACATTCCTGTACATTCCTGTAAATCAGATAAGTTAGTTTTTCAATCCAGACAGTAGTTTTGTAGAAGAAGATTTTCAAAGAGGGGTACCCCCTGAGAACTATTTTGCCCCACCTTGGATCCACCCCTGAGGTGATCTGGCTAAAAACACATATTTGGTAGGAAACCTTGCGTACTTGCTTCATGTAAAGTTTAATCAAATTCTCCTTAGCAGTATAAAAGATCAAGCTGAAAGTATGAAAAAATATCCCCCTTTATTTCATAAAAAAATTCAAAAAGTAGATTTCAGCAGCAAAATTTTCTCACGAAAACATTTTCGCATTATTACAGATACAACACATTTATGCAATATAGAAGACCAGTGGGGAGGAAATAAAAGTATTCATAAGAAAATGGATGGATATGAGTCTTGTCAGACATAGAAACGCGCCAAAACTGATTTTCCTATTTTTACGAAAATAACAAACTTAAATCGGACATCGATGTAGATTTCTAAGATTCAGTTATTTTTTCAATCCGTGCAGCATTCCTTGAGAAGAAAATTTTCAAAGAGTGTGCCCCTGAGACCTATTTGACCCCACCCTGGATCCATCCCTGAGTCGATCTGGCCAAAAACCACAAATTTGTTAACACCCTAAGTACGGTACTTGTTTCCTGTAAAGTTTTTCCAAAATCCCTTCAGCGGTTTTGAAGAACAAGCACTGTGTGTACCTATGTTATTCAGATATAAATTGTAATGCAAAGAATTTCTTTAATATTCTCTGTGCCAGTTTCAATTAAATTCGATTATTGTAAAATGCAGAATAGTTGAGGCCATTAGAGGTTTTCATCGTCATCTCGAAATCATGTTTTAATCTTAAGTAGATATCTAGGTCAAATGGTGTTATGCAGGTCAGAAATTCAATGTTCAACTATTTGAGTATCGGCCAGGGGAGAAATGGATCTTTTTACCCGGATGGTTTTATTTTTATACGATGCATTTACAAGTACTATGAACGAATTCCCAAAATTTATGAATATTTATTTGAGGTTATTTTAGGTATACAGAGAGCGACAACAATGGAACAGTTATGATTTAACTTGTTTTGCCAGCTATTCAAATTTCCGACTGAGCTTTTGATTTCAAATCACGCTGGACTTTGTTAAGTTTAAAGTGACCTTTATACTCGTCGTCAGTAGAAGTGACCATTGATGAACACATTCAAAGTTATTGTACAAAACAAGATCTTAGTCTCCTTTACGGTAAAGTAATTGATTACAACCTCGAATAAAATTAAAGGAATGAAATTGTCAATTTGTTGGATTTCAGATAACATAACAAAAGGTAGTTGTGAATTTTACCTTTAAAAACGTAAAGAAAATCGCGCCTTTTAGAGTATGTTGAGTAATAGGTCAACACAAACATACAGTATGCCAATGATTAAAAAGATTTAGGACCAGAGAACACTTTGATGTTGAAACACTTTCTCGTTGGGAACTCTGTTTAAAATTGACTGATGGAGTCTAACTGACAGAAACGATCGTCTTGAGCATTATAAATTTTGTATTATGTTTTTATAAATCGACAAAACTAAGATACAGAAATATGAAGCAAATCAAAAATACAACCTATATGTGACAGTAGTGATCATTGTTGTATAGTTCAGAAACGAATGCGAAAGTTATTAATATTAATGACTTTTTTTTATCATGATTTATTTTAAAATTTCAAGAAAAAATAATGAATTTTTCAACTTATTGCCTTAAAATTTGAAGACACTCTTGAATTTTTAACTTATTTTCTCGAAATTTCAACTTACTATTTAGAATTGTTTTGTCTTGAAACTATTTTGGGTAAATTTATTATAATTTTCCGTCGTTTCTGAAATTGTCCACGTGCCGGGAATATCCGGTGACCTCGACCCATTTTTAACTCGTCCCATCACATTATCGGCACTTATGAACTGCCCAACTCTACCGGACATGGCAGCACGATTGTAAAACATAAGATACGCAAAGTTTTCATAGTTATATTGTTTTGATTTTGGCAATGTCAGCATACGGAAATACAGCCGGACTTTTTAAGGTACGGGGAAACTTAAAACTAATAAAACAAATTATATGGCACGCCAAAATCACATTAATGAGTTAAACCTAGTTTTTCTCAGTTAAACCCAGTTTTTCTACATTTAAACCTAGTTTTTCTCAGTAACCCACATTAACTGGAGAAAAACTAGGTTTAACTGAGAGAAACTAGGTTTAACTGCGCCAAAACAACAAAATTGAGTTAAACATAGTTTTTCTCGAGAAAAACCTAGTTTAACTGAGAAAACTAGATTTAATTGCGCCACAATCGCATTAATGAGTATTTATATGATTTTAGCGTAGTTAATCCTAGGTTTTCTCAGTTAAATCTAGTTTTTCTCCAGTTAATGTGGGTTACGAGAAAAACTAGGGTTAACTGGAGAAAAATTAGGTTGAACTCGTAACCCACTTTAACTGGAGAAAAACTAGGTTTAACTGAGAAAAACAAGGTTTATCTCGAGAAAAACTTGGATAAACTTGGTTGTAATTTCGGTGTGTTTCATCAGTTAAATCTAGATTTTCTCTATGGCACGCCAAAATTACATTAATGAGTTAAACCCAGTTTTTCTCAGTTAAACCCAGTTTTTCTCCAGTTAAACTTAGTTTTTTCTCATTAACCTACATTAACTAGGGAAAACAAGGTTTAACTGAGAAAAACTAGGTTTAACTGCGCAAAAATCGCAAAAATTATTTTAACCTAGTTTTTCTCGAGAAAAACCTAGTTTAACTGAGAAAAATAGATTTAATTGCGCCACAATCACATTAATGAGTATTTATATGATTTTAGCGTAGTTAATCCTAGGGTTTTCTCAGTTAAATCTAGTTTTTCTCCAGTCAATGTGGGATACGAGAAAAACTAGGATTAACTGGAGAAAAATTAGGTTGAATTGGTAACCCACTTTAAAAGGAGAAAAGCTAGGTTTAACTGAGAAAAACTAGGTTTATACCAAAAACAATTAGGATAAAATCATTGTTGTAATTTCGGCGTGCTTCATCAGTGAAAACCTAGATTTTCTCAGTTAAAGCTAGTTTTTCTTGATTTAAGCCTAGATTTTCTCAGTAACCTACATTAACAGGAGAAAAAGCAAGTTTAACTAAGAAAATCTAGATTTAACTGCGCAAAAATCACATAAATGAATCAAACATAGTTGTTCTCGAGAAAAAACTAATTTAAGTAAGAAAAACTAGGTTTAACTGCGCCACGAAAAATTAATGAGTATTCCCTGCAGTTAAACCTAGTTTTACTTAATCAAACTGAGTTTTTCTAGAGTTAATCAACGAGAAACGAGAAAAATAAGGATTAGCTGGAGAAAAATTAGGTTTAACTCATAACCCATATTAACTGGAGAAAAACTAGGTTTAGCAGAGGAAAACTAGGTTTGACTGGAGAAAAACTAAGTTTATCTGAGAAAAACTAGGTTTAACTCATTAATGTGATTGTGGCGTGCCATATTTCTCAGTTAAGCATAGTAAACCTAGTTGTTTTCGAGAAAATCTAGGTTTTACTGCGGCAAAATCGAGTTAAACTTAGTTTTTCTCGAGAAATAAACTATTTTAACTGTGAAAAACTAGGATTAACTGAGCCATAATAAAATTATTGAGTATTTTGCGCAGTTAAACCTAGTTTTTCTCCAGTTCATTTGGGTTACGAGAAAAATTAGGATTAACTGGAGAAAACTTAGATTTAACTTGTAACCCACATTAACTGAAAAAAAAACTAGGTTTAACTGAGAAAAACTAGGTTGAACTGGAGAAAAACTAAGTTTATCTGAGAAAATCCAGGTTTACCTCATTAATTTGATTTTGGCGTGCCAAACAAATAACTTAAAAAACGTTTCACGTGTTTGTTAATATATTTGAAAACGCATTTTATCAAATTCTCGTCTATATATCATGGGACAAAAATCACCATTGTGACATATTATATCACTTTATAGTCTATGGGACAAATAGTTTAGAATAAGATGTACATACTACCACAATATATCAAACCTGATTTCAATTCAGCACTGCATATGCTTATACGCTAACATCATACACGATCTTTGTACTAATTAACAATGTACTAATCAAAAGTGCACTAATTAACAATGTACACTGTACTTACATGAAGTGTACTTGCAAATAATACTGTAACAGCTATTTTCGTAGCCCAATTATCACGTTTGTCAGTAGATATATAACATACTCAAAATGTAATGTTAATAGAATGGCTTTTACATAATAATAATGAAATATATTCTAATCAAATACAAACTCATATGATAGCTCATATACATACATACATACATACATATATATATATATATATATATATATATTATATATATATATATATATATATATATATATATATATATATATATATAAATGAATGATACACAATGAATTCCTTTCAAAATTTTCGATAAAAATGCGATATTATCATTTATTGGAAAAGACTGAAGACATACGTTGAGTCTGGGAAAAGTAATGTACCATTCTACGTTATGAACTGAGTGTTGCTTCCGCCAGGTGTCGCTTACTTATTTATCTCACCAGTCATAACTGATTGATAACAGTAAGGTATCATAGATAGTTTGGATCAACGCAAAACCGGGGTGACGCATTATGTTTTTTTTTTATTAATGAAAAACTTAGATGATTACCATGATTTATCTATAAACTGTTTTAATTACAGAAAAATGTCTACAGTTAGTGAGTATTTGGAGAATGTGATTGAGCAGTGCGGAGGATTCGGCAAATACCAACTTCTTCTTACTATCATACTTTTTGCTACAAAACTATCTGTAACCTGGACCATGTTGATGATGGCATTTGCAGGAGCAACACCTGATTGGTGGTTTGTAAGCCAATCAGATTCCGAGAACATGACCAAAACGTTGAAAGTCTGTACACCTGATAATACGTCACAAAATCCATCATACCAGTATAGTGATGACATGAACACTGTTATAAACGAGGTAAGAAGACATGTAGACAGCTCTACATTTTAACAATAGATCTACAGGGCCCATAGTCTAGCAGTCAAGTCTGTGAATACAATAGTTTTCACATGAAAATTGTCTTCAGCATGCTTACGACAGACATCTTTCAACACAACAAATGTATGAACATTTTATTGTTTTGTAGCATTTTAGTGTTTAGTGTTCAAATCGAGCTATTACCTTAAGCGTTGATCTAATGACCTCGAAAGTTTAAACAAATCTTCAACACTAAAACTTCTCATAAATAATCTTTCGTATATTGTCTACAAATCTTTACCACTAGCGTGTATATGAACATTTTATAAAGTTTGAGGTCGTGAGTTCGAGTTCAGCCGGCCGCAGGTTGGTTTCCTGTACTTTGGATGAGACAGTAAAAACCGAAGTGCCGTGTCACAGTAGGTGTCAGCATGTTATAGAACCCTCACTGCTCAATGGTCGTAAGTGCCGAGCATAGGCCAAACTTTGAAGCCCTTCACCGGCATAATGTGAAGTCTCCATATGAGTGAACTATTCTTGAGTGGGACGTTAAACAACAACAAACAAACAAACAAACAAAAACCTCTGTAACAATCTAACAGTTTTAGAAATATTCAAGTTTGAAAAACAACCTTGACCTTGAAGAAAAAACTAGAGCAGAATTTTTGCTCTAGGCAAAAAGGGTTATCAAATTTAAACATGAGCATAACCATTCAACGCAGCTTCTGGTGACTTACAGAACACAGCTTAAAAGCCATGAACTTGATTGTCTGTTAGAGCATTAACAGTCACATATGGGTAAATGAATATTTTATATCTAAGAGTGTCAAAAATAACTCCATTATTTCATGAAATTATCACCGTAAAAGCTACAAAGGAACGCATCTCAGATCACCCGCTATATCACAGTCCCCACTTCCGCAAAACGAATCGATGACATATCGGACCGTGGTAAACTCAAAAATATGTATTCGAACACTCGGCCGTGTTTTCAAGAACACATCAATTACGAATAATTTGATAATTTCATCTTTGTAAAAATATGAGAAGGGTTAACCTGTCAACTGCTGAGTGTTCAGTGACCAGATATTTCATTTACCGAGTGCACCGGAGTATGTGACACAAAGTTAACAACATAACGTAAAGGTGTAGATTACATGCAGGTTTCATTTATGTTTACAATATTTTATGGATACTAAGATAATGCATAGGAAATTAAAAATTCAAAAAATAATTAATCATATGTCATGTCTGTAAAAGTTATCAAACGTAAATTTTGTATTTTGCAGTGGGATCTTATCTGCGACAAATCATGGGTGTCGGCGACTATCACAACAATACAAATGGCTGGGGTGTTAGTTGGAGGACTACTTTGTGGACAAATGGGAGACTACTTCGGAAGGAAGCCGACACTGTTTGCATCCCTTTTACTGATCACTGTAGCAAACTTCCTGGCATTCTTTTCTGTATCCTGGCAAATGTTTGCTATTCTCCGATTCTTTATGGGGATTTCATGTGGAATGGTTCTAACAGTTTATCTAGTGCTTCTGTATGAATTTATCAAAGTTGAAAAGCGGGCAATTCTTGGTGGCATACCCTCTTGGACATTGTACGCAGCCCTGTTTGCATTTGTAGCTTGGTTATTACATGATTGGAAGTACCTGCATATTGCAACGGCGGCAACAGCGGCTCCACTTTTGTTAAGTTGGTGGTAAGAGAAAATATTTTTTTCCCGAATAAACATAAAATCGAAATTAATTAAATATATATTTTTGGTTTCCCGACAAGGACTTGAGGTCGGATCGAGGTATTCCTTCTTGCTAGAAAGCGTCATGATCATAAATATAGATCAAGTACGAATTTGAATGAAATCAGGTTTTATTCCAGAGTTAAAACCCACGAACCACAGATGATATTGATCACTTGTGGTTTTCAGACAATTATTTTGTAAAGGATTGTTGGATTTCCTTACAACTTCCTACATAGTTATATAACCATACGACACGGATAAAATTCTAATTTCGGTGCGATGAGAGTTTTCGTTCCAGTGTGATGGCCGTTGATCAACCTGAAATATGGAAAATGTACCGTTTCCGGACACTTAATTGTGAACAGAGATATTTTCTTTAAACATTGTACAAATATATATGTCATCTGTAGAGCTGTTTATTTTGAAATGTTGAGATGACAGACTTAACAACCGCCACAACGGTTTATAACCATACCATACAGATCAAGTTCGAAATTTTATAAATTGTAGTTAGTTTTTTTTTAACAAATAGATGGATGGGGAATGCATGGGGTAAGTGAAGTTGCTCATTGATATTTTTCAATGTATTATTGTCATTGTTTTTACTTTATATTTATCATTAACGTATTTGATATATCCATACACATATTTATATAATATTCTCTGTCACAGGTTTGTTCCCGAGAGTTTCCGATGGCTAGTCGCTCATCAACGGTATGATGAAGCCAGATCAATCATCAGAAAAATGGCACGCTTCAATGGCGTTCCAGAACCCGATACTTCTGATTTGGAAAAGTTAAAAGATGACACGAAATCAACCTATACACTCTTAGACATTTTTAAAGGCAAACAATTGTTGAAAAATACGATTTTCCTTGCTTTCATGTGGTGAGTATTTTATCTTTCGTACATACATAATTATTCGAGCTTGATTGTTGTTTTACGCCACACTTGACCATTCAGTCACATGGTAGCTGACTTTGTTATGGTGAAGAATAAAACCCGCCTACAAGATACCCGGGAAGAGACCACTAACCTTCTGAAAGTAAATTGACATTGTTTCTTACAAAATCAGTTAAGATTCCAGTGGGAATCAAACACACGCTGGCTAGAGGTTAGGTAATTGATGGTTTAAAGCACAATGCTCTAGCTACTCGGCCACCACAGTTATAAGATGAAAAAGAGGAAGCAGAATGGTTATTCATTACAAGAATATGTATCTAAAGAAATGCCCAGTCTCTGTCGTTGATTTTATACAATGTAAATTATGTATTTAAAGTTTACATATATCAAATTTTGTTCATATGAAAAGGGTACACCTTGAAATTGCAAATGACAAGCTATTAAGACACTTAAATTGTTTTATCAAATACGGAATTTACTTAACATTATCACAGAATAAATCGACGTTGTTAATTGCAAAGTGATGATGTATTGATATCAGAACATACTAATGTAGTGCTCTAAAGATCCACGCATTTACTTGCATCTAAAATGTCACAGAGATGACGTAAGACATTACTTGTGATGATGCCAAGTTGATAACGTTTCAGACATGAATATATTCTTGCTATATGGCATTCTGTTGGGCACCTGATTCATTTGTCGATGACGATATAATTAGATAACATCTCATTGCAGGATGACCTGTGGTTATGTCTATTACGCAATCTCCTTCAGTGTTGAAAGTTTGTCAGGTAATCTGTACATAAATATGTTCCTACTCAGCTCAATAGAGATTCCTGCCAACACTTCTACAATCTGGATCATGAACAAGTGAGTCTGTGTGTCTCGCTTGTATCTCTGTTCCCGCTCTCTCTGTCTGTCTGTCTCTCTGTCTGTCTCTCTCACTCTCTCTGTCTCTCTCTGTCTGTCTGTCTTTCTGTCTGTCTGTCTGTCTGTCTCTCTCTCTCTCTCTCTCTCTCTCTCTCTCTCTCTCTCTCTCTCTCTCTCTCTCTCTCTCTCTCTCTCTCTCTCTCTCTCTCTCAGAATTTAAACGCCTCATACACGCTAGTGATATAGGTCTAAAAAAAAACACGAGATTCTGTTAAAAAAAATAATTCTGTGTATTTTCTAAAATGGATGTGTGCAGGTTAACAATACTCCATGCATTACCTACTAAAGCACTAATATAAAAGTTAGCCTGTCGCCTTAGTTAGGATATAACTTAGACTTGTTGTGTTTGTAAATATGTGTTCATATCTTGGTTAAATTATTCTGTACCATACTTTCATACCGGCAGTGATACTGTTCCCATAATATGTATTTTAAACATTTGTAAAATATGATTTAAATTGATAGTTTTTTTTTATATTTGCTGTAATAGAGACAACGACATAGTCTATATTGATATGTGTAAATAACTATATATTGTTTGTCATTTTAGTTAGGAGGGAGAATGGTTGTAATAGTATTAACAAAGAAAGTCAAAATATCAACCAAATAAAACATTACAATCAGTTTACTGTTCATATTTAGATAACCAGTTAAAATGCCGTTAGTTTCATCTCGTATGATATTAACTCACTGACCCCTGTAGTCACATCGTCCATTACAAAGAATAGTATATCTACTATCAAAATTCAGGAGTATATGAGGAGAATCTAACTCCTACAACAATTTATATTCGACAAGATTTTGGTCACATGTGAATTATGACAGTAACTCATTGACCTTGGCAAGTCTAAATGTGACCAATTCACAGTAAGTGACCAATTCACAGCAAATCATACTATTTATTGACCTCGGCGAGTCTAGATGTGATCACAGGGGTTGATGAGTTAATTTGTGATATATTTCTCATCTGACACAACGCTAGATATAATTTTAAGTTGACACAACGTTAGATATTTATTATTATTTTTATCATTTGTTTGACAGGATCGGACGAAAGTGGACATCTTTTGGATTCTTTATTGTGTGTGCGTCTGGTTCATTAGGTGTGGCTATTGTACAGGTTTTGAACATTTCCGTGATGAAAGGAAAGCTCATCAACGGATTTGCCTTGTTAGCGAAACTTGGTTGCGGAGCTGGCTGGGTTTCATTAGCGGTGTTATCAACAGAAATATATCCGACGGTTGTAAGGTAATGTCAACAAAAATCCATATCTTCATGTAAAATACAGAACTTAGGAATTAATATTTGTCTAGTTCTACGCTTTAATTTTATGTTTGTCTAGTTCTACGCTTTAAGTTTCTTAAAAGTTACAATCTATATAATTTTAATTACGATGTCTTATGGATTTGTCGTAGACTAGAATTTAGATCCAATAGGGAACTTTCGAGTTAGCCCGGATTACCGTTATAATTCTGCTTTTATTATCGCCAGTTGTGATTCTAGTTTCTCAATGTTATTTCCAGTTTCGATAATATACAGATAGCCGCCATAGCACAATTGGTAATTGCGCCCTGCAAGTGTTCGGAAGGTCCTGGGTTCGATTACCGGTCTGCCCGCACATTTTTCTCTGCCTGATACATTACAGGAATTTCGCTTTCAACTAAATAACCCACTGTGGTATGTTATAAATAAATTTAATGCGCTAAAAAGTAAAACATATTTCCATTTATTTTACATACGTTGCGAAGGTAAATATGAAAACCGGAAGAACAAATGAGGAACAAAATCGAAAAGGCGCGGCTAACTCGAAAGCTCCCTATTGGATGATAAACTTTAAAGGATTTTTTCGTATTTTTGCAAGTAAGTAGAACAACCCAATATTACTGTTTTGTTCGCTGGGATGAAAGTCCGGACCGCTGTAGCTGGCGTCCGTAGACAAAACATTGACCTGGCCTTTTTATCCGCAAGGTGCAGGACTTTGATATTTCACATATACAGTTCTTATGACCAGATCTTTCTTTTGGTACCTTGACTTTTGACCTTGTAACATTGACCTAGAACTTTGATCTACTTAAAAAAACTTTAACCTGAACTATCGTTTACAACCATGAGGGATAAGGCTTTGAGTTTTCATATATGGATTTCGAATGACCAGACCTTAAAATATGACAGCTGTGGGTCAAACACATATTTTGAAAATTTACACATATTTCCGGCGAGCTTTGCTCTCTCTTGTTTTATATCAAAACCATGTATACACATACCGTCAAGTATGTTTTTCCTATTTCATAGAAATTTGGGCTATGGATTTCACAACACAGCAGCAAGAGTTGGAGGTATGATTGCCCCGCAGATGATATTTCTGGTACGTTTTTTGTAATACTGTAAACGTGTTATTTTTATTTTGCTGTATATAGTTTTAATATTAAAAAATCATAGTGATGTGGGATCAGGTGCCATGGAGAAGTAAGCATCACAAGTTGATCGGTCACACACGCCGTTAGACTAGAGTCAAATTGAAATTAGATATTTGAGGAATAAATCCTGGGCTCCATGTTACTGAAATTACTCAGTACTCAAGCTCAGCTAACTTTTTGTGATTTTTAAGGTAAAAAACACGCAAAATTTAATCTGTAACTAGGCATGTTTGTATATTGATAGTTTGCAACTGTATTAGATGATCAAACTTATTGCTCATTTGAAGAAAACTTTAGAAATATTAAAAAGTGTTTAATATGTACTTTGACTATGTATTTGGAGGACTGTACTCAACTCATTTATTTTTTTCAGGGAAATCATTAGTGTAATGCAAACATTTGTATATAATGATGCTCATTTGAAGAAAAATGATATGTTTCCTAATTACTCAAGCATAAGGTTTTACAAACGATTATTTAGTCAAAATAATGAAAACATCGAGCTTGTGTATTGAGTAAGTTTGGTGACAATCGATAAACACATTGCCACAACCTTTAAAGAACAGATTCAACATTTCATTTTGTGAAAAATAGTAATCGAAAACAAGGTCATTACACTGATTGATATCCCTGTGTCACTATATCAGGTATAATTCATTCTCTCTCTCTCTCTCTCTCTCTCTCTCTCTCTCTCTCTCTCTCTCTCTCTCTCTCTCTCTCTCTCTCTCTCTCTCTCTCTCTCTCCACACACTTACTAGCGGAATAAAGAAACTGTGTAGTTTAGTAATTTCATTTATAGATTTATATACAAAATAATATGTTTCATTATGTATATTATTATTTATTATAATGCATTGTCTTTCAGTTCATATATCAAATCACGGATTATGTTCATTGTGATTGATACGAACAGCCATTGAAAGTAAGGGGGTGCAAAAAAGTTTCACATGTAGCGTGTATGACCGCCATTTGCACCGATGCATTCTTCACCCCCACGACGCATTGAACGAATAAGGTTATGAAGAAGTGCCTGGGCGATGTTCCGCCATATGCGCAATAAAGAACCCAAAGCGTCCAACGTAACAGGGGGGTTTGGCTCTTGACGTAGACGCCGTTCCATTTCATCCCAAACATGTTCTATAGACGATAAATCCGGTGAAATCGCAGGCCAGGGTAGCGCATTGACGTTTTGCTGCTGTAAATAGTCACTAACAACGCGTGCGGTGTGTGGTCGTGCGTTGTCCTGCTAAAGAAAAACGTTACGCTGGTTGTTGTGAATGAATGGAATGACGTGCTGACGTACAATCTCGTCACGGTAGCGTTAAATTGCCCTCCACTATTACCAAAGAATTCCTTCCATGTGTTGTAATTCCACCCTAGACCATAACGCTCCCTCCACCGAATTGGCGGCGCTGAATAACGCAGGCGTCAATGTAATGTTCTCCCGCACAGATGTTGGCCTCTCGGAATCTGTTCCTTACGGTATAAGGACTTATCTGTCAGTTTGCTGATATCGTCTCCATAAAGCATTTCCAGTGTTAATATGAACTCCGAACTGCCTTGCCACATTGCTTTGAGACATGTCAGCTTCCAGAATCCCAATAGCACGCAAACGACCATCTTCAATCATGCCAGGCATCTTTCAATCAAAATTGTATTACAAAAAGGAATGTTTTCCTGTTTCAGTACATCGAATACTGTCGATGAATCACGTGTCGCTTTTTGTTTAACTTTTAAGTATACACAATTCTTTTTCTGCTATATATTAGTATATATATATATATATATTATATAATAGTAGTTATATTATATATATCTTATATATATAACACTATATATATATATTGAATAGTTCAGTTTATACAATATACATATGCCAATAAAAGGCAAATTGGAGTTATGTAGTAGACATCCTTCTATGTTGTAACTATACTTTAGATTTATGTAGCTGACATGGTTATGACTGTCAATATGCCTTACTATGTTATCATTATGTGATCATGACAGGGAAGTGTATCTTTATGATTAGGCAATACACCATTGAACGAATCAAGTGATGTTACATAACTAGGAGCTGTAATAAAATCCCGACAAGGCAAATCGTCATTGTTTGGTATTGATCTTGAAAACATTGATGTATATAGCATTCACTACTTTATCTCTAGTCAAGGTCTAGTCCTAGAGTGCAAAGAATTCGTCTACCTTGATCGGTCCACGGTCGAGCCTGGTTTAAGAGGTTATTTTGTTCATCTCCTACCCACACTGTTGGTCAGTCACATATACTCCCTCTATATGCCTCGATGAAGGATAAAATTGTCCAGATCGTGCAGTCCAATTCCGTTTTCGGCTTGTACAAGTTTAGCGACACTTTAATCCTTACCCTTACCCGTAACCTTGGGAACACTAAAAAAAAAGACGCAGATACACAAATTTAACAACGCTCCCTGTTGAGTGCCAAAGACTTTAAGTTGTCATGTCGTTGGCTGCAACAAGTCCAACAGGAACTCGGCACATCATGAGAAGGTTGCAGGCTCGGCAATGAACACTAGACACGTTATGAGAAATACTTTATTATTTTGCTGGTGGCAATTGCATGGAAACCTTACCATCTACAACTGAAATGACTGCGATTGTGTAATTTAAAACAAATATTGTGATTGGCGCTAAAATTAATTAAAGGAACAATTGTAGTTAGTGATACTATGCAATGTAAATAATGTATTGTGTAAAAACAAATAAGTACTGAAAAGGTATCCTTTAATAGGGAACTTTCGAGTTAGCCCGGATTACCGTTATAATCTTGCTTTTATTATCGCCAGTTGCGTGATTCTAGAAAAATGTTACTCAATGTTATTTCCGGTTTCGATAATATATAGATAGTCCCCATAGCACAATTGGTAAAAGCGCCCTGCAAGTGTTCGGAAGGTCCTGTTTTCGATTACCGCACATTTTTATCTGCCTGATACATTTCAGTAATTTCGCGTTCAACTTAATAACCCACTGTGGTATGTTTTAAGAGTTTCTTGGGTTTCTTTATACAAAATAAATTTAATGCGCTAAAAAGTAAAAATATTCCCATTTACTTTACATACGTTGCGAAGGTAAATATGAAAACCGGAAGAACATATGAGGAACGAAATCGAGAAGGCGCGAATAAATTCAGGATCATAACGGTAATCTGGGCTAATTCGAAAGTTCCCCATTGTATCATAATTGTTTTCATATTTGCAAGTTCGTCACATCCCTGATTTATTTAATTTCATTTTGTCTTTGCACAGAGTGCCACTATTCCAGGATTTTTGTACTTTCTGTGTTCGTTGTTGATGATTTTATCCACTGTGTGTGCTGCCTTTGCGACAGAAACGTGTGGGAAACATCTCCAAGATACGATGCACGAGAAGTCATCCTCAAAGTCATCGAAACCGCTGTTGCCAAATTGTCAGGGAAAAGAAAAACATCATTTGAACGATGCAACAACTAGCATTTAATTGAAAAAGACAAGAACAAATAATTTGTGTAGCAAAATATTTTCTACGCATACAGTAAAACATGCTTTGGCGAACACCTGTGTATAAAGACCACCTGGTCACAAAGACCATTTATTGCTGTCCCCAGTAGTACCATTTGTGCACAAATCAACATCTATATAAGGACCACTTCTCTATAAAGACCGGTTTTCTCGTACCCCTAAGGAGGTCGTTATATACAAGTTTTACTGTATTTCATACTATGTTTAATTATTATCTTTTATGAATTTGCGTTACAAATTGTTTCAGTTAAGGATATTTTATAGTCTTAGAGAAAGATAGCCAGTAAAGATAAAATTTATGATTTAAAAATCGTTCTCATTTCTGGCTCCGAATGCCAGGGGTACTGAATCTTTCACGTTAGTGTTTGTTCCATGAAAGAAACAATTTTTTCGCTGCTAAAAGTTGTCTGAATGTATATGAATACACGTTTTAATAACCTAATGTTTTAGTGAGAACTACATGCAAAACAATTGCCATTTCCCACAAACTAACGGTCAGTAAACTACAAACGAAGAGAGATGATGTACGGAAAAAAAAAAAGGAAAACATCAAAAGAGTCCGCAATTAGCATTTTCATTATGGGTACAATGCATTTTCAACTTCTCTGAGAAGTTTAACCATCCTAGCAATAACCTTTTCCTCTTCCACCTATAAAACGGCAGTCGAAAAGTCGAAACTATTTAATAAAAAGATACATTACTGATATCACAAATAGCTGGACATTTTCTTGTAGAATTTGTCATATTCGGTCAAAAATAAATGTATATCGAAATGAAGAATATCATGTTATACGTTAAAGGCAAACAGCGATGGCACAGACATCAGTGCTATAGAATTAATAAAACTTGTCAATTCATTAAACCGGCAATCTCACAATAAGACATTTCACTTTAAAGGAAAACAACTTCAAAACACCATGCATATAAACATCACAGATACCAAACACAACAACCGGGATTGACCCGGTAACTCAATATTTCATTTGACACAAAATAGTGCAAGCAAGACCATTATACCGACCGGACAATTAGCGGATATTTGACATCAAAGGCATTTCCTGATATCCCTGTCACCATGACTTATCAGTATGCAGTTTGTCATTGTACATGAAATGTCCATATGTTGACCAGGCTCTGGTATATTGGCTCATTTGCGAGATATAAAAATCATATACAGGTGATAGCGGATATTGCTCTTAAATGTGTAAAAATTGGGAAAAGCCGAACTCGTCGCGTTTGTCGCACAGCCAGTTTGTTAATCTTCCGTCTGTGTCAATATTAAGTAACCTGTCAAGGTAGGAAGCGTGTTTGCTTGATTCTGTTGTGATGTAACTAACAACGGTGAATTTGGCATGTTGCATCAGTTAAACATAGTTTATATCTGTTAAACACAGCATCTCTCCAGTTAAACCTAGTTTTGTCTCCGAAAGGCACATTAACAGGAGAAAAACTAGGTTTAACTGAGAAAAAGTAGATTTAACTGGGCCAAAATTACAAAATCTAGCTTCCCTGCACTTAATTCAAATCGCAACATCAAAAATCACAATAATGAGTTGATAAAAATAACTGAAGAAAAAAAAATAAGGATTAACTTTGAAAAACTAGGATAAACTGCAGTTTTAACTTATTATGGCGTGTCATCCCCCATCAATATAAAGTTGTGAATTAGATCAGCGGAATCATTGATTATAATAAGTGCCTTTTGTAAACCATGCCTAAGAAAAAATATTCTTGATATTTTTCACTTCTCTCCGTTTTTCTGTCTGACCTTCGTCTAAAATTTCACAATGATAAGGTTAAACTCCTACGGAGAACGTTTTTCAAAATCCTCAGGCTGTCCTTTTTCACGCAAGTATGATTTAAATGTTCATGCAGCCGTTGTCGCGATTCTCCTGATATTTTTGCCGTCCTTTTCTTCCTAACAATTCATCGTCGGTAATTGGTGGAAACC
>BROG01000273.1:777500-885596 GCA_030159075.1 Atrina japonica
TAATGTTGTCTCGATTGTGGCCGTACACCCAACACTTAAGTGTGATAGATATTTAGACAATCCAAGGATATAATAGCAGTTCGAAAGAACAATGGTCGACGATATCAACATTATTCCTGTTATAACAGGATTAGGGCGAAGGTTAGGGTTAAGGATTTAATTCCAGTTCTGATAATGTCACACATATGACGCAGACCACTTTCAAGGTATAAATATGCTACAACAATCTATCAGTATTGATATCGTTTGATATTTCTACAAGAATACCTGATATCGATTTACCATATCGTTAGTGGATACATACCCGTCGTGACTAATATATGGAAATGTAATATAGATCAAGCTGAATATGTCCCATCAACATATTATTAACATTCCTTATTAAGATTATGTAAAGTTTGTATAATTACGTAGAAATATCACCGGCATATGACATTTATCTGATATGCCAGGACATATTCAACATAATAACATTTCATATACAAGCTACTTACTGATATGTTACAGTCACAGGGGTATCGAGAATCGCCTTTAAAGTCAACGTTCCGCAAATGTTACGGTCGGTATAATGGCTTTCAATTGGTTTTCAATTGGTCTGTTTCACTAAATGCAATGTTGAGTTACGTGTTTTGTAGTGGTTGTTGAGTCGTCTGTACCAACTGTGACGAGCATTTGTTCCTTACTTGTTTCATTTAAATTTTAAAGTGTACTGGCGGCGAGTGTGACCGGTCAACATGGGGTATTTACTCCTCTATGCCCCTGATCTCATCTCTTGATATCCAAAAGTTGGTGTCTGTTTAATGTTCACCAGTTTTCTATATGTATCCTGGATACCCTGAAGATTATTACTTTGGCATCTGTGATTGTATATAACGGAAACACCTCAGCAGTTATATGCAACAACTTATTTCAAGACATGTATCAACTGTATTAAAGGTTAATCATACTAATAATAGCAACACTTTTTATAAACTTTACTCTCTAAATAATACAAGAGACATCTGTTTCTAAGATAATTTTGCAAATGCAATTCAAAGCTAGAATAAAAAGTATCAGATACCAAGGTATAAATCACTAGGATATCCATGATATAGGTACAAATCTGGTAAAAATGGACAAACACGGACCTCTTGAAATCAAGAGGTGGGGTCAGGTGTCATGGAGGAGTAAGCATCCCCTGTCGACCGGTCACACTCGCCGTTAGTCCACAGTCAAATTAAAATGAAATAGGTGAGGAACGAATCTTCGTAATAATTGGTACAGACGACTCAACAACCGCCATCGAACAGGTAACTCAACATTTCACTTAGTGAAACAGAACTTTAGGTATTTATTTTCACTGTAAATGTTTCTTGAAGTCATCCGGATGCGTATTTTATCAATATACTAATAGAAAACAACCATTTGGCATTATCAGCCGAGAGTTCATATATTTATCTTAAGAAGAAACAGCAGTAGATTGACTAAAATCTGACATTTAGATACCGTACAAGTGGAAATTTTAGCGAGACCAAAATTAGCGTTTTGTCTTTAAACGGTAGATTATTTTAGCGAGAAGTAATTTTAGCGATTGCATGGTTTAAAAAATGAAAACTCTTACCTACGAATAGGAATGAATTGTTAGCCATATTCAATTTATCGATCTCAACAACCTCGCCGCCAAAATTGAATCCTCGCGAAAATTTCTGCTTATACGGAATATCGACGATTAATGTTCCTACCATTAACTTACACATCTTACTAGTGATATCCCTTTAGTATATCAGTTTGTTGTGTAGTCTCCCCAATTGTTTAAATGTGACAGAGCATAAACAGGAACAAACAACTTATCGATTAATTATTATGAGAATCCTCTGTTAATTTTGGTCAATATGATTAGCCAGTGTAATGTTTTGTTTTGTTGATTAAATTTGGAGCAAATCATTTGATTGCAATTTATGTATACTCTATACAGAGGTTTACTATTCAACTACTTTTACTTCGATTTGACAGTGGACTCATGGTGGGTGTGACTTCTCGGCAGGGGAATGGTAGTTCCCACATGACATCTGATCCTACTTTCATATTTCAAGAGGTCCATGTGCATTCAGTGTTGAACATATTTATGTTTTGTCCCTGTGTTGTAGATAAAAATTACACACTTATATACTATACGTTACAGAAAACTAAAATATCTACTAAATATTAGGTATTTTATCATTAAACACTAGATGATTGCTAGGACTCTTTTTCCACATAACATAAATCTTAACAACTACTATAGTATGTATTTAATCAGTAAACTAATTCTATAACTTTGAATATCTCCCTGATTACATATTAGGTCATTTATAATGTATGTTCAAGCTTTAATTACTTCTAATATGTATTTAGTAAGTGCAGTTGGAATCTAAAATATTCCTTTAAATAATTTAAGGGGCTTCTGTGACCGAGTGGGTAGAGCATCGCACTTTGAGTAATTAAGTCTTTTACTTCTTGTCAGCGAAGGTTGGAGCCCAGCTTCAACCTAAGCTGATTTTTTGTGAGAATGTTTTCAAGTTTACTTCCGGAAGGCTGGTGGTCTCTTCCCGGGTACATTGTAACCAGATCTCTCCAACACCATTAAAAACTGGCCGCCACCATATAACTGAAATATTGTTGAGTGCAGTGCAAAACACTATTCAAAATTTAAAAGAAATCGATAATTTGAAATATAATTATTAACGATGTTAGCGGCCCAATGTTTGTGACATATCAGCACGTGGTAAAGTTTTTGAGTTCTTAATCTCGTTCAAGGATTATCAATAATTATTTACCATCCATATATATTGATTTGGGTATCAGAAAAAATGAAATTACAGATATTTTAATCGGGAGTGACAAGTAACACACGTTAAGCAGCTTTGAGATAACCTAATTGGTACTCTATCGGAAAATGGTTGGATTCTATAATACAGTGTAAAGAAATTACTATGACTGTTGTCACGATCTCTGTGTTGTCGCTCCTGTACTTTTAAAAACATATAGTTTGTCAGCTTCGAATGCGAGTCTACAAATATAAGTATGGACCCACCATGGACTGATGCATTATCATCACCATATTATAGACCGCGCGATGTTTCTTGACTTTATTATGTTTATTGAAATAAACACATACATGTTGGCATAAGAATAAAAATACACACTTTTCTCTATTGTGTAGGCCAATGTGACTATTCAGACATACTTTGTTGTGATTGTGTTTTACAGTGGAATTTGATCTGCGACAAGGTTTGGGTTTCGACGACAATAACAAGTATACAGATGGCTGGAGTTCTTATAGGAGGGCTTATGAGTGGACAAATGGGAGATTACTTCGGAAGGAAACCGACACTCTTTGCAGCTCTTTTACTGATTACTGCATCAAACTTCCTGGCATTCTTTTCTGTGTCCTGGCAAATGTTTGCTGTTCTCCGATTCTTTATGGGAGTTTCCAGTGGAATGATCTTAACCGTGTATATAGTGTTGCTGTATGAATTTGTCCAAGTTGATAAGCGACCAATTATAGCTGGCTTTCCTTGTTGGGCATTATTCGCATCTTTATTCGCCCTTGTAGCGTGGTTACTACATGACTGGAAGTATCTACATTTTGCAACAGCGGCAACGTCGGCTCCACTTTTATTGAGCTGGTGGTAAGACCTTCAATTCAAAAATAATGTATTTAAAATTGGGAAAAGAAAATGTCAATTTGGTGATATAAGGTATGCAATTCATAGTACATAAATGTTTATATGGTATAGTCTCTCTGTCTCTTTCTCTGTCTCTCTGTAATTGTCTCTGTCTGTCTGTCTTTCTGTCTGTCTCTCTGTCTCTTTCTCTGTCTCTCTGTAATTGTTTCTGTCTGTCTGTCTTTCTGTCTGTCTGTCTGTCTTTCTGTCTGTCTGTCTGTCTGTTTCTCTCTCTCTCTCTCTCTCTCTCTCTCTCCAACTCTCTCTCTCTCTCTCTCTCTCTCTCTCTCTCTCTCTCTCTCTCTCTCTCTCTCTCTCTCTCTCTCTCTCTCTCTCTCTCTCTCTCTCTCTCTCGCTCAGAATCTAGTTATGTCTAAATCGGATTAGTCGAAATTCCGGATAAATCAAAAATGGAAGACCAGTCCCGATTTTTATGGGTAGGATAAAATATCAATTAAAATTTGCGGTTATCTCAAATTCCGGATATCTCGAAGTAAAAGGGGTGGTCCCGCGAGTTTCGAGATAAAGAGATTGTCTCAGGATTATTTCTATCATGCCGGGATGGTTCTTTTTATCCTCTAGTAGGTCATCGAGATGAGTATCAGTTAAACGTATCATAAGAGTCTTTATAATCAAAATATCACTAAATATTTTCTAACTCTCTTGTAATTCAAATATGAAACAATGATACCATGTAGGTCAGATTCAGGGCCTGGGTTTTCAGCTATGTCATTACAATGGATAATTAATGTAATATGTAAAAATGACATATATATTGTTCACTATATTTCCATACCCGGACCGAAATGCCTGTAGCGAATTTCTAACCGGAACATTCATACTATTTCATTTTAAATACACAGATATATGTAAATCTGATACTAGATAGAAGTTTCAAAAACATGTCCCCACTTAAATATCTATAACTTTGCAAAGACACATTCGAAAAAAAAGAAAAATGATTGTGCATGACAACAAGTGACTGTTTACAAATATGCAATTCAAGAAGCTCAAAAAGCTGTGATAATAACTCTTTGTCATCTTTGACATCATCACAAATATTATTATTATTTTTCACGTGTTTAAGGTTTTTTGTCGCTTACCGGAAGTGGCCTGATACTTGTCACGGTTGAGTAGCTTAAGCAAGCGATAGTAGTATACAGTGACCCAAATACTCGTCTGGATGTCATAATTCTAGGTCACAAAGTTAAATAATTGGAACATATGTTATCCTGAATGTTTTCGTTTTCCCTTCATACATACACATAGTTATTTATTGCAACATATGTTTCGGGGCATGATCAAGAATGGAGCTTTTATCTGCCCGTTCTATAAAGGCTTTATGAACCCTAACCCTAAATTGAAAAGTGTCCGAACTGCCGTTGTGATTTGTTTAAGAACACGTGTATATATTATGTTTTAAACATTATGAATAATACCAGAGTTATAGTTTAAGTATTTTATTACTACTAATTCAATACAGTTTCAAAGATAATTGTTCACTTTGCACAATTACAAAGCACTATTGTTTGTTGCAGGTTTATTCCTGAGAGTTTCCGTTGGCTAGTCGTCCATCATCGTTTTGATGAAGCCAGGGCCATTATCAGAAAAATGGCACGCTTCAATTGCGTTCCCGTACCCGACATTTCTGATTTAGAGAATTTGGAAGATGACACGAAATCAAAGTATACTTTCGTAGATATTTTTAAAGGCAAGCAGCTGTTGAAAACTACTGTTGTCCTTGCTTTCATGTGGTACGCATTCATTTTCTTCTTTTTTCAACCTTTTGATCCAATATAACAATCCCAGATACTAAAGCACAAATCAGAAGAAAGCCCAGGATACAATATACAAATCGGTTGAATATTGGACAAACATGGATCAGGTGCCACGGTGGAGTAATCATCACCTGTTGACCGGTCATACCCATCGTGAATCCACATTCAAATCCAAATGAAATATGCGAAGATAAATCCTCTACACCTCTTTATTCAAAATAAAAATCAGATACCAAATTGATAATCGCAGGAAGGTTCATGGGACAATTTACAATTCAGGTGGAAATTGAACATACGTGTACCAGGTGGGGTCAGGTCTATTACATATTTTCAATGAGTGTACGTTATTCGAATGTGTTGTATCATAGTGCAATGTATACTAAAACGTGAATGATAACGGTATGATTACGTATTATATATTATATCAATACTGGATCGATAACGACAAAATTACGTATTATAGCATATTTAAATTGCAACAATAACGACTTGATTACTTATTAAATGGTATGATTATGTATTATAAAGCATATCAATACTTAATGATAATGATATGATTACGCATTATACAGTATATTAATACCGGAAGGATAAAGATATGTCCAATAAAATTCATTGTCCACCAAATGGAAGTATACTTATACGAAAAAACAATA
Organism: Atrina japonica; assembly: GCA_030159075.1. Classification (NCBI taxonomy): domain Eukaryota; kingdom Metazoa; phylum Mollusca; class Bivalvia; order Pterioida; family Pinnidae; genus Atrina; species Atrina japonica. The sequence goes on from BROG01000273.1 coordinate 783,621, forward strand.
AAACACTCAATATTCACAAATTTTTGGCTCCTTGACCTTTATCGAGTGAAAGATGACAATATGTATATTAGTTACATAGTGTTAAGTCTACACAATACACAGCTTCAAGACAAATGTTTCTAGATGTTTATCAATTACGTCAGGAGCAATGACATCACAACGTTAACGACACATGTATAATATCGCCTAAACAAGTAGACCTATATATAAGTATACATTCACCAGATATTTCGCTAATGGATTATTAAACTAATAGTAAACTTTAGAAATAATTACATACTGTATGGTATATTAGTACTGAAAGTATCACGATATGATTACGTTTTATATAGTATATTAATACCGGAACCATTGACGGTCTGGAACGATAAAGATATATTATTTTCTCATTGCAGGATGACCTGTGGTTATGTCTACTATGCCATTTCATTCAGTGTTGAAAACTTTTCTGGCAATCTGTATCTGAACATGTTTCTGGTGAGCGCGATTGTAGTCCCAAGCAATTGCTCAACAATTTGGTTAAACAGCAAGTTGGTATCTCTACTTCTTCCTCTTTTTCTCTCATCCTCTTTCTTTCTTTTCTTGTCTCTCCAACCCCATCTTTCTCGTATATAAATATCATATTCAAGAATTTATTTATGTCATTAAGTCATTTCATTATCAATGTTCACAAGAATATAATCATTCCTTTTTATTACTAAATTTTTAATAATAATAATAATAATAATAATAATAATAATAATAATAATAATAATAATTATAGTTATAATAATAATAATAATAATAATAATAATAATAATAATAATAATAATAATAATAATAATACCATACAATACATTATTATTATTATTATTATTATTATTATTATTATTATTATTATTATTATTATTATTGGAAAGTAAGCATCCCTGTTGGCCGAAAACACCAGACAAAATTTTGGATTGCAATAATTCACAATATATCAATTTTAGAAATGTTTATATCAGTATCATATTGTTAAACAGAATCGGACGGAAGTGGACTGCTTTTGGATATTTTCTTGTGTGTGCGTTTGGATCTCTTGCTGTGGCCGTTATACAGGCTTTGAATATTTCCGTGATGGAAGGAAAGCTCGTCAATGGTTTTGCTCTATTATCTAAATTAGGTTGTAGTGCCGGATGGACAGCATTGGAACTCATATCAGCAGAAATATACCCAACAGTCATTAGGTGATTTCAACATTTTATCTGCAATTAAGATTTTATGTAGAACAAGATATTGTCCGATTCATATAAGATGGCCTGGCGGGGTAACCTTTTGATCATCATACTGATGAGTCCACTTACTTTTCGGTTATGACAAGCTGTACGGGAAAATGTTTTATTATGTACTTGATACGCTCCTGTTTATGGTGACAAGTAGGAACGATTACTCTGGTCAATGTAATTTTAATGTTATGCTTTATTACCTAAAATTTAAACTTGTCCAGGTCAAGAAAGGGTTCACGAGACTCAACCCCACCAGGTTATATGGATATTGCTATATTTGGACGAAATTGAAAAAAGTATATTATTTACAAAGTGCTCCTGCTGTGTGTCTATGCAAAAATTTGTTTAGCGGTGATGTATAGAGCTAAATTTTGTTGGGCAATAAGTAGAACAGTGTGCAAGGAACTTCGCTGTTCCACAGTTTTCAGAGTTATGACATCACTACCCACTGGCTTCGATGCTGCTTATAAGAACAAGCTCAAACAAATGACAATGGTTCTAAGATATTGAATTCACACAAAAATATTTCCGATCTCTACATAACGTTTTATAGTTAAGACTGATTGATATGCGCCCAGTGCGGACGCAATAAATTTTTACTTATAAAAATAAAATAGTTTTAAAGAAATATATGCATCTTTCAATGACCGTATGAAAATACAATTTCATCGAAATAAAGTCCATTCGAATACTAGAAATAAGATATAACAACAGTCTCCGTTCCAAGAGCAATTTCGAATCCGAAAAGGGGTGGAATCAGGTGTCCCAAAGGAGTCCCCTGTTAGCATACCCCAGCCGTCGAATGTTCCATTGAACCCTCTCTAATTTGGTGAAAAAGTCACGTTTGTTTTTCATATTACTTAACTTCACTTTGGTTTCCAGAGGTCCATGGTTGTCCATTTTTACCAGATTTGTATCTATATCCTGGACATCCTGAATATTTATACTTTGGTATCTGAGATGTTTTATATTTTGCAGAAATTTGGGTTATGGATTTCAGAACACGGCAGCAAGAGTTGGAAGTGTGATAGCTCCACAGATGATTTTTCTAGTATGTATAAATAATCGTTTTACTGACATTATGTCACTTTTGTGCGTTGTTACTTTGTTGTCAAAGCTATAATGATAACTAACCATAGTTTATATTTTAATTGTTATAAATAGATTAGTATTGAAAACAGTTGCGTTTGTAAACAATAGCTTAGGGGAATATAGAATATATCTTGAATTATATCAGCTAATTTAGATTTTCCGTTAGGTATGCCATAGGTCACTCAGTGTCATGGAGTGTCCGTATACCTGGGTTGTGGAGATATACATTTTTGTTTTGTTCAGTGGAATAAATTACATTATGTATCGCATAGGAACGAAGTTAACCTATAGAGTGCAATGTTTAGAATTTTACAGTATATAGTGGACAGGTTAGAATTTTACAGTGTGTAGTGGACAGGTTAGAATGTTACAGTATGCAATGGGCAGGTTTGAATGTTGCAGTATACAGTGGACAGGTTAGAATGTTACAGTATGCAATGGACAGGTTAGAATGTTACAGTATGTAGTGGACAGGTTTGAATGTTGCAGTATGCAATGGACAGGTTAAAGTGTTACATTATGCAGTGGACAGGTTAGAATGTTGCAGTATACAGTGGACAGGTTTGAATGTTACAGTATACAGTGGACAGGTTAGAATGTTACAGTATGTAGTGGACATGTTAAAGTGTTACAGTATGTAGTGGACAGGTTAAAGTGTTACAGTATGCAGCGGACAGGTTTGAATGTTGCAGTATACAGTGGACAGGTTTGAATGTTACAGTATACAGTGGACAGGTTAGAATGTTACAGTATACAGTGGACAGGTTAGAATGTTACAGTATGTAGTGGACAGGTTAAAGTGTTACATTATGCAATGGACAGGTTAGAATGTTGCAGTATGCAATGGACAGGTTAGAATGTTACAGTATGAAGTTGACACTTTTTTAGAATATTACAGTATGCAGTGGGCAGGTTAGAATGTTACAGTATGCAGTGGACAGATTAGAATGTTACAGTATGCAGTGGGCAGGTTAGAATGTTACAGTATGCAGCGGACAGTTTAGAATGTTACAGTATGCAGTGGACAGATTAGAATGTTACAGTATGCAGTGGACAGGTTAGAATGTTACAGTGTGTAGTGGACCGGTTAGAATGTTGCAGTAGGCAATGACAGTTAGAAGTATGTAGTGTAGTTTGGAATTTAACGGTATGCTGGTCAGGGGCCAGTAACTGGCTAGAACCAGTAGCCGGATATGGTGTTATTTCGTCTTTAGTAACTTATGTACCTTCTGTTTGGGAAAATGTCCATCATCTGGCGAATTGTCTAAAGCAAATCTAAAATAATCGTGTTCTAAATAGTCGAAATCATGCGATAGCTGGGTATTGGTCATATGCCAATCTTAAAGTTCGAACATTCAAAATACCTTTTAGTCTGAACATTACGTTTTGCACCTTGACGACGCTTTTTATTGGTTAGTCCTGGATACTTATTATTATGTCAAAGATTTCACTTGGTTACCTGCTGGAATCGAATTTTCTTTTCACGAACACGTCGTAATCGGCGTTTCCCCAATTTTTTAAACGGAAGAGTACTGTATCAACGAAAAATTGATTAGATAAAAGTAGAAAAACAAACAACTGCACTGTTCATTTCGTAACATCTGAATGAATTTGTACAACGAATATCACAAAAACGCAAGAGGTCACAAAAATGTATCTTTGTTTCATTGGTGTGTATTTCAGAAGATTTGTTTTATGAATCCATTTACCCCTAAACACATTTCAACTGATCTTAGGCATTGATTTATTGAAGAGTCCATTGTTTTTCAGAGGTGGATGAGTTATAAATTTCATCAAATTATACGTATTTTTATTTCCGTTCTATTGTACAGAGCACCACAATCCCTGGCTTTCTGTATTTCCTGTGTTCTGCGTTGATGATCATATCCGCTGTAGGTGCTGCCATGTCGACAGAAACAGGTGGGAGACAACTTGAAGATACGATTCGCGTGAAGTTTTTGACGACGTCATCAAAACCTTTGATATCGAGTAATAATGGTAGACATAAACATCAGGTGGATGAAACATCCACGCCGATTTAGTTCTGTTTATCGTTTATACATGTAGTAGCCTTGAATGTATGTTCCATACAAAACTCTTTACCTTTTCTTTATTGTATTCGATTTGAATTATTGATTCATTAATTATTAATATCAATTGGTTCTTGTACATTTTTACTACATTTTATCACATTAATGATATGAGTAATGTTTGATGCCAGAAAAAGTATGTCCATTAAAAAGTAAAATTTGTGATTTTATTCCAGTTATTTCATGTCTCTTATGACTGACAGGGTTCTTGTTACATGTATTTGGTTTTTTTTTTATCTCTGGTCTTGTTTTCCAAATATATTATGGTTATACATGTATATATTATTTCACGGCTAGTTGTACAGCATCGAATAACAATTTTTAGAATCTCATGATCTATCATGTAAGTAATAAAGTGATGGGAAATTACAGTGACACGTAAAAGTCCATCGATTTATCACAGGAAATGAAAATAAATGTACTTCTTTATCAAGTTTTATTGTCGATACTTGGATCTTATAAAATAATATGATGCACTTTTCCTAATAATGTTAGATAGTAGTCTGGAGCACGACCACATACTGTGACTTCCCTTTACCAATGATATCTAAAACTAACTTAATGTTTTTAAAAAATGATAATATCATTTCTTTCCATTTATCTAACAATCAATATATATATATATATGTTTATATCGAAATAATAAATCGGATGCTTTGACTGTATTTAATTTTCAGTCACATAAAAACATAAAATGCATAAAACTAATATTGAAATATAGTTCAATAATACTGAACAAAATTTGTCAACTTACTACAGAAGTAGTAGCCTATACCGGGCTACCAACGATTGAACAGTGTAACTCCCTTTCAACAAAGAGATCTAAAACTAACTTAATGTTTTTAAAAAATGATAATATCATTTTTTCCATTTAACTAACAATCAATGTATCATATTTATTACAATATATGTATATAAAGCACAATTAACAATACAACATTGAACATTTACTAGTGTAAAAAAGTACAAGTACATATAAAGCACAAATATCATTACAACATTGAACATCGAATATCAACTTTAGATCAGAAATGGTACTATTCTTGGTAAATAAATCATATACAAGATACAAACACAGAAATAAGAAGTCACCTACAAATTTACCATGTCCGTCTGGGGTTCGACTTTCGGCACTAATCGCCTGGTCTCCATTGACGACGTCCTAGCCACTTTGCCATAATGGTACCGAAGGTCGAGAGTTCGAACGCCATCCGTGGTATGGTGGATTAATATTTTTCTTTTTAATGGGTATTTATACGTCTTTTGTTATGATAAGCTGATCAATTTAGTTCCAGGAGAATATCTACAGTTCCTATCCAATGATCAATAACATCAATTATGGCACCTTTGTTACTCAATCGAAGCCAATATCCAAAACATGATTTTCTTATACCGGTACTCAAATAAAAAAAAATGCACAATATTTTTAGCAAGTGGTTGCCAAAGGGCCCTTACGACATAACTAATGCAGGAAAACAAGGAAATCAGTCAGGCGTATATTTCTAAAAGTATAAATTCTTGTACCGAGAAAAAGAGTTTTTCTGGCCTGCACTCATTCTCATTCTGTATTTTTTGCCAGCATAAATGTTCAATTCACTGAAAGCATGTGTATCACAATTTCCCCTTAGTTGTCCTTAGGCCCTTTTTGTCAGCCACTGGCTCATATACCATGTTTACAAAATTAATTAGCCCTTTCAACCCGGAATATCTGAGTGGTGTGCTCTTTCTATTTTCTTAGACCAGTCCATTATGGTCTGTAGTGGTGAAATTGTTAAACTGCTCTGGATATTTCAAATTACCGGTTTAAGTCTTGTTCTCTGATGAGTTATGCCTATATATGAAATATATGTACATGCGATAATATAGAAATTTTGGTAAATTCGCTACTTTCCCAACTAAAATTGCAATCGACATATTTTCAAATATCTATGTGTCAGTCAACATCTGATGAATAATTTAAACTGGTTTTAGGTGTGGAGGAACAGACGAGTAACCTAATAACAGGAAGTCTTTGTCGTAGTTATTTAGTTTGTTTGTTTATTGTTGTTTAACGTCCCACTCAAGAATCTTTCACTCATATGGAGACATCACCAAATGTCGACAAAGGGCTTCAAATTTTGGCCTATGCTCGGCATTTACGGCCATTGAGCAGTGAGGGTTCTTTAACGTGCTGACACCTATTGCGACACGGGGCCTCGAGTTTTACTGTCTCATCCGAAGGACAGGATACCAACCTGCCGCCGGCTGGACTCGAACTCACGACCTCACGATCAAGAGTCGAACGCGCTACCGGCTGAGCCAGGCCAGCTCTGTAGATATTTAGTAATCTTTGAAGAGATTCGTTACGGATAGTTCTATAAGCTTCTCGTAAATAATGATTTCAACAGACGATAACCAGTGCTGATTTGCCCCCTGCAAAAATATGTCTTCTATTTCTTTCATAGATGAATAATTCAATCCAACAAATTTTTCCGCTGGAAACGGAATAATGTCGAATATGTATCCCCGAATTTGAAATGCCTTCCATAGTCTTTTTCTGTTGTTGTAAAATCTTCAAATGACATGCAGCTCTTGTTTGCTTTTTGGGCAAACGAAGACTGTACTTTAATAACTTCTGCCATAGAATAATTATTATGTTTAGCTTGCAATCGTTTGTGTATTGCATTTCTTTTTGAGTGAGTCATATTGATTAGGTTGAGAATAAATTCGACATCTCTCTGAAATGTTTCTTGCTTAACTATGAAATTATATGGAATTCTGCACCGAGTCCATAATTCAGATATTGTTGTCCAGTATTAATCAAGCGTCCCTACTTTGCTACTGCGAACAAAGAAATCTACAAACTCACTAAACGTGTTGTGTTTATCGCAGATAGGTGTTTTATCATTAGAAATATGAGGAAGCGCCTGCCAATATTTTGTCGATGAAAGCAGAGTAAAGTCTTGCAAAAAGGATCTCTAGCTACGAAAACAAACACATCGGAACTAGAAATTTTTGAAAATGTCGCATCTTTCCTAAACATGCTACCCTTCCAATGTATATAATTCCGTTTATTACCAAAAAGATTTTGGAAATCGCCAACTTGGTCTTTTATTATAAGAACACTCACCGAAAATGTGCTTCCAGATTTTGGAACCTTGCAATATTTCAGATTATTATTTTTCGCTATGTACAACTGAGGCAACCTTCCTGTGTTCTCGGTTGCGTGTATTTTACACTAATACTGCATGCTCGAAAGTCGTTTGAAAAACCCCATTGCTGTGTTGTTCCCCTCGTCGCTTTCCATACAATGGCATTGACAAAGTTGGTTCTCTGTTGCCATTAAATCTGAAATATAGAATATGTTTCAAATATATGTCGCAAAATGTATTTGTCATATATGATAACACTCTTCATAATTTCAAAATCCAAACAAGTTAACGTTGTTTCATTTTGTATGTCTGTATACCCACATTCTAATTTCTTATGCTACATGTGTATTTGTTTTTGAATCGCCAGTCAGTGAATATTAGAATATCACTTTTGCAGCAATTAAAAACATAATAAATTTTATTTAAATAAATTACACAGGCAAGGTGATTGCATCAAAGTTCAAGAGGTCATTTTTATAAGGAACTAAATAACTAAAATTCTGAAAACAGGAGGAGTAAGTTAAAATTATCGGTAATACTAGAAAGGTAATTCGCTGACCTTTGGCATTTGTATTTTCCTTGAATCTAACATGGCTGCTATAAATCTTACAGAATATGTTTAATTTGCAGTTGGCTAGATTTTGTACAATAAAGGTGCACAAAGGTAGATGGGTTTACTTTGAACCATATCAGTTTTATTTTGAAGTGCTGCAACATGTTCTTTTATTTCATTTTATTATGGAAATTATTGAATGCTGGCTGAAAATATTAAAAAGCGTCACGTGTGATGTTTTTTTTCCTTCTTATGAATTTAGTTTTGCAGATATTTCTTATGTTTATTGGCAATAGCAATGAAAGATCACCTCTTTCAAGTATATTAATGACGATACTCTCTTGACCCTTGACCTGACCGAAAATAATAATCAAATACTATGCAGGCACATCAAATCGAGTGACAATTGTTTTGTGACCCATGAGGGTGCGTTTAATGGGAAAAATATAGAACCCACCACAAAAATGACTAGCCAACGTGAAGACAACTGAATAAAGGAGGATGCCTTTTCGGGTGTAATGCCAATATTCGAAGTATCGGAACGTTTCCAAGTAAAAAAAAAACCAAAAAAAAAACCAGCGTCAATGGTATGAGACTTTAATACAATCGGATGACAAAAGCCAAGTAATGGATGTTGTTCGTTTGTTTGTTTGATTATTGTTGTTTAACGTCCCGCTCAAGGATCTTTCACTCATATGGAGACGTCACCAATTGCCGGTGAAGGGCTTCAAATTTTGGCACTTATGGCCATTGAGCAGTGAGGGTTCTTTAACGTGCCGACACCTACTGTGACATGGGACCTCGGTTTTTACTGTCTCATCCGAAGGACAGGAAACCAACCTGCCGCCAGCTGAACTCGAACTTACGACCTCAAGATCAAGCCAGTTCGTCTCGATGTTGTTCGTATAGTACCACATATATGCACGGTATCTATTTTACCTTATGTAGTATAATCTAGGGTCTGCATCGTATTCGATGTGGGCTTTAATATATTCTTTTAACACAACTCAATAAACGTTTTACGAAACACAAAGGAACACCTTATCAAATTCATCAACTCCAAAAGTAATCGTTCCCACTTGTCACCATACAATAGAGAGTATCTAGTAAGGAATGAAACGATTTTGTCTGTGCAGCTTGTCATAATAGAAGAGTGAATACAATCATCCTTCTGATAACTAAATGATAACTCTGCCCCGCCATCTTATATCCAAAGGACATTAGTTCAAACCTGTTCGTCTTACAGACGATAACTATTCTGAACAGAAACGTTTTTTTTTCTAAAACTTAATCATCGAAAAAAAAAAATGTATAGACACAAAACATTAGTAATGAATGTGCATTTCATGCAGTTTTACACTTGGTATAGCATCAATGTTTTCAATTAAAAAAAACAGGTTCTGTGGTTATAAGGTATGAATAAACCTCAGCATAGTACTGTCACATGTTACTATGCATTATCGCCTTCCAAACACGCCCTGTTAGACTTGTCGTCACCCACGACTTTTCACCGTTATATATAGCCTCATGTACCTTTCTTTAAGAATCTAAATTACTGAGAAAGTCAATTCGTCTAATTAGATGAGAACACAATGCATCTCATTCTTCTAGTCAGTCTTCGAATTCACTGCAGTGGTAAATGTCAGCATTCCCGTTACAGTACTGCTTCCTACATACGTCAGATTTGTATCACAGGTGCAATTGCTTGTACACAACGACCCAACATGTTCCAAACATGTTCTATCGAATTCAAATCCTGGCGCATGCTATATATGTGAATTCCTGTATGCATGCACGTTGACATATACTTTCTATTTTTTTTAGAAGTTACATAGGCGTAAGTTTCTTTTTCTCCACCTTCACTTTGATTTTCTACTACTCTATTGTTGTAACTGTAATCCCCCTTCCAAAGTCCAGATAGAATTAGACATTATATATATATATATATATATATAATATATATATATTATATATATATATATATATATATATATATATATATATATATATATATATATATATATATATATATATATATATATATTATATTATACTGGATTCAGGGTTCCAACTTTGTCTGATTTACTAAAATATTTGGGCAATAAACATACTTTCAAGGAACTTTCGAATGTTGCACATTTTACAAAGGATATAATATGTTTGTTTTTCGGGAGGTTTCCATTGGACATTTGAGTCGGGTTGGTCATGGTAACATAGTTTTAGATCTCATTGGTAAAAGGAAGTCACAGTATGTGGAAGTGCTTTAAAATACTATCTAACATTATTAAGAAGAGTACATCATATTGTTTTACAAGAACATCATATCGACAATTAAACTAAATATATATATATATAGTTTAATTGTCGATATATTCATATTTGGGATACACTCTAGGTTAGCAAGTTTAGAATGCCGAAAAGTACTAATGATTTGGTGAGACCTTGAAATATCATTGGATGCAAAAATGGTAGTAGCAGTAGGAGTAGTGGACTCGACACATCAATAAAGATATTCCATAAACAGTATACACAACACAAAGATATATTTATAAAACAAACACAAATTGCAGCCAGTAAAAAAAAACGTTCCTACTGTGATTCATTGTAGGGGAGACAAAGAAACTTACAGAAATTGCCTAAGAATTCCAGTAGATAGTGTCTCACGTGATCAACATATATACAGACACCGTTTCCGTGGAGATATAAGAATATCTAGAATGGAAGAATATTTTCCTAACGTAAAGTTTTGAATTTCACCCACAATAATGAAGAGACAATGTAATAATTTCATTGGTGAAGGACATTCCTTTACATGTCATGGCTGTAGAGTCGGATGTCCCTTACATTTGTATCAACAAGAGTGAGTTTGGCAATTCATGTTTAAGAAACAAAAAAATTGCGATATACAAAGAAAAAACTACCAGAACAGTATATGATATTCTGAATCGAAATACCGAAGAACCATACAGACTGAAAATTCACTATGAAAGTATGTAAATTAGATTGTACTAGTAGCTGATAATGACATTATAAATATAACTTTTTGAATTTCAACCTAGATAATTTACGAAATATGTGTACATACTTGTGTTATTTGTGTTTAATGTATGTGAAATATTAACTACTTACTATGGATAACTGAACTTGACGCTTGTGTGAATTAGTGACTGCGCTGCTCCTGTGTGTATATACAAATATTTTCCATGTGCTGTGTTTCTAGGACATCTTGCAAAAAATAATTACTCTTCATAAACGAACATTTATATCTTTTTTTAGTAAACGGGGAGGAATGTAGGAAGACCGGAAGTAACAATTGGATTATTGGAAGAGAAATCGAGATGTTGCGAAGATGGCAGAGCGATATTTGACATTAACAAAGTTTGAGGTTCCTACATAGGCTTCTTCAACTTGATGTTTAACTCTCAACCAGAAAGTGATCACGAATTCTGAAGACAATCAAAAATTCTAGAGAGTATATACTATATAAAACACTACAAAGTACCAATGGATGATCGAAACTTCAAGTTCATAAGAACACGACAAGTTAATTGCAAATCAAAACGGGGTGGAAGCAGGTCTCTCGAAGAAGTCGGCTTACCTAGGTAATATACCACACTCTTCGAAAATGTTACATTGGAACCTCTCGCGTTCAGTGAAAAGGTTTTAATTAAAGGGTTACTAGAAGTTTTCAACTATCAACAATTTCTGTTAAGATTTCTTGGTTTGCGTCAAAACTCTAGAACTCCCAATCCGTTCTAACAAAGACCAATTTGTAGAAATAGCATATCCTCTAAAATACCCTTTGTGGAAAACCGGGGATGTTAGTTGTCTAATTTTAATTTTTGTCACAGAAACCAAAAATCTGTGACAAAAAATATTATGTCATACATAATTGTTTTACAAAGTTGTAACATTTAACTCTTTACAATTTCTGAAAATTGGGTGTTTTATAAGGTGTCGCACTTCTATTGTGCATAAATGTGGTATTTTATTTTGGTTTTGAAACAGATGTCATAGGCAAACTTGCAGTAGGGTTACTGGTGGAGAGTACACATATTAACCCTGTTATTGTGAATGGGATAGTGCTGATCTTATATGGAATCATGGCGTTTGGATGTACCTTCTTCATACCTTTGCCTGACTTCATTGTTTACGGAGCTGTAGTTGACATATCAGTGGGTAAATAAAAGTGTGCCAATCAACCTTTATTATTAAGCATTGATAACTGTGTTTATTTACAAAAGCATAGAATGAAAAATTAGTTTAAACTGCAAAAAAATATGTCAAACTTATTCAAATGATTTTGGCATGCAATATATATGTCCTGGACATCCTATTGATTTATGCTTTGGTATCTGAGATTTTTGTATATTTAGAAATTATTTATTTTCTTATTCAAAGAGTGTCGAATTAGTAACTAATAGGAACATATGGTGTGATACTGTTAATAGTCTCTTTGGATCTGATCGGAGAAGAGCTCTTAAGTATGGCTCTAGGTTTGCTTATGTTCTTCCAAGGAATTGCTGTAACTTTAGGATCACCAATTGCAGGTAAATACAAATGTTTTTATGTTTCTTACAAGCTTACATTTTACAATTCGCTTAGTACCTACATTCTTTTAGATGCTTTAATAGATTTAAATGTTTTAAATTTTCCTCTTCAGCATTTTTAACGCTTGTCCGATTTCTCTATTGTTTTGAGGAAATATATTTTATTTTGCGGGGATTTACTACATTACCGGAAGAAGTTTTATCATGTCTTTTTGCTGTACGGAAAAAGCGTATAAACGGAAAACACGTCTACAGCACTTTCTAGGTCTCCAGATGACATTAACGCAAGTACTTATATGTAGATCTGAAATGTTTTCATCAATACTTGTATGTGAACTCAGAATATGTTTTAGGGTGTCAAAATGATGTTTACTTTTGTAAAATAATTGTTTAAGTTAAGTATTCTTTTTTGATATTTATTTAAAAATGCAAATTGAAGATGAATTTTTATATTCACATTTTTTTTTAATTTTGCACAAATATATGCGTTGACTGATTAGTTTGTCAGTTTCCCGTTCGTATACTCTGCCTGAACCCCCTTATGGGGTTCTGTTAATAATACACTGAAATCCCTTACAATAAACAATTTTGTATATTGTTTCCTGTACCTACTTATAAATAATACTCTGATATATTTCTCCTGAACCTCCTTACAATAAATAGTTTGCTGTATTGTCTCCTGAATATGGTTTGATAGAAGTTTTAATATCTCACCCATTGCTACTTCACGAAATTATAATACATAGATCTAAATCGGCGTAGATGTTTCATCAAACAGATATCTCTGTCCATCATTGTTACTCGATAACAAAGGTTTTGATGACTTCGTCAATGACTTCACGTGTATCGTATCTTCAAGCTGTCGCCCACGTGTTTCTGTCGACATGGCAGCACATACAGCAGATATGATCATCAACACAGCGCACAGGAAATACACAAAGCCAGGGAATTTTGTGCTCTGTACAATAGAAAAAATAAAACAAATCGTATGAATACACACCAATGATACAGTCTAATGATACATTTTATTCTATTGCGTTTAAAATGTTTCATGACATTTGCTGCACGAAGTCATTCAGTGTCATGAGCTATTAGGAATTACGATTGATTGATGTTTCTACTTTTCAAGATGCAAATTTTCATATATTCACACACACACACACACACACACACACACACACACACACACACACACACACACATATATATATATATATATATATATATATATATACATATAACACATATATATATATATATATATATACACATACATATATATATATATATATATATATATATATATATATATATATATATATATATATGTATATATATATATATATACTAAAACCTGCTTCAGCGACCACCTGTGTATAAAGCCCCCTGGTCACAAAGTCCATTTTTTGCTGTCCCCAACAGTATCATTTGTGTACAAATCAACCTCTATATAAAGACCACCTCTCTATAAATATTGGTTTTTGTTGTGTCCCCATGGGGTCTTTATATACAGGTTTCACTATATATATATATATGAATTATTGTGTACATATTTATATCAAGGTTATCAGTATCAATCAACGATTATTGTAACTTTCAAACTTGAGAGGGTAGGTATAGTGTCTAAATATATTACAAAGTCAAAGAATTAAATAGAAAAAGATAAAGAACAAGATCATGACAATAACCGTTTATTACAAGAATCTAGTTTCACTAGATAGATACATTTCACAAGAGACAAAATACATGATTTGATAAACTGGATACCTATCTAACGTCAGAGTATATAATGTATCTAATAATATTCTATAGATATAAAAAAAGTCAGCAAAGGTTCACTCTTTGAAGGAATTCTAAATCGGTCACTTGTTGGTTTAACACTTTCACCCCTATAGACCACAATGGACCCGTCTAAACAATAGAAAAGAGCATACTTTCTAGAAATGTAGGATTGAATGGATTAAACATGGAAGAACAAACGTGATTTGGAAAATACCATGTATTAGCTTATATAGATTATGAACTACATACTGTAGCATTCTAGCTAATGCTCTACATACTGTAAAATTGTAACCTGTCAACCACATACTGTAAAATTTTAACTGTTCAACTATATAATGTAAAATTGTAACCTGTGAACCACATACTGTAAAATTGTAACTTGTAAACCACATACTGTATAATTGTAACTTGTGAACAACATACTGTAAAAATGTAAAATGTGAACCACATACTGTAAAACTGTAACATGTGAACTACATACTGTATAATTGTAACCTGTAAACTTTATAATGTAAAATTGTAACCTGTCAACTACATACTATAAAATTGTAACCTGTCAACTACATACTGTAAAATTGTAACCTGTCAACCACATACTGTAAAATTTTAACTGTTCAACTATATAATGTAAAACTGTAACCTGTCAACCACATACTGTAAAATTGTAACTTGTGAACAACATACTGTAAAACTGTAACATGTGAACCACATACTGTAAAACTGTAACATGTGAACCACATACTGTAAAACTGTAACATGTCAACTACATACTATAAAATTGTAACCTGTCAACTACATACTGTAAAATTGTAACATGTCAACCACATACTGTAAAACTGTAACATGTGAACCACATACTATAAAATTGTAACATGTCAACTACATACTGTAAAATTGTAACATGTCAACTACATACTGTAAAACTGTAACATGTAAACCACATACTGTAAAACTGTAACATGTGAACCACATACTATAAAATTGAAACATGTCAACTACACACTGTAAAATTGTAACCTATCAACTACATACTGTAGAATTGTAACCTGTCAACTACATACTGTAAAATTGTAACCTGTCAACTACATACTGTAAAATTGTAACCTGTGAACCACATACTGTAAACCTATAACATGTGAACCACATATTGAAAAAACTGTAATCTGTGAACCACATACTGTACATTTGTAACCTGTCAACTACATACTGTAAAATTGTAACATGTCAACTACATACTGTAAAATTGTAACCTGTGAACCACATACTGTAAAACTATAACATGTGAACCACATATTGAAAAAATGTAATCTGTGAACCACATACTGTACATTTGTAACCTGTCAACTACATACTGTAAAATTGTAACCTGTCAACTACATACTGTAAAATTGTAACCTATGAACCACATATTGTAAAACTGTAACATGTTCACTATATAATGTAAAATTCTAATCTGTCCACGTTATAATGTAAAATTCTAACCTGTCCACGTTATAATGTAAAAATCTAACCTGTCCACTACACACTGTACAATTCCAACTTGTCCACTATGTAAAATTCTAATCTGCCCACTATATAACGTTTCACTTTCGGTTCGCATGCGTATATAATATTTCCGGTAACGCGTCACATGTCTGATCTATCATCATAATACGACATGATATATGTGTGTAGACTACGTTTTCGTCAATTAACATTTTAAATTCTATTTCGTATTTTAAATGTGTGTGTTGTGTAGGCTACCCTTGCGTTTTATATATTCTTATTGTCATGTGCTCACTTTTAAATTTTCAAATATTAAATTTACCATTGCACTATATTAAATTATCAATTTAAAATGTTTACAAATACAATATTTTCTTCGTGACAATACCTATCAGTAAATTATTTATAGGGCAATATGTTTATATTTTAGATCTAATTCTATTTCGTAAAAATTTGCTTTCTACATTTATTTTACATATCTATTTAGATACAAAATTATACTAAATATAATAAATAAATAATAAATAAATAAATAAATAATAAAAAATAATCCAGAAATTCGTAAGCTTCCAGACACGATTTAACGGCAAGTGTGGTGTTAAAGGAGATATTTTTTACTGCAAACAGAACTGGGCTAGGGGTATCCTTCCCTGGAAATCCTGTAGCTTTACAAGCCCTGTGAGGTCGTTTTGAAGCTTCTAGACACTAACTTATGACCTGTTGATCCTTTAAAAGTATCATATCGCATTGGCGGATCTAGAAAATGTGTAAAAGGGGTGTGGATGTTGACATGGCATTAGGCCTATTACTTTTTTTTTAAAACTATTGTAGGCCTACAACATTTATATAATGTATATCTCACCAGAGATAGACCGAGAATTTAAAAGGGGCACAGATCCAGATATTGTTGCAAATCAAGCGGAGGGAGTCACAACAATTTTTAAAAATGTGTTATCAACTTAACAAATTAAAGGATTTACACTTATTTTACCAACTATAGGGGTCGCATTTCGTAAGGGGATCGGAATTCACGCTTCTTTCCCCCCCAAAAAAAAATGAAATTTAAAGTCCGTAGACGAATTTTTTTTTTTGCATTCAGACGTAAAAAAGTTGCCTGATAATCCGCTAATAAATCAAATGTATTATATCCTTCTCGAAAGAAAATAAATTAAAATCGGATAAGAATTTCGGCCTAGATCTAAAAGTTTCCTGTATGTTTTTTTTTTCATTTTTAACTGAGCTTGGATCGACCTGTTACATGACGTCAGAGTGTGTGACTTTAAGAACGCTAGGATTTGGTACAGATGTAAACAATAGTGGCAGGGCTAGGAAATTTTAATTTTCTTGACTAAATCAATGTATTAAAGGATTACAAAAGGTACGGATATATTTTTTTATTATGACAAGGTGTAATTGACAGATTGATGTTGCTCAAAGAAATGAGGAAATAAGAAAGTATTTTTCACTGATTCACGGATTTATGTGAAGGGGACAATATGGTAGCTTAGATCTTCTGTAGTTTCAACACAGCATGATCGATCTAGATGTATGAACCTAATAAATACAAAATCTCCTCTGTATATGGGGAAGAATTGCATGATATTTTTCTGTGGGCCTTTCAATTAAATCCCTTGCTGCGTCCATAAATTTCACGATTCAGTTCATCGAAATAAGGCAGCGAGCTAACATCTCGTTAGCTGGTCATTATTTAGTGACTCGTAGATTAAGTTCTATAGGCTTATTCAATATTTTATTGTGAAAAATACGTTCTCTGCGAATAGCTATTGTGTCAATCATACCAAGCAACATATTACGTTAATCTATTTTTTTCTATGGAGATACGTAGGATTATTGATTAAAACTTTTTTTTAAACAAATATTTCCTTTTTTACTAAATTGGTATACAATAACAGAAAAGAGATATGCATAAGCATACAAATTTTTAAATTCCTATATATTTTGTGAAAATTGCTTGACAAACCCTAGTTTGGCACTTTTTCACTTACAATTGATTAACTCAACCTTACTATTTGTATATGGATACCACACTGGACCTGACCTTATTTTCACAAAATGTATAGGAATATAAGGTTTTGATGTCTGTGTATAGCTCTTATTTGTTATTGTATATCAAGTACAAATAGTAAAAAAAAAATAAAATTGAAATAATCCTTTTTTTTGGTTAACACAGCTGATGCTCCTTTAAGATTCACTAAAGATTTTTCATGAAAACCACAACAATCTTAATTTTACTCTTAAGAGAAAAAGTTATTTTAAGATTGCTTGTGAAAAGGGCTGCTGAACTTTACACTTCATACCGTAAATTCCTAAATTATTCACTTCATACTATAGAATCCCACCCATGCTCGATACAGTGTAAAGTTTACCACTAAACAAAGCAAAATGTATATCTCCACTGCACAGGCGAACAGACACGCCATGACCCTGAATGACTTATGTTACGTGTACTTATCTAACAGAAAAATCTAAATTAGCTGAAACTATTCAAGATGTCTTCTGTATAAGCTATTGTTTACATACGCACCTGTCTTCAATACTAATCTGTCTATACCAATTAAAAGGTAAGCTATGGTTTGTTATCATTGAATTGTTGGTAACAACGCACAATAGTGAAATGGTTATCAATGCATACCAGAAAAATCATCTGTGGTGCTATCACACTTCCAGCTCTTGCTGCCGTGACGTGAAATCCATAGCCCAAATTTCTGCAAAAATTAATGAAGGTAAGCAATTCGTATTCTAACGGCCATTAGTCTGGTGAATTTGTGTTTTCGTATGGTCATGGAAAGATGCACTTTTTTGTTAGAAAACGTCTTAGTTTTATAAACCAAAGATTGTTGAGTCGGCATTCGGTCGATGACAATGAATTATAACTATAACACGTCTACGCAGAGATCAAAAGTGATATTCTTTGAATTTAATATTTTAGAACTATCAACATTTAGTTGGAACCGGTTTTCCTCAACAGCCTCGATAACTTTGTGGTACACAATAGGAACATTTTCTTAACAATATATTATACATAAAATCGTAATCTTACCTAATGACTGTTGGGTATATTTCTGTTGACATAAGTCCTAGTGATATACAGCCAGCAGTACAGTCTACTTTAGATAATAAAGGCAAATCCATTGACGAGTTTTCCTTCCATTACGGTAACATTCAAAACTTGTATAATGGCTACAGCAAGAGACCCAAACGCACACACAAGAAAATATCCAAAAGCAGTCCACTTCCGTCCGATTCTGTTAAACAATATGATACTGATTTAAACATTTGTAAAGAAAAAAAAAAGAAGACATTGCGAAATAGATATTATAACTGATAACACTGAAATCTCTATTTAGTTGAATTTAATTGACATATTAAATCATACTACTGTGTTAACTACTATACACTACTATATACTAATTCTATAACTTCAACAACGACAACAACAACAATTACTACTACTACTACTACTACTACTACTACTACTACTACAACTACTACTACTACTACTACTACTACTACTGCAAATAATAATAATAATAATAATAATAATAATAATAATAATAATAATAATAATAATAATAATAATTATAATATCGATGATGATGATAATGATGATTATGATGATGATGGGGGTGGTGATGAAGAGGACGATGCTGACCGTAACACATAGAAAGGTTTTGAATCTATCATATCTATGAGAGAGAGAGAGAGAGAGAGAGAGAGAGAGAGAGAGAGAGAGAGAGAGAGAGAGAGAGAGAGAGAGAGAGAGAGAGAGAGAGAGAGAGAGAGAGAGAGAGAGAGAGAGAGAGAGAGAGAGAGAGAGAGAGAGAGAGAGAGAGAGAGAGAGAGAGAGAGAGAGAGAGAGAGACTAACTTGTTCATGAAACAGATTGTTGACAAATTTCCTGGGACTACAATCGAGCTCACAAGAAACATGTTCAGATACAGATTACCAGAAAAATTTTCTACACTGGATGAAATGGCATAGTAGACATAACCACAGGTCATCCTGCAATGAGATAATTATATAGTATCATTATCGTTCCAGTATTAATATACGTAATCATATCGTTATCGATCCAGTACTAACATACTATTTTGTACGTAATCATATCGTTATCGTAATTTAAATACATAGCCACTGATTTCCATGTTAATTATTTCGTTTAACACAACCCTGATTCAACACAAGATTACACTGAATTGATATAAAAGGTGAAGGAAATTGGACAATTGGGCAATGCATATGCAGCGTATGAAGACCAGATCTTTCAGCAAACCGTTGGCATTTCAATGGGAACCAATTGTGCCCCTTTATTAGTCAATATGTTCTTTTATGTGTAAGGAATCTTCATTGCGAATCTCAAGAATAAAACAAAAACAAAAAGCTAGTTATGGCCTTTAATTTGACATTTGGATATATCGTGGACTTAGATAGTGTCAAATAACAATGTTCATTTCATAGGTATGTGAATGCGGTATATCCAGAAGAACTTGAAATAAATAAACCACAGACTCTGATACGCTTCTACCTGGATATTACGCTTACTATAGACCGATAAAAATAGGGGAAATTAACAACCAAGCTGCAGGACAAAGGTTTTCATTACTGCTTTCCACATTGAAGTAATATCCTTTCCCCGGCCGTATGATGTTTATATCTCGCTGTTGACCTGAGATACCAGTGCGTGTTCAACATTTGTACATGTTATATACAGAGGCAAACTACAAACTGATTTTCTGTTGTCACAAGCATGTATGTAACTACGATTAATGACAACATTTCGCTAACGTTGCGCTCAGTATAATGACTTTGTTTGCATTTACAGTGTTTACTGTGTGAAATGTTCAATTGACTGTTCGATATTGGTTGTTGAATCGTCTTTATTGATCATGAGAGGATTCATTTCTCAATCATTTTATTTGAATTTATTTTAAACTCACGGAAGGTGTGGCGGTCGACAGGGGACACTTACACCTCTACGTCACCTGATCCCACCTCTGGATTTTCGGAAATCTAATTTTCACCTGATTTGAATATTACCTCCTGAACAGTCTTACTGTTAATACTTAGTATATGTGATTTCTATATTGAGTCAAACGTTTGTTAACAACGAAGAAATGAATACGTACCACATGAAAGAAAGAACAATAGTAGTTTTCAACAACTGCGTGCCTTTGAAAATGTCTACAAAAGTGTATGTTGATTTCGTGTCATCTTCCAAATCCTCTAAATCAGAAATATCGGGTACGGGAACGCCGTTGAAGCGCGCCATTTTTCTGATGGTTGCCCTGGCTTCATCAAAACGTTGATGGGTGTCTAGCCAACTAAAACTCTCAGGAATAAACCTGTGACAAAAAATATTACATTAATTGTAAATTTTTAACAATTATGTTTCAGCAGAAATGAATAATTGTTAATATAATACTTAAACTATATTTGATTTTAAAATAATATGTATATCTGTTTAGAAATTTGCGTAACAGCAGTTTTTCAATAAAGGGTCAAAGTTAGTGTTAAGGTTATTACTATTACTACTACTACTACTACTACTACTACTACTACTACTACTACTACTACTACCACTACTATTACCACTACTACTACCACTACTACTAGCACTACTATAACTATTACTACTATTTTACTACCACTACTACTACCACTACTATTACCACTACTACTACCACTACTAACTATAACTATAGCACTACTATACTAATACTACTAATACTATTTTACTACCACACTACTATTACTACTATAACTTTTATTTTAACAGACTATTTATGTAAATAGATAGTACTATAACATTGTTGTTCTTCTTATTATTTAAAAATCATCATCATCATCATCATCATCATCATCATCATCATCATCATCATCATCATCATCATCAATTAATAATTTAAGTATTTGGTATGTATACGATGTTTTGATCAAAGGTTCATAATATTTTTTACAAATTTACTGTATGTACTTTGTGGTTTTATCTCGTATTTAAAATAATATTGTCACCATTAGATTTGAATACGACACTGTTAGAACGGGTAGCTAAAAGTTCAGTGCTTTATTGGTCGTGGGCTCAGGGCCATAAAACTACTCTCATACAAGTTTTTTATTCAACTTCAAGGTTTTACTCCAATCGTGAGAATTTTCTCAACTTGGGTAAAACTGTGCACCACAAAGAAATTCTTAGACAAATTTGATAAACGAAAAACTTACCTCCAGCTCAATAAAAGTGAGGCAGATGTTGCCCCTGTTATAAGGTGTAGATACTTCCAGTCATGTAGTAACCACGCTACAAGGGCGAATACGGATACGAATATTGACCAACTAGGAATACCAGCTATAATAGTTCTCAGATCAACTAGGATATATTCATACAGCAACACTATATACACGGTTAAGATCATTCCGCTGGACACTCTCATAAAGAATCGGAGAACTGCAAACATTTGCCAGGACACAGAAAAGAATGCCAGGAAGTTTGTACAGTGATCAGTGAAAGGGGTACAAACAGTGTCGGCTTCTTCCGAAGTAATCTCCCATTTGTCCAGACGTAAGCCCTCCTATTAGAACTCCAGCCATTTGTATACTTGTAATTGTCGTTGAAACCCATAACTTGTCGTAGATCAAATTCCACTGTAAAACACAAGCATATTGTTTTGTTAAAAAAGTATAACCAAAGGTCTGAATGACCACATTGACATTGACCAATTTGATAAATTAACGCGTCTATTGGCCTTCACAATGAGAGAAAGTCTGTATGTGTGTCTTTATTCTAATGCAAACAAAAAGTGTGTGTTCATTTCAATAACCCCAATAAAGGCAAAAAAAAAAAAAAAAAAACATCATGAAGTATATAATATCGTAATCACATTTCATCAGTTCATGATAGGTCCATACTCATGATTACAGTCTAGAAAATCTACGCAATTAGATCCGCATCCGAAGATGACAACCTATAAGTTTTAAAAAAGTACAAAAGCGACAAGACAGAGATCACGACAACAGGCATAGTGATTTCTCGCCCAAATCACCCAAAGTAATAAAATAGATGGTAAGTAATTATTTATAATGCTTTAACGATATTTTGAACACAAACACTTTATTTCGTGTTGATATATAAAAAACTTTGGGTCGATTACATAAAATTGCACTTTGGAAATACGTAATAGAAATAATAAAAGTTATTGTTTGAACATGTATTATAAATGAACTAAATATGTAGTCATGCACTTATTCGAAGTACTCACATCAATTCTAATCATTTATAAATATTCCCGCATATGGAGTGTATATTTCACAAATAATCCGATATGCCAGTGCGTGTTCAACGTATGAACATTGCATATACAGATGTAAACTACTCCCCGAGAAATTTTTGACAAAGGCATATCGTGTTGTGTTGATCTTTAAAAGAACTGCCCTACTTTCAGGTATCTCCGAGTCCCCGAGTAAAAACCAAAGCTAACTTTGCAAGGGAACGAGTAAAAGCGCATTACTCTCTCTCTCTCTCTCTCTCTCTCTCTCTCTCTCTCTCTCTCTCTCTCTCTCTCTCTCTCTCTCTCTCTCTCTCTCTCTCTCTCTCTCTCTCTCTCTCTCTCTGTGTTCTTTGCCTCACGTTTAACTTGGCTAAGGTTGTTTTCAGTATAAATTTGTTTAACTGGGGATATCTTGTTGATACCATTGTCCGATGCAAACTTAACATTCATATGAACACAACAAAAATTGAAAAAAGAAAAACGTCTAAGGAGCTAAACACAACATATTTTTGTCAAAAAGTAAACCCATAACTTTAACAATAAAAACAATATTCCGAATTAAACTTTACAACATCAATGCTTGTAACAGCAAGGCCACATAGCAGCAAGCCTGTAAGAAAAAAAAACATGCAACATTTGACACCATCGCCGTCGGAAAAACAAACCTATTTTAGCTTTCGCGACCTTGTCTAGGCGTGACAAAACTCACAGACTTGTGGGAATTTTTCCGTGAAAGACGGTTATAGAAATAACTCACAATGCTTGTGTAGAAATTTGTAATTTGATAGTTTATGTTTGTCTGTGTAACAAATATTATAAACATAATATCAAAGTTATAATGCTCAAAACGATCGTTTCTGTCAACAACTCTCTTTTTGGAAAAAAAAAAGATGGGACGCATTTTGACTGTTTTTCAAAGCAGTATGGTATCAACACGGTTTCAACTGCAAAATGCAAATTGCGCCCAATTAAAAGAAATCTTTTTTTTTGTTCAACGTAAGGTGATGAAGTACATTTTTCATTGTTCTCCTGTATAAGAGTGCGTTAAGAATGTTGAAAATATACATGTAACACAATTTGAAAAAAATAACAATGCAATTTTGTTGGTTGTATGAGTGGAGTTAACTTGAGAAGAGTTTTTCTGTTAATTTGATATTTACGTCATTCCATATATGGTATATATAATATTTCATATTTATGTTTTGGATTTACCACAATTGCAACGAAATATCCGGATTAAACACACACACACACACACACACACACACACACACACACACACACACACACACACACACACACACACACACACACACTGATACATACCTTAAACCATTAAGAAATATGACATAATCAAAATAATTCAAAATGCTAATAATTAATATGCTCGTTTGTTAAATTTCAACTTTTTATCATTATAACGCTTACCGCGATTATTTTCCGATATAGACTTTATGATTATTTTTGTCCCCTGATATATAGTCGAGAATATGATAAAATTTGTGTTCAAATACATTATCAAACACTTAAAACGTTGTACAAGATCTTCTTTTCGAAGTTATGTGTTTTATTAGAATTTAAGTATTCCCGTACCTTAAACAATCCAGCTGTATGTCCGTATGCAATGACCTTTCAGATAAACTCTTTCGCCATATCAAGTGTAGTTCGTGATTCGGTCAGGGGATATCGGTCCTTCATGCGCTCGAACTATGTTAAAGTCGGTGGACTTTATATGTGTTTTATATTTATTTTTTAAAACACATGACGTGATTTTTATTGGAAAGTGCATGTATTATGTAAAATATATGCTTTTCAATGCTATTTTAGATACCTGAAGAAAATCGGATGAATATGTGAATAAATATGTCAGGTCACTACAAGAAATTTTTCCGATCTTTAATGTTACCCTGAATGCTGACATTGACAAAATCAAAACAATATAACTGTGAAAAGTATGCGTACCTCACATTTTACAATCGTGCCGCCATGTCCGGTGGAGTTTGGCAGTTCCTGATCATATGTGTCATGAATGATAAAGCCGAGAATGCGATGGGACGAGTTAAAAATGGGTCGAGATCACCCGATATACCCGGCACGTGGACAATTTCAGAAACGAATGTTTCGAAACGACAAAAAAGACAAACTTTGCCTGATATAGGTATGACATGATGATGTACGAAAATAAACGCAAAGGGTTAAAGGTTAATAAGAATAGAATGTATATTAACTACAAATAGCACGTGTTCATAGGTCACTCGGTAATCTTCGTAAAAAATTACCTAAAGTTAATTTGCAATGCTCAAAGTATGACGGACAAAAAAATAACTGATATTACGGGTTGCGTTTGGCAAGATTGTTGCAATTTTACACATGCATTTGATATTCTAACCACCAGATAGTCTGTGTGGAATATATATGATATAGAATACCACATTAAATGAGCATGCAATTTTTTTCACCTACGACAGCTCATATCGCTTTCATAACAATACCAAAGTTATAGTTTTACGACGGGGTCAATACAAAGTTTCTTTTTTTATTATTCTCTTTCTTATTTATATTTCTTGTGCACTAGTTTTATAAACGTACAATGAATAATAATAAGTGCGCACAATTATCAGTTAACGCAGAGGTAGACCACACGACGTGTATGTGTCTGATTTTTAACAAAAATATATGTGTTTATACAAAAGAAACACAGATTCTATTCCAAGCCAGAATAATATATATATATATATATATATATATATATATATATATATATATATATATATATATATATATATATATATATATATATATATATATATATATTGTGAATATACTAAAATATCTTACCTAACTGTTGTTTCTATTTCCAGCAAAATAATGAAATGTTTTGTCTTAAGAATATCGATCGTGATGGTGTATATAGCCGATATTTTTTCTATCAATGGAGTACATCAGAGACGTACGGAAGCGTGCCAAAATATTTTTCTTGAGAGTGAAATCATTTTATTTGACCGCCACTTGATTATCCAAATTTATCAATACCCACGCGTTCCATGAAATGGTAACTTAAATAAATTGCAGTACTGCATGGTATAGTCCAAGTTTACTAAATAAAAACAAACTGCAAGTCTGTTTTAAGGTACAGTTAAATTTAGAGGATTTTCTAGATTTAAAAATCAATTGACAGTTGAAAGTCCAAATTAAAAACAACTAAGTAAAAGAAAAATTAAACATAAAAATATGACAATATCAAAAGGCATGGAAGGATACTTAAACTGACAAAAGTTATATATTATTGATAATATATAAAAAATTTCAGATACCAAAGTATAAATCAATAGAATTACAAGACATAGATACAAATCCGGTAAAAATGGACAAACACGGACCTCTGGAAACCAAGAGGTGGGATCAGGTGCCATGGAGGAGTAAGCATCCCCTCTCGACCGGTCACACCCGCCGTGAGTCCACAGTCAAGTCCAATAAACACGTGAGGAGTGTATCCTCGTCACAATTGGTACAGACGTCTCAACAACCGCCAACGAAAAGGCAACTCAACATTTCACTTAGTGAAACAGAGTAGTCGCAAACAAGACTATTATACCGATCATAAAATTTGCGGAACGTTGACATTAAACGCGGTTTTCGATATCCCTGTGTCAATAATTTGTCAGTGAGTAGTTTACCTCTGTATATGAAATCTTCATATGTTGTACACGCCGTGGCATATCGGATCATTTGTGAAATATAAACTCCATATGCGGGTGACAGACGGATATTACTACTTAAATGTGGAAAATTTACGATGGGAAAGCCGAAATCGTCGCGTTTATCGTATAGCTTAGTTGCTAATTTCCCGTCTGTGTCTATATTAAGTAAAATGTCTAAGTATGAAGCGTGTGTGCTTGATTCTGTTGTATCTTTAATTTCTAGTTCGCTGAGATATATCGCATTGACATATGTATGAAAATTGTCATTATTAATTGACAAAACGTCGTCGATATATCTAAATGTCAAATTAAAGGACACCACTAACTTTTTCTTCTTTTGATTCAGCAGTTTCTGAATGAAGTCTGCTTCGTATGAATAAAGGAATAGGTCGGCCAATAAAGGAGCACAATTGGTTCCCATAGGAATGCCGACAGTTTGTTGAAAGACCACGTCTCCGAACGTTACAAATATATTGTCTATTAGAAATTCCAGCATTTTTTTTATATCAACTTCAGTATATTTATCTGTAGAATCAGAGTGGTGTTTGACGAAATAAGTATCCTGATAGCCAATCTATATGCAGTTTAAAACCTGAAGTTTCGTATAATCACAGCAATATTACGTTTTCTCTCATTCTCATTTAGATACATATTAAACTTTTTCAGAACAATTCTGGTCAGCATTCCGGCCAATCCCCGATCAGCACAAAGCATAACGATTTTTAAAAAAAGGCTGTCAACATACTTAAAGTTTTTATTTTATTTTTTTGCTGTTTGCTGTTAGTTTATAATGAATGTTTTTAGACTCATGACAAATTGTTGTTATTTCTTGTTATAACTTTGGTATCATTTTTATAATATTTATTTGAATGCATATTAAAACGTATTCAGGACATTTCTGGTCAGCATTCAAATCAATCGTGGATTGGCCAATTCGTAGATCGCTAAATGGCGATTTTAAAAAGCCTATCAATATACTTAAGATAAAAGCAATCTTATAAGTCATTGGTTAAATATGTAATTTATAACTTGAATTTTCATAAAATCACGACGATGTTCCGGTATTGTTTTTTAAATGCATATGAAATACATTTAGTACAATTCAAATTCAAATTATTTATCTCCCCATAAGACCCAAACTTCCGTCGTATCGAGTCCTACAGTTAACCACGCTTTTAAAAATAGATGAAAAAAAAACCACGAAATTTGCTTGCAGAAATAAGATAATGCTTAAGTAAATATTCGGAATAAATAATATCATAGGCAGGTATTCGAAGTAATGTAGAATAGCATGCTTAAAATAGCACACTCCACATGTTAGGTTATGGTATGGCTAAACCCGAACAACCGAATACAGCAGTGCTAGTTGTGTCTCCCAAAAGATATAATATATATATATATATATATATATATATATATATATATATATATATATATATATATATATATATATATATATATATATATATATATATATATATATATGTGTGTGTGTGTGTGTGTGTGTGTGTGTGTGTGTGTGTGTGTGTGAATATTATAAACATATTAGGACAGTTATAATGCCCAAGACGATTGTATCCGTCTATCAGTCGTTATCACTTGGGGACTCCGATTTTTAATAGATTTTCTAAAAGAAAAGTTGTATAATACAAGGCCAAATAATAAATCTAAATACATAGTCAAATCTGTCGAAGAGTAACCACTGTAAAAAGATGACTATTGGTACATAATTGTCAGTATCTTTATATATCATAGGGTGATTTGGTGTGATGCTGCCAATTGTCACTTTGGATCTGATCGGGAAAGAAGATATTTGATTGTTTACACACTCTTTTATTTGTAATCCTACACATGCACATATATTGACATTCAAATATGCATGCGAATGGTGTGTTTTGTTAATCGGATGTATAAAGAAAAAGGTACAGACCAAATTGAGGAGTGTTTGACATGGTTATAAACATAGATCAATCAGAACGGAATAAATATATATAAGTGTGTGTGTGTGTGTGTGTGTGTGTGTGTGTGTGTGTGTGTGTGTGTGTGTGTGTGTGTGTGTGTGTGTGCGTGAGTGAGTGCGTTTGTGTGTGTGTTTTCGTACGTGATTTCATAAGACACGGTAAACAACACACGAGATGATTATTATATACATTTCACACGTCGTTCTGAGTAAGTGACACCGTGACAATGTTGTGATACAGTTATTTTCAATTATTTTTTTCAAAACTTTTGTCGATCGAACTCTTAGCCTTGTGAATTGATGACAATTCAGCGATAATAATGCTTAAAGAGTTAATTTGATCAGCATTGAGTACGGATGTACATAATAAACATTCAAACAATGGCGTATAATCCAAATGATGTGGGTATCTCAACATCTCTGTCGTATGGGCTACGATTGCCGACTGAACTTTTTGTATGGGCTACGATGTACTGTGTTCAAACAAAGTCGATTGCGAGGTATAAAGTGCCAGTAAATATTTAGGTCACCCGAGTCACTCACGTGACCCTATGCCATTGGTCTTCCTCCGTCGTCGTTGTACGCCGTCCGTAAACATTTTTAACTTCCTATTAATTACTGACATGCCAATCATCCCCAAATCTCGTGAGAAGCTTCACTAGGGTAAGGGGAACACATGTGAACCTGGTATCCCTGGGCCGTTACACGGTGCAAAAACTGTCAACGATAGCCCAACATTTAAAAATCATTTTACTCCTGCACATCAAGGATAAAATCTGAGTACATGGCTAAAAAATTAACCCTTCTGCCGACATTGTGAAATATATGACCCTCGGAGCAGGGTGTGGCCAGTTTGGCTATATAGTGATTATGTATTTTATCTTAGGAAATCTTCTCCTGTATTTCTATCGCGTTAAAGACAAACTGAACACATTTTCAGAAAGAGCATATAGCTCTTTACCTCAACAGCGAAATTTATTATCCAGGGAGCAGGGGTCCAGGATCTGGGTCAAGACCAAATTACTGAGACTATATCATATAACATGTACAAACGACCCAATACAAAACACATTGCCTTTTTGTATAAAACGATATACCGTGTAAGCAGATATTTTAGCGAGGATTCAATTTTGGCGTACCTTACAACCTTATTGTAGGTATGAGTTATCTTTTTCTAATCACGAAAACGCTAAAATTACTTCTGGCTAAAATTATATACCATGTTTTGGGACAGATCGCTTAGTTTGTGTCTCTTAAGATTATCACTTATACGTTAGAAGAAAGTTGTTACCTTTCTTTGACAAAGTGTTAAGGTCATAGGGTCAAACGTCACTGTCACAGGTTCCTACCTTAACCGTTGTGAGTTTTTCATAAAATTTTAGAATTTTTTACTTCTTTTCTAGAACCAGTGGGGCAATTTTAAGCAAATTAAGCTGGATGTATTCCCATGTAATGGTACTGATTAGCTTAAATATCATCGTAATCATGTTTTTTTTCAGGTGACCGATAAAGCCTATTTATCCTCCTGTTTGTATACATAAAAAATTCAGATACCAGATGAAACCTTCAAGCAGAACCCTCACATTTTTATCTGTCCCTCTCTTTTTCTTCGCTCCTTTTATATATGATTCCCGACCACACATTTTTTCTCTTTAATTTTCTCACTATCATACATACATATAAGGCTATTGCTAAGGAGATCTAAAGGTATTACTTGTACTAATATTGTTAAATAGAAGTGTACATAGCACTCTAATTATGATATTACTGAATATGATACTTATAATATTTAATTTTCTACTTATCACACAGTGTACTAATTAACCATCCACATCTGACTTACATCAAATGTGTTGATAAGGAAATGTACAACTATACTAATTTGTCAGTGAGTAGTTTTCCTCTGCATATGCAATGTTCATTTGTGAAATATAAATTTTCCATATGCATCTAATAAAACACTAAGTCTTGGGTGCCTAAATTTCAGCCCAATCATCGGAAAATTTACTGGACGACGCCGCATTTAGCTGTAAAGAAGCATGAACGTGCTATAGAAAGTCGCTCGCAGATGATCTGGCGTTACATTTCTAACTGTGAAGGATATAAATAATGAACAATCAAATGTATTGTTCCAAAGTGCAGAATATTTAAATGTATATATATGTGTGAGAAAGTCTCGCAAAATTTAAAATTTAAAACTCATACCAAAAGTTTATATGAATGTATGCTCATGATGTTAATGTTTTTTTTCTATACGGTACTGAATAAATGTCTTGCATGTCATTTGATATGATCTTGATTGTGTTATTCACAATGACATCGTACGTCATAAAACCAGGTAAAGCTCAACTCAACCTCATTTTGTATATAAAATATGTCTTAGTGCATTTATGTCATCTCTTGACAAAAGCTGTAAATAAAATGTGAATGTTATACGTTTTAAATTACACACTTGTTTTGTTAATAAATGTGAATTGTGACGTGGTTTTAACATACATGATACTGTTTGGACGCGATGTGTTCTCAAAATGGAGCTACGATACCAAGGAGACGTTTCTGTAACTGTAACGACATCGTTATCATCTTGGGGAGTATTTATTATCTTTTTATGACTATTGGAATGATGCAATCATTTGGAATTTTATATGTTGAGATACTAGACCATTTCAAATCTAACAACGCTGATACAAGTTGGATTTCTTCTTTAAGTACCGGACTCACATTCTCGCTAGGTTTGTTTTGTTATAAATTTTGAATAGCCATTTGTTAATGAATTGTTCTAGAACTACATGAAAAATATTTGGATAAAATTCAAAGATCCCAATTTATTCACATATCACAAATTCATATAGCGGTCCTAATTTCAATCTTATATAATCCCCATTTTTTTCTTTGAATACAAACCACAAAGACGATGTACCTTTGTTGTATACTACCTGATGTATTATCAGACAATGTATATCCACGAGCCTGTTAATATTAACAGATATCTTCTGATTTTTTTTTACTCTAGAAAGAGTACATACCCGTGTGGCGAGTTACAATAAAGCCCGAATCGGTGTATTTCTTTTAAATAAAATTACATTGGGGTACCTATGATACTCGAACGATCACTTGTAGCCTCAGTAATAAAGTTAGTTGAATGTATTTAAAAAAAACTAAATCAAATGTGATTTGGAAAGGACAGCATTAGTAAAGAGAGGACTGGTATACTTTCTTCCTTTATGATTTTCATCGTGTGTGCCACATATACCGTCAACAAAGCGTGACCATTCAATTCGGTCTTCTGCCGACCATGTAAGCTCAATCAGGTTTTTGTTCAAGTCCTTACCATGAGCTTCCTTGTCTATGGGAATTCTAGTTAGGGCTTGGTTTCGATGCCTGGCTTTTTTCATCCGAAGTACATGCCCTAGCCAGCTCCACCCCATTCTGTTAACACTTATGGCATGTCATTTGCTACATTTTAAATGCTGACGATGTTTAGTCTGTATATCTTCGAGATGTCACAGAAGAATATTTCCTCAAATGTTCTCATTTTCGTCAGATTCATATAGAAGCAGATATTTCGCGATGCTTGTATATATATATAGTCACCATGCCCCGGCTGGGGTTCGAAATATCGACCTACGACACCATCGGCCCGACGCCCGTGCTCGACACCCTAACACCAGCCATTTACGAGTTCGCATGAATGAATTTTTCGATAGCGGTGTCTAGGGTTCCGAACATGAAATTTGATCGTAGCGATAGAGGTAAGAGGTATTGTCCTACGTAAATGTCTATGGATCTACACGCAGTGAAACAAGATAGATAAAGCACAAACAACACTGAGCAATCACTACGGACCTTGGCTCACAAAGGATGCTATCTGCGTAAATAATTCGTGTTAGCTGAAATATGCACTTATTTCCAATGTAACTGGATTTCACAGGTGTTTGAAATGATATAGTACACCAAGGTCAAGTGTCATGACATTGATAAAGTTAATAATATTGACTTAATTTGCATCATTTCATAGATCAATTAAAACTATTTGGTAATTCATCTATAATGGGGAATATCTACAGTTAAGAGAAACATTTATGTTGGGTTAAATAATAATAATAATAATAAATAATAATAATAATAATAATAATAATAATAATAATAATAATAATAATAAATAAATAAAATAATAATAATAATAATAATAATAATAATAATAATAATAATAATAATAATAATAATAATAAAATAACAATAACAATATTTATCAGAAAATTTTATTGACGCTTTTCTTCATTAAAACTACATATACTGTATAAATTGACATTGATTCAAATTTGTGTTTTCATGTTATCTTATTTTTTTTTAATTCAGAAATAT
The DNA here is from genome assembly GCA_030159075.1 of Atrina japonica. Lineage (NCBI taxonomy): Eukaryota > Metazoa > Mollusca > Bivalvia > Pterioida > Pinnidae > Atrina > Atrina japonica. The sequence goes on from BROG01000273.1 coordinate 816,860, forward strand.
TCAAAGTAAAGAAACATATAAGTCTCTCTCTGTTTTTGATATTACGTTTAGCCTAGTGTTCGGTTATCCTGTGATACTTATTTACTCACTAATTCTTTTTAAAATACAGGACCCTTAGCAGGAGTTATAGAGAGGAAATACGGAGGTAAAATTTTAGCTATTGCTGGTTCCTTATTTGTGACCGTAGGAATGGCTAGCAGTATGTTTGTCACAGCAGTTTACCATCTTTATTTTACATATGGAATCCTGACAGGTAGGCAACCGTATCAAATTTTTATCTTTATTTGTAAGATAAACAAAATGTTTGACAATTTAATTTAGCGCTCTCTATGCCACACAAAAATCACATTGATGATTTCAAATTAGTTTTTCACAGCTTAACTATTTTTTTATTCAGCCTATATATCTTATTCTCCATATTTCGAGGAAAACTAAGTTTTACTGAAGTAAAGTATGATTTATCATATTAATTTGACTTTATTGTACACATATAAACTTACGGAAAATCTTCCAGTTTAGATATAAAAATAAGATTAATTGAATGTTAATGTGATTTGGTACACTTAAACCTATTTTTCTCAATTACACTAGATGTTTTTCGAGACATGTTAGCCTCGGCTTATTTTGTGAATGCCAGTTAATAAGAATATCGGATTAAGCCAGATAAAACCTAGGTTTAATGGAGAGAAACTAGGTTTAAATCTTAATATGAATTCTTCAGCATTTCTCGTTCAAAATATTTTTGATGATTTCAAATCAGTATTTTACACCAATGCATCTAAGGGTTCAAAGTTCATATTTCATGAACATTTCGTGAAATAGGTATTGGTTTTTGTAATAAACAATTCTGAACAGTATACATAGTAAATACTTATTTTTGCCAATGAAACATTAATGTCGTAAATCTTTAATCGTCAGTCTTAAGTAAATTGAGCTTCATCCAAATTTAAGGATACTTTTATCAACCGTAACCTAACTCAACTTGTGTGACATAATTCCACATTTTCAAATAAGATATTGGTTTAAGTTTAAACTGTAGTTTATGTTCAGAAAATGCAACACATCACATATAATATATAAATACAAATGTGTGGAAATTTGGAAAAAAAAACTCAGATAAATTCATCTCCACGAAGATAAAAAATATCTTTCAAAATAGAATAATTGTATAGAATAAACGAAACCAATAAATGTGCGAGACAGGTGCGAGACAGGTGTTAACTTTACCTCATATGAATATAGATTAGAAACATCGTTACGTATTGCTAAATAATCAATTTGTCTTTGCACCTTAAATAAAATTTGCGTGTAAGCTATTGAATGCTCAGTGAAAAATTAGCACACACAAATATCTTGCGTGTTTATAATCGCTATAGTTAGTATGATCAATTTTGTTCTTTGTTTGGAACTTTCTAGAGAGTTTAAAGTCCTTATTCTTCCTGCAATGATCCTGAGTCAACAGTGTGATTCATTTTGTAAAATGAGCAATATATTCTAACCAGTTTTAATTTGAAAAAAAAAATAATGTTCAAAATGAGATCAAAATTTAGACACTTTATATGCGTTTTCTCCTATATCAGGTATTGGATTTGCATTTCTGTATCTCGCCGGTTATACAGCCGTCAGCGTAAACATCACAAAAGGAAAGTCTTTAGCTCTTGGGTTTGTATCAGCCGGCGGTGGAGTTGGAACTATATCCTTACCGTTTATAATTACCTACCTTTTAAAGGCATTTAATTGGAGATGGACGTTTCTACTTCTGTCTGCAATAAGTCTTTTAACACTCATTCCAGGGATACTAGTTAGATTAGGTATGTGATTTATTAGAATACTTACAAAATTATCAGACTTATTTTTCAAAATAGAATAACTGCAAAGTAGATACGGGACAAATAAATGTGTGAGACACGTGTTAATTTTACATCATATGCAAAATATGAAAAAAAGAGACATTGTTACGTATATTTTTATTATCATTTTGTAGTTGTAGCTTAAATAAAATTTGCGAGTGTGCTACTGAATGTGCGGTTGAAATCGGCATGCACACAATAAAAATGATTTGCATTTCTTTGAGTAAGAAAACGAATTGACTTGAATTTCAGAACATGTTAACAACTGAATATCACTCGAAACCAGCAAGACGAGAGGGAAAGTGCTTTTCAAACACACATAAACACAATCATACACGCTTGCGTGTGCATTTACGCTCATATTTTTATTGTTCTTTCAATCCCTTCTTATAGACCACACCATCAGTGGAAATGAAAGAAAAACCACAGGGAAAATAAAAACTGCGGTGAAGGAAGTATTGTGTCGACCGGGGTTTATATTATTTACAATATCTGGAATGTGTATAGCATTCGTTTATTTGATTCCCTTCATCATGACACCGAAACTGGCTATAAGTCGTGGTATAATGACGACGGACACATCGCTTATAATTACAGCTGCCGGTGTTACAAGTAAGTAACATCAATTAGGTAAATTATCATAACATTATTGTTCATTTATTTTGTGGATGTTTTAGATTTTATTTTCCTACCAAACCCAGAAGTACAATAAAAGACACCACATGCGTGCAACCATCTTAGTTATCAGGCATAATAATGAAGATTTGCAAACCGCAGTGTATTTGTTTAAAAATATACCAATGGCATTTTGAAACAAACCGAGCATCCCGATCTGCAAATTAAACAATATTCTTTGAAATTTCAGATATTTATGGCTCCAGGGATTATATCAATCACATTTATACAACCTAAGCAAAAGTGATATGTATTCTAATAAATTATGCAATAATCATTGAAATGATTTACCTTTAAATGTGTTTAATATGGGGGCGAATCAACGGAATAACGTGTATATTTTGTGTTACAAATATGATATGTCTAATATCACGCACATACATCATTTCTTGTTACAAAGTTGTAACTTGATATCACTTTTTCATCTTTTTTACCTTACGTTAACAAAAATGGGTCTTCATCACATTCGCAGCAAACGTTATTCTGTTCCTTTTACAATTCTTAATAACCTTTTCCAGGAAGCCAGAATGAACCCCTGCACGGATTCTTCAACCCCAGAATACATACTGAACTCCGTTATAATGGACATCGCTTATCACAGAGTGTTTAAGCCTGCACACGTTACAAACGATGACTGTTCTTGACAGAAACGCCTTTTCCTTAACTTAAATTTACAAGTAAAGTCATAGACGCTTTAAACATCGGCAATGTTCTAAATCACAAAAAGTTCAGTCCTGTGTTCCAACATATTTTAAAATGAAGACCACACCTTGCATTTCATATAGCTATATACCTAGCATCGCATCCAAGCTATTCAGTTACAAACATGTTTTGCAGTGCCTGGACATCAACCGTCTTCTACACTACACTGTCACACGTTCATGTACTCAATCTCCCTTCAAATACAATTCTATCGGACATGTCATCACCGACGACGTTTCTATTGTTGAAAATGAAAGCCTAACAAATCTTATTTTAAGAGGTCCTAAATGTCTCAAAGCCCATTCATTTAATTTGCGTCAAAATTTCAGTTTAATTCTGAATTCTGTCGAAGATTATGCCAGACGATGGAACAATCATGAAGAGGTAGAACCAGACACTTTGTCTAAATGGCTAAAAGCCACACGATGGTTGATAAAATCTCGTATTCGAAAACTTAAAGGGACTATGAAAACACGTTATCCCTCTGTATTTAGTGATCCAGATCCAGAAGTAGTAACTGAACTGGATAGATTACATGACCAATATGTACTGGTACCAGCAGACAAAGCCTCAAATAATATAGTTTTTATTTGTAAGGCACATTACTATAATTGCTTATTAGAAGAACTTGGGTTTAATACGAATTCTTGAAATCCTACATACACACGTAGCTCTCTTTCAAAGGACGAGATCCTTCACAACCACGTGTCCGTATTACGCTCATTTGATATACCTGCAACGGGTACCGATTTGAGCTACAATATTCATATTGGATACCTAAACTTCATAAAACCCCATATACGCAAAGATACATCGCAGGATCCAGCAAATGTTCTATCAAACCTTTATCTTTACTCCTTACCAAAATATTGACAGCCGTTAAGGAGAAACTTCAACAATACTATACAGTTGCTTATTCCAGAAGCGGTGTAAATCAGATGTGGAAACTTAAAAATTCTAAACCGCTTCTAGAAAATTTGAAGGCACACAATTTTTCTCGAATTCACAGTATCAAAACTCATGACTTCTCTACTGTTTACACAACTATTCCATATAAAAAATTAAAAGAAAAACTTTTTAGCATTATAGGCAACTGTTTTCACCAAAGGTGGTAAATATCTAGTAATTGGCTGTCAGGATACTTATTTTGTGTAACACCATTCTGATTCTACACATAAATACACTGACTTTGATATAAAAAACATGCTGAAATTTCTAATAGACAATGTATTTATAATGTTCGGTTGTTCAACAAATCTGTTGGCATTCTTATGGGAACTAATTGTGCCCCTTTATTGACCAACCTGTTCCTTTATTCATACGAATCAGACTTCATTCAGAAACTGCTGAATCAAACGAAGAAAAAGTTAGCGATGTAATTTAATTTGACATTTAGATATATAGACGACGTGTTGTCAATTAATAATGCCAATTTTCATACATATGTCAATGCGATATATCCCAGCGAACTAGAAACTAAAGATACAACAAAATCAAGCACACAAGCTTAATACTTAGACATGTTACTTTATAAAGACACAGACGGGAAATAAGCTACTAAGCTATACGACAAACGCGACGATTTCGGCTTTCCCATTGTAAATTTTCCACATCTAAGTAGCAATATCCCTCAGTCACCCGCATATGGAATTTATATTTCACAAATGCCAGGGTGTGTACAACATATGAATATTTCATATACAGAGATAAACTACTCACTGACAAATTAATGACACAGGGATATCGAAAACCGCGTTTAATGTCGACGTTCCGCAAATTTTACGGTCGGTATAATAGTTTTGTTTGCAATTAATCTGTTTCACTAGGTGAAATGTTAAGTTGCCTTATCGTTGGCGGTTGTTAAGACGTCTGAAGCAATTGTGAGGAGGATGCACTCCTCACGTATTTCATTGGATTTGACTGTGGACTCACGGCGGGTGTGACCGATCGACAGGGGATGCTTACTCTTCCATGGCACCTGATCCCACCTCTTGGTTTCCAGAGGTCCGTGTTTGTAAATTTTACCGGATTTGTATCTATGTCCTGGACATTCTAATGATTTATACTTTGGTATCTGAGATTTTTTATATTGTATCATTAAACCCTTTATTATTACTATTATTTTAGAATTAAGTATTTTATAGGAAATTTCCCCTGAGGTGTTGCAATTCTGCTTAGTGAAAATTTTATTTTGATTTTGAAACAGATGTCATAGGCAAACTTGCAGTAGGGTTACTGGTGGAGAGTACACATATTAACCCTGCAATAGTGAATGGCATAGTACTGATCTTATATGGAATCATGACGTTTGGATGTACGTACTTCAGAAGTTTGCCTGCCTTCATTGTTTACGGAGCTGTAGTTGGCATATCAATCGGTAAAAAAGTTTGTTTCTCTATCTTTCCACGTGTCAATCAATATTTAATATTTAGCCTTGATAACGTTATCTATTTACAAAATAACATGGTGAAAAATTAGGTTGAAGTGAGAAAAATATTTTTGATTATGGCGTGCCATATGCATTTAGAAAATATTAATTTTCTGAATTAAAATGTGTCGATTTATCGTAACAAATAGGAACATATGGTGTGATGTTGCCAATAGTCTCTTTGGATCTGATCGGAGCAGAGCTCTTTAGTATGGCCTTAGGTTTGATCATGTTCTTTCAAGGAATTGCTGTAACTTTAGGACCACCAGTTGCTGGTAAATACAAATGTTTTAATGTTTTGCATGCATGGATTCTGCAATTTGCTTGGTATCTACATTGTTTTATACTTTAATAGATTTAAATGCTAATTTATCTCCAGATTGTCCGTTTTCTTATACTTTTCCTCTTCAGCATTTTGCACGCTGTCCGAGTTCTGTTCTTAATATATATCGGACACAGACAATCAGTGAAACGTTATCTTAATAAGACATAAGATATAGATAATTACAAAAAAATGAAACATTTGTTTTCTTGTTTATAAATCTGTTTGCTATATTTTAATAACAAATCTTATTCATTTCTCAGGATGGATAGCAGATTCAACTGGTGATTACGTATTTTCATTTTATTTTGCGGGAGTTTTCTACATTGCCGGCGGAATTTTATCTTGTCTTGTTGTTGTACGGAATAGGTGTATAAATAGAAAACACACCTACAAAATTTCAACGTCTCCAGATCACATTGACGCAAGTACTTATATGTAGAACTGAAGTACTTTGTCCAGATGACATTACCACAGGTACTTATATGTAGAACTGAAGTATTTTGTCCAGATGACATTACCACAGGTACTTATATGTAGAACTGAAGTATTTTATCCAGATGACATTGACACAGGTACTTATATGCAACCTGAAATATTTTGTCCAGATGACATTAACACAAGTATTTATATGTGGAACTGAAGTATTTTATCCAGATGACATTGACACAGGTACTTATATGTAGAACTGAAGTATTTTATCCAGATGACATTGACACAGGTACTTATATGTAGAACTGAAGTATTTTATCCAGATGACATTGACACAGGTACTTATATGTAGAACTGAAGTATTTTATCCAGATGACATTGACACAGGTACTTATATGCAACCTGAAATATTTTGTCCAGATGACATTAACACAAGTACTTATACGTAGAGCTGCTATTTTGTTTAGATGACATTACCACAGGTACTTATATGTAGAACTGAAGTATTTTATCCAGATGACATTGACACAGGTACTTATATGCAACCTGAAATATTTTGTCCAGATGACTTTAACACAAATACTAATATGTAGACCTGAAGTATTTGGTTCAGATGATATTAATATGAGTAGAATAACAAAAATGACCAATAATGTTTAATACTTATACGTAGAGCTGCTATTTTGTTCAGATGACAGTAACACAAGTTATTATATTTAAACCTGAAGTATTGTGTCCAGATGACTTTAACACAAGTACTTATGTGTAGAACTGAAATAGTTTATCCAGATGACATTAACACAAGTACTTATACGTAGAGCTGCTCTTTTGTTCAGATGACAGTAACACACGTTATTATATTTAAACCTGAAATATTTTGTCCAGATCACTTTAACACAAATACTTATGTGTAGACCTGAAATATTGTGTCCAGATTACTTTAACACAAATACTAATATGTAGACCTAAAGGATTTTGTACAGATGACATTAACATAGATATTTATATTTAAACCTGAAGTATTCTATCCAGATGACTTTAACACAAGTACATATAAGTATGTCTGAAGTGTTTTGCGCTGATGACATTGACATATTGTACTTATATGTAGACCTGAAGTATTTCGACCAGATGACATTAACATGAGTAGAACAACAAAAATGACCAATAATTTTAAATTAGATCGAAAACTTTATACATAATCGATTTCCTCGGTTTCGTAGATTTGTACACGGTGATACGCCGTTCACGGGCATTACTCTTTTCATGTGTTTTAATAAATAATTGATAAACTTGCATGGGTTTTCTGTATTTTTGTATTTTCTGTATCTGTATTCACCTATAATTGATTTATAAGAAATCAATATTTGTAGCGTTTCTAATTTTGATAATCACTGAATACATTGATATGTATTTCAAAATTAAACGATGTATTAAGCTTAATATATCCATGATAAATATAGTGAAAAATTAAACGATGTATTACGCTTTATATATCCATGATAAATATAGTGAAAAATTAAACGATGCATTAAGCTTTGTTTATATCCATTATAAATATAACGGAAAATTAAATGATGTATTAAGCTTTATATATCCATGATAAATTAAATGAAACTCTAGCACACACAATTGGGTCTCCTGTACCACGTTCCTATAAATAGTTTGATGAAAAGACTCCAGAACCTCCTTACTATAAATAGATTGGTGTATTGCCTTCTGAGCCCCCTTACGACTATTACTTTTGTGTATTGCAGTAAATAGTTTGGTATATATTCTTCTGAACCTCATATACGAAATTTTGCGCTGCTGAAACAAAGTACTTTATTTTAGTTTTGTGGACATTGCCTTATATCAAAGAATGTCTTTATAACCTAATGATTTAGTAAGATGTACATGCAACAGAATTGCCATTTTCTACTGACAAAAGGTCAATAAACTACAAACGAAGAAAGATAAAACACGGAAACAAAAACGGAAAACATCCGTAATCAGCATTTGCGTAATGGACAGAATAAATGGTAATCTTTTCAGCGGGGCTCCTCCACCCCTTAAAATACCTTTTCTACACAAACGATGTTCGAACAATTATAATATAAAGAGACATTACTGATCTCACAAATAGCTGGGCATTCCCAGTAGAATTTGACATATGCAGTCAAAAATTGCTGGAGTATATCGAAATGAAGCATACTATGTTGTACGTTAAAGCCAAAAGAGTGATGGCAGAGACAACAGTAACACAATGGAAATGGTCGAATTTGTCAATTCATTTTACCGACAATCGTCTCACAAGGAGACAGTTCAACAGGTGTCTCAGCATCAGACCACCATGCATATAAACATCACATATACCAAACTCAGCAACCGATATCAAACCTTTAACTCAACATTTCATTTAATACAAAATAGTGCAAGGAAAGCCATTATACCGACTGTACAATTAGCGGATATTTGACATTAAACACTGTTTGGGATATATCTGTCACTATCAGTTATCAGTAAGTAGTTTGCCTTTGTGTATCAGACGTCCATAGGTTGACCACGCCCTGGTATATTGGTCATTTGCCAAAAATAAACACCATATGCAAGTGATAGCGGGACATTTTTTGCTTGAATGTGGAACATTGATGACGAGAAAGCCGAAATCACCGTGTTTGTCGTATAGCCAGGACTCGGTCTCACAAAACATTGTTAAATTTAATCTACAGTTAGCCCATTGTTTTATCATTGATTAACTTCACGTTAGATTTAACAACCTATTGTTGTTGATGTACAGTCTGTGTACACGGTAAGAAAAATGTCAAAGAAGGGAGCGTGGGTGCTTAATCCTGTTGTGGTTTAACTCACTATTGTGATTCTAGGCGTGTTTTATCAGTAAAGCTAGTTGGTCGCAGTTAAACATATTATTTCTCCAGATAAACAGATTTTTTTCTCAGGAAGTCATATTAATTGAAGAGAAACTAGGTTTAACTGAGAATAAGTAGGTTTAATTGCGAAAAATGACAAAATCTAGTATTCTGCAATTTACCTAAGCTTCCATACATTTAATTCAAATAGTAACCGCCAAAGACACATTAACAGGGTGAAATATTGCTCAAAATACCATCAACTGGGGAGAAACAAAATGATAAATTACGGTAAACTGGAGTTTAACTTAAAGAATTAGATCAGCAGATTTATTGGCCATTAAGTGTTTTTGTAATTCAAGCCTGACCTCCGTCTCAAAAATTCATAATGGCAGTGTTCAACTCTTACAGGGAATAGTTTACAAAATCCCAAGGTTGATCTTTTCATGAAGACCTTGGCATGGCTCTTCTGGTCTTGTGGCGTCCATTTCCTCTGTAATGCTTGGAAATTCGTCTCGAAACCGTGACCTTATCGTCTCTCGTGACTATAAACTTTGGCTAAAAGCGACTGTAAATATAAAGATCCGATTATTTTATTCGTTTATTCAAGAAATACTAAAGGGCAATATAACGATTCCTGGACCTCTGTACTGGAATGAATGTAGCGCTTCTATGTTTGCTATTTAGATTTATCAATACATATTGCCATAGGTATCAGCGATCGGAAATTCATATGTCATATATCTAACGATATTGCTCAATATATTTCAATATAAAATACAAGCAATAGAAGCTTTTATGAATATGAGCAATGTGCTTGTATGCCATACAAGCGAATTAATATACGGTCTTTTGTTTCCATAAACAACACCGTTCCAGTTCAAATAGCAACTTGTAAATACTTTGACCATATCTGTTTTATTGTTAGTTTATGGCAAGCGTCTTTGATGTAACCCTTTGATAGGATAAATATCAGCTACATACCTCACCACGATCGATATGCTTAGGAAAAACTTGTCATTATTTTGCTGGAAATAAAAACAACAGCCAGGTAAGAACTTTTTAGTGAATTCATGATATATTAGAAAGAAAATAATAAATAAAACAAATATTGTTTTGACTCCGTCGTAAAACTATAACTTTGGTATTGTTAATAGGATCTACAAAACAATACCTTACATGGATAAAACATAAAACATGTATATTTTGGGGAAAAACATTGGTCTATATCGGAATATAATGGTGGTAAGCGTTATAATGATGAAAAACTAAAATTTAACAAATGAGCATATTAAGAGAATGTTTAATTTTTTTGATTATGTCATTTTTCTTGATGGCTTTAAGATATGTATAATTGTATAAGTGTATGTGCCTCTGTGTGTGTGTGTGTGTGTGTGTGTGTGTGTGTGTGTGTGTGTGTGTGCCTCTGTGTGTGTGTGTGTGTGTGTGTGTGTGTGTGTGTGTGTGTTTAATCTGGATATTTCCGTCGCAATTTTGGTAAATACAAAACAAATGAAATATTTTATATATACCATATATGGAATGACTTAAACATCAAATTAATAGGAAAGCTCGTCTTCTGAAGTTAACAAACAACAAAATTCGCATTGTTATTTTTATTTTTCAAATTGTTATATTTTCAACAATGTTAACGTACCCTAACACAGACGAAAAATGAAATTGAATGTACTTTATCACCTTACGTTGAACAAAATAAGATTTTGTTGAACCGGGCGCAATTGAAATCGTGTTTATCCCGTCCTCCTTTGTAAAACTACGGAAGCGTATTAGGGCCAACTTAATTTTATTTTCTCGTTTTGCCAACTTTAAAGTTGGCTTTTTCATCTTTTTTCTCATTTTTCCAAATTTAAACTTGGCTTTTCCAACTTTTTTCTTGGAATTTCCAACTTCTTCCAACAAAATGTATAAAGTCCAAGAAAAATGTTGGAAAAGCAAACTTTAAAGTTGAAAAAACGGGAAAAAAGTTGGAAAATTCAAGTTTAAAGTTGGCAAACCAATAAAGAATGTTTGAAATTCCAAGAAAAAAGTTGGAAAAGCCAACTTTAAAGTTGGCAAAACGAGACAAAAAAGTTGGAAATCCCAAGAAAAAAGTTAGAAAAGCCAACTTAAAAGTTTGCATAACGAGAAATAAAAAACTTAAGGTGGCCCTAATAAGTTTCCGTATAAAACAGCCAAAGTGCGTCCACTCTTTTTTCTAAAAACAGAGTTGAGAAAAAAAATCAAATTTCTACACAAGCACTGTATGTTATTTCTATAACTGTCTTTCACGGAAAATTTACACAAGTCTGTGCGTTTTGATTCGCCGTGACAAGGTCGCGAAAGCTAAAATAGGTTTTGTTTTTTCCGACGGTGATGGCGTCAAATTTTGCATTTCTTTTTCTTCCAGACTTGCTGCTACGTGGCCTTGCTGTTCCAAGCATTGGTGTTGTAAAGTTTAATTTGGAGTTATTGTTTTAATTGTTAAAGTTTTGGATTTACTTTTTGACAAAAATATGTTGTGTTTAGCTCTAATGTTTCAGCATGGTGTTGAGTTAAAATTCATGCTAGTTTGATGATGTTTGGCCTGGTTGTTCCTTGGGGTCTGACAATGACGTTGTGAATTTTAACAGGGAATCAATTGTTTATATATTTAACGTTTTCGGACTTTTTTTTTTATTATTTTATTTATTTTTTTTTTTGCAAATTTTTGTTGTGTTCATATCAATGTTAAGTTTTCATTAGACAATGTTATCAACAGGGTATTTCCAGTTAAACAAAATATATACTGAAAGCAAGCCTTAGCCAAGTTGAACGTGAATCAAAGAACACACACACACACACACGCGCGCGCGCACGCATGCAGAATAATATACTTTTCCTCCTTCCCTTGTCAAGTTACTTTTGTTTTTTACTCGGGTATATTAGCTTTCAAGACAGCTTTATAGGAGATATTGACGTTGAGATACCTGAAAGCAGGGACGTTCACTAAATGCTCAACACAGACGTAAGAGTAGTTAAAATCATCATGGAACGCTAGCGAAGCAGACAAAAAGGGTAGAAGACTTTAGTTTTGTCTGTTCTCTCAAGTGTCATAAAAAGATAAAACTTTGTTGAAGTGTATATTGGAAATATTAAAGTAACTTACATCATACAACGCAGGGGACATCGATGTGTGCTGTAGCATTTGTGACAGTATATAGCATGTGTTTATCTTTTTGTTTGATTGTTTGGTGCAAAACTATTAGTACAACGAGATAGCACTGTTACGCAAGTATGTGTGAATTATTATGAACGAATTTACTTAAAATACAGCTGATTACAACTCCGATATTTCATTTATGATCAACATGTCACGTAAATTGAAAACAAAAACAATTTACATTGCAAATGTCTCATTTTAGCATTCACTCCAATATTAGTCTGGGAGTGTTATAATCTATGAATGCTAATTGTTTATGCATTTGCTATGCGCAGCACATTTTTGCCATGCACAGGATATGTTTATGCATTTACTATGTGCAACAGTTTTTTCGTTTCTGTGCACAGGATATTTTAGATTTTTTTTTAAATCGCAGCAGCAAGTATTTATACATAGTTAGCATACATACATACACTCTACATAACTGCTAACGTTCACGTTTATTTTCCCATATTTAAACATTTAAGCATACATTTATTTTCCACATCTATAAATTTGTAATATTTGGCGACATTGTCAGCTATCTCTCTACCTTACCATTGGGGACCAATTGTGCCCCTTGTATTCCATCCTAGTTTTTTAAAATTATCAAAAATCTAGAAGCGTATTTGATGGCAACGTTTCGCAAATGTTACTGTTGATATAATGACCTTGTCAGCAATTAGTCTGTTTCACAAAATGAAATGTTGAGTTACCTGTTCGATAAAGGTTGTTGAATCGTCTATAACAATTGTGACGAGGATTTGTTCAATTATTTGTAGACAACCTGGAGTGTGACCGGCCTACAGAGGATGCTTACTTCTCCTTAGCACCTGATCCAATCTCTGGATTTCCAGATGTCTGTGTTTATCCAATACCACTAGAGTTGTATATGCATATTGGACATCCTGAATATTTATACTTTGGTATGTGAAATTTTATATTACATAACGGAAAATGCTACTGCCGATATCAAACATGGAATTACAAAGCAAACGATCATTCTTAGTAGAAAAATACCACGATTTCAGGACTCAAACTATTCCCATTGATAACAGCATCGGGAGTTTGTATTCAAATAATTTGTTTTCAATGGAGTTGGTGAATGGTATCGTAATTATCAGTTTATACATAACTCGAAAAACCTTTCCCTATCAATCGAATACATATTATAACATCGACCTCTAATTTCAGACACAGTTATAGGTCTACAAAGATAAAGTAACACACCCGGGCTCTGTCAAAAACCAAAACAATACTATCTACTTTCAAAAAAATAGGTTGTACAAGTAAAACATATTCACTTTGCACGGACTCCATGGATTACTGAATCTGTAATACGTTTGTGACGTCAGGATTTGATTTGGATACTACTGCAAATATCAAACATAATATTACAAAGCAAACGATCATTCTTAGTAGAAAAATACCACCATTTCAGAACTCAAATAATTCCCATCAATAATAGTATTGGGAGTTTGTATTCAAATAATTTGTTTACATTTGAGTTGGTGATTGGTATCGTAATTATCAGTTTATACAGAATCCGAAGAATCTTTCTCTATCTATCGACTACATATTACAGCTCTAATCTCAGACACAGTTATTGGTCGACCAACAAGAAGTGTTACATCCGTGCTCTATTAAAACCAAAACAATACGGTCTACTTTCCTTAAATAGGTTGTACAGGTAAAACATATTGTCTTGCATGGAGTCCATGGATTACTGAATCTTTAATACATTTGTGACGACAAGTAGCTCGTTACCCTGTGATGTTTTAATTTAGACTCATTTTGTTTGTACATTTATCTTGGAAGAGCTGTAGTTGTTGTGCCGTCTGCAATGTGCATATTATTTGGGCAAACTCATTCAAAAGACAATGTTCCCAAGGAACAAGCATGATATTTAATTCAAAAGAACTGTTCACTGTACTGAATATGCTGTTTGTACCGAAGCCGTGATATACTTCTGGTATATAATTATTCTATCTCTATATAGCGGTATATAATTATATTATCTCTATATAGCTGTTCTAAAGAAAGAAATATAATTGGTATGCCCGGATAGTATAGTAGTGAGAGTTTCAGCCAACATGTCCCAGGTCCCGCTGTGTGATAAGACATGGTGGTTGCCCGATTGGACACATGGGCTTTATCCGGAAAGCCAGTTTAACGTCTAAAAAACAATTGATACATTGACATACCTTAATTTAACTTGCTAAACGTTGTTAAATAGATCAAGTATATATTTGATTGCAGTATTATGTCTACAGTAAGTGAATACTTGGAGACCGTGATTAAAGAATGCGGAGGATTCGGTAATTACCAACTTCTCCTTGTTTTACTACTTTCTGCCACAAAAATATCAGTGTCGTGGACAATGTTGATGATGATATTTGCAGGAGCGACGCCGGAGTGGTGGTGTGTAAGCGAAGCAGATTCCGGGAATCTGAACAGAACGTCGAAAGTGTGTACACTTATTAATACGTCAGAATGTATATCTTACCTGTATGATGATGAAATGGACACCATTATAAATCAGGTGAGAAGTTATTGCTCGTTATTGGTTATAGTGTGATAACATATGCAAATCACAAAAAAACTACACTAACTCTATGTCGATATTATTCATTTTTAAAATTATCCTTGGTGAATATTAAGAGATGGATACTGTGTTATACTTATGTCCTTCATAGAAATTGAAACATCAGCAGTTTGAGCACACCGATTTTCCTCTTCAACAATGAGATTTCATTTTCTTCGACAGGTTACACTGTTTATAATGAAACACGACGCTAGATTACTTTAAAGTATGGTTTCCGCTTTTATTATCTTAACAATATAAAAGTATGGTTGAGGATCCCAGCTTTTATTATCTTATATACAATATATAAAATGCCAGATACTAAAGTATATAATATATGAGGATATCCATATATATATATATATATATATATATATATATACATATATATACAGTGAACCCGCTTTACAACGTCATTCATTATAACGGAATATTCGGTATCCGACAAGAATTGCTCGGGAACAAATGTACATGTACATAAAAAGTACTCATTACAACGGAATATTCGGTATCCAACTCCGACATTAGATTCCGGGTACAAATGTACAAAATTCAATGTAAATAAACTCTTTACAATGGCATAACATCGCAGTACATCCCACCTACTAATCCGGATATTGTTTTCAGTTTTGATTTTCTTCACGGTTGAGATCACAGGTAAAAATAATTGTGTCAATAAAACAATTACACCGTCAATTGTTCTTAATCTACACGGATGATGGCCTAGGTGTCAACGATTAGCGCTTGAATCATCCCTACCTGTAGAGTAGGCAGTAGGCCTAATGTTTATAAACAATCAGTAGGTTTCGATAGAACTCAAGCGACAGGAAGAGAAATACAAACTGTGCACAAATTAAACAAAAAAAGATAAATAAATAAATAAATAAACATATTGTTGACAATTTCCGTTTCGCTACATGTCCGTGCCGATGTGGTTAAAATACTTCAATACTTACGATAATCGTAGACATTTTAGTAAAACTTTATTTGTGAACAGCATTTTTAAGAGAATTGTATCAGCAATCAGTTTTTTAGAGAATTGTCTAACTCGGATCAGCAATATATTATTACATTCGGGCATTTCGAGCTTTGTACATGATCCGTGCATTTACGACATCAATTTACGATATGAATCCGAAAAAATAACTCGTGCATTGGTGTTTACAATCATGCATAAATATGACTAGTATATAATAAAATATAATATTTGTTGGTATGTTTGTTTAGTTTGTACGAAATGCAGGGCGCTAACTATGAAATACTACATGATCGTTACAGTGACAAATTCGATATAACGTCATTCGTGGGACAAACACCGTCGTTGTAAAGAGGGTTCACTGATATGCGACCGAAAAAATAATTGTGGTGAACATTGTACAAAAACAGACATCCGGAAATCAAGAGGTGGGATCAGGTGTCATGGTTATACTTTTTTAACAAATCAATTTGATTGTGTTTTACAGTGGAATTTGATCTGTGACAAGTTATGGGTTTCAACTACAATAACCAGTATTCAAATGGCTGGAGTTCTAATAGGAGGGCTCATATGTGGACAAATGGGAGATTACTTCGGACGGAAGCCTACACTCTTTGCAGCTCTTTTACTGATTACTGTAGCAAACTTCCTGGCATTCTTTTCCGTGTCCTGGCAAATGTTTGCAGTTCTCCGATTCTTTATGGGAGTTTCCAGCGGAATGATCTTAACCGTGTATATAGTGTTGATGTATGAATTTGTCCAAGTTGATAAGCGAACAATTATAGCTGGCTTTCCTTGTTGGGTAATATTCGCATCTTTATTCGCCCTTGTAGCGTGGTTACAACATAACTGGAAGTATCTACACCTTGCAACAGGGGCAACGTCTGTCCCACTCTTGTTGAGCTGGTGGTAAGAATTTTTTCAAAACAAATAATTTAAAATCAACAAATAGAAAAATAAATGTAATTCTGCTGACAATATACGTATAATAAACAATTTTTTTATTTATATTTATTTATTTTTATTAACGCAAGCCTTTACGATATCCTCCCTACGTCGTTCGTATGCATAAAGCCAATAATCGGGAAAGAAAATACTGAATCGTGGCTCATCTGTTCAAATCTCTGTCTCCATTGACTCGTAAATCATGTGGCACCAAGTGATACGACGTGCGTTACGTGCACGGGCATAACGAACATAAGGACAACTGATTTGCATTCCAAACGCGCGCAATAGTTTTTTTTTTTTTTTAGATTTTTCAATGTTGCCGTTGTGATTGTTTATCAAAGTAATTGCTTTCGTGCTGTAAATGTAGGACATATGCTGTAAAATATCTCATAACGGGTCGTAGTTACGCCCGGAAGTCACCTTCGGACGACGGGAAAGACTTTTAATGGTCGAACTTCTTAATACCAACCTATTTTTGACCTTGCATTAGCAATGTTAATACCCCAACGTTTCTGTACTTCCGTTAGCCATACTATGATTGATAAAAAAATGAAATTGGCCCTAAGTAGCGAAAGGTGAGATGTATACCTCCACGTGATGAACATCATTAACACGTGATGAACATGTCATTATTATTCTTCATATATTTTTATCACTTTTGGGGTGATACTTTTCACGTTTGTTTTAGTATAAGCAAATTTCTAAACCTATATAAATATAACTTTTAAAACAAATTTAGTTTAAGTATTTCATGAACAATAATTCAAGTTTCCTGAAACATATTTGTTCATAATTTACAATTAATTTTTTTTTGGTCACAGGTTTATTCCTGAGAGTTTTCGTTGGCTAGTTGTTCATCAACGTTTTGATGAAGCCAGGGCAATCATCAGAAAAATGGCACGCATCAACGGCGTTCCAGTACCCGATATATCTGATTTAGAGAATTTGGAAGATGATACGAAATCAACATACACTTTTCTAGACATTTTTAAAGGCAAGCAGTTGTTGAAAACTACAATAGTCCTTGCTTTCATGTGGTACGTATTCATTTCTTCGTCGCTATTCTGAAAAACGAATTCACATATATTAAGTATTAACAGTAATGATATTCAGGAGGGAATATTCAAATCAGGTGAAAATTGGATTTCCGAAACCAATATCGAACAGACAATTGAACAGTTTACGCAGTGAAACACTGTCAATGCAAATAAAGTCATTATACTGAGCGCAGTATTAGCGAAATGTTGACATTAAACGTGTTTACTTATATGCTTGTGACAATAGATTATCAATTTGTTGTTTTGCGTCTGTATATGAAATGTACAAATATCGAATACGCACTGACATAACGAGATATATAGGGCAGAAAATGGATATTACTCTAATGTGGAAAGCAGTAATGAAAACTTCTGTGCTATAGCTTGGTTGTTAATTTCCCCTAATTTTAGTTTTAGTAAGCATAATATCGAGATAAAAATGTATCATAGTCTGTAGTTTTTTTTTATTTCAAGTTCGTCTGGATACACTGCATTCACATACGTATGAAATAGACATTATTCATTTACACTACATCCACGATATATCTAAATGTCAAATTAAAGGTCATAATTGCGTTTTAGTTTTCTTTATTCTAAAGCTTCGAAACGAAGACTGCTTATAAATCAAGGAATATATTGGCCTATAAAGAGACATAATTGGTTCCCATTGAAATGCCAATGGTTTGCTGAAAGATCTGGTCTACAAACGCCGCATATGCCCAATCCTTCATCCATTCAGTGCATTCTTGTGTTGATTCAGGGTGAAGTTACACGATATCATTAATATGGAAACCAGTAGCTATGTATTTAAATTACGATAATGATATGATAACGTACAGTATAGTATATTAGTACTGGAACGATCACGATATAATTACGTATAAAATATCATATTAGTACTGGACCAATAATGATATGATTACGTAGTATATCTTTACTGGAACGATAATGATATAATATTTTCTCATTGCAGGATGACCTGTGGTTATGTCTACTATGCCATTTCGTTCAGTGTTGAAAATTTTTCTGGTAATCTGTATCTGAACATGTTTCTTGTGAGCTCGATTGGAGTCCCAGGAAATTTGTCAACAATCTGGTTCATGAGCAGTTTCTCTCTCTCTGTCTCTCTGTTTCTCTCTCTCTGTCTCTCTCTCTCTCTCTCACATATGATAGATTCAAAACTTTTACTTTGCTACGATCATATCCTCATCATCCCCATCATTTGCAGCAGTCATAGTAGTAGTAGTAGTAGTAGTAGTAGTAGTAGCAGCAGCAGCAGTAGTAGTAGGAGTAGTAGTAGTAGTAGTAGTAGTAGTAGCAGCAGCAGCAGTAGTAGTAGTAGTAGCAGTAGTAGTAGTAGCAGCAGCAGCAGCAGTAGTCGTCGTCGTCGTCGTCGTCGTCGTCGTCGTCGTAGTAGTAATAGTAATTGTTGTTGTTGTTGATGAAGTTGTGGAACTAGTATGTAGCAATAATTAATATGTTAACCAAATTAAACTAAACAGATATTTTTGTTTTGGAATATTCCTGTTGTATCGGTTATGATATCTATGATAAATGATACAGCACATGAGTTCACAGTGTATTTTTGTTTGTTTGTTTGTTTTTTATCTTTACATATGTTTATATAAATATCATATTGTTTGACAGAATCGGGCGGAAGTGGACTGCTTTTGGATTTTTCATTGTGTGTGCTTTTGGATCCCTTGCTGTGGCTATTGTACAAGTTTTGAAAGTTACCGTGATGGACGGAAAACTCGTCAATGGATTCGCCTTATTATCTAAAATAGGCTGTACTGCTGGCTGGATATCACTAGAACTTATGACAACAGAAATATACCCAACAGTCATTAGGTAAGATTAATATTTTATGTATAATATGTTATTTAGGAAATGTTCTTGTTGTGTACCACAAATTTCATATCACTACGAAATGTTATCGAGGCTGCTGACGAAAACCAGTTCAAACTAAATGTTGATAATTCTTAAATTCTATATGCAAAGAATATCATTTCTAATCTCTACGTAGACGTGTTATATTTATAATTAATTGTCATCGACCGAATCTCAACTCAGCAATCTTTGGTATATAAAACTGATACAATTTTTAAACAAAAATGTGCAACTTGCCATGACCGTATGGAAATACAATTTCACCAAACTAAAGTCCATTAGAATACGACAAATGCTATAGAACAACCGTCTCAATATGAAAATGGAAATCCCACAAGGGATGGGGCTAGGTGTCTGGAAGGAATCAGCTAACATGCCCTGTTAGCATACCACACCTGCCACAATGCTTCGTGGAAGTTCGTGTTTTAAATTTCTTACCTTAATTATTTTTTGCAGAAATTTGGGCTATGGATTTCACAACACGGCAGCAAGAGTTGGGAGTGTGATAGCACCACAGATGATTTTTCTGGTAAGTATTTTCTGTAAAATTTTACAGTGTGTAGTGAACAGATAAGAAGTTTATATTATATAGTGGACAGCTTAGAATTTTACAGTGTGTAGTGGACAGATTAGAATTTTACATTATTCATGTTGTAAAGTGAACAGGTTAGAATTTTATAGTGTGTAGTGGACATCTTAGAATTTTCCAGTGTGTAGTGGACAACTTAGAATTTTCCAGTGTGTAGTGGACAACTTAGAATTTTCCAGTGTGTAGTGGACAGCTTAGAATTTTACAGTGTGTAGTGGACAGGTTAGAATTTTACATTATACATGTTGTATACATGTTGTAGTGGACAGTGAACAAGTGGACAGGTTAGAATTTTACAGTGTGTAGTGGACAGATCAGAATTTTACATTATACATGATGTAAAGTGAACAGGTTAGAATTTTACAGTGTGTAGTGGACAGATCAGAATTTTACAGTGTAGTGGACAGGTTAGAATTTTACAGTGTGTAGTGGACAGATCAGAATTTTACATTATACATGATGTAAAGTGAACAGGTTAGAATTTTACAGTGTGTAGTGGACAGATCAGAATTTTACATTAGTACAGATGAATTTTACAGTGTAAAGTGAACAGTGTAGTAGAATTTTTTTACAGTGTGTAGTACAGTGGACACAGATCAGAATTTTACAGTGTAGTGGACAGGTTAGAATTTTACAGTGTGTAGTGGACAGATCAGAATTTTACATTATACATTAAAGTGAACATGATGTGTGTAAAGATCAGAAACAGTGTTAGAATTTTACAGTGTGTAGTGAATTTTACATTATACAGTAAATCAGAAGTGTTTACAGAATTTTATTATACATGTTGTGTGAACAAAGTGAACAGATCAGAATTTTAGAATTTTATAGTGTGTAGGTGTAGTGCACAGGTAAGAAATTGTACAGTGTCTAGTGGACAAGTTAGAAGTTTACATTATATAGTTGACTGGTTAGAATTTTACATTATATAGAGGACAGATAAGACTTTTACAGTGTTTAGTCGACAACTTAGAATTTTACATAATATAATGGGTAGGTTGGAATTTTAAATTATATAGCGGCCATGTTAGCATTATATATTAATTAATGAACATATTATTAATTACCACGGTCAATGTGAAATTTAACGGGGTTAATTATGCTTGGAAATGATTCATGTACGGTTCGATTGGAAAACATGGCGGCCGCTCTCACTTGTGTTTCCTTTTGATCACGCAAATTCAATATTGGCATTTCATATTACTTGGGCAGAAAATCCCGTATACGACCAATATTACTACAGTTAATTAATAATATTAGATAAATTATATACTCTGACGTTAGATACATATCCAGTTTCTCTAATCACAGACTTTGTCTCTTGTAAAATCTAGTGAAACCAGAATTATCCACTCTAACCATGATTTTTGTAATAAACGGTTATTGTTTTTGTTCTTGATCTTTTTTGTTTTTACTTTTTGATGTTGTACTATGTTTAGTGAGTGATTGAAGCAGGTTAACACATATTTAACACGAGTGCGTAGCACGAGTCTTAAATATGTATCCTCCTGTCTCACGAGATGTAATAAACATGTTATTCAAAAGCAATTGTCAAATATTCTATTTATTATATTTAAGTTTCGTTAGGCTCTAGACTTCACCGATGTTCTGTACATGAAGATTAGTCTACGGCTTGTGGAATGTTAACAAATCACGTATTGAGACAGTCACAGGGGGCTCGGAAATCTTTTTAAAGCTAAGAGTTAGAGCGTAATATGCTCAATGAAAACTGGAGCCTGTAGGGAAATATTACGCTCTAAAATATACGCCCCTGTGGTTTGGATTGAATTTCATCACTTGATGCCTCAAAGATCATGTTATTGATAGACCTGGACAACAAACTCACTTCGACGTTATCCTAATTCGATGTTCAGTTTTTGTATTGTTTCTCCAGTGTCGCTGAATTTTTTTAAAAAAACTATTGAAATGAAATGTTAACCTTGATAGTGGATACATTAAACATTTCACTTCTTGATACGTCAAATATACAGAACATGTTCAAAAGTTTTTACGACTGCATTACCATTTATTGGCATTTGTTAGCAAATGTGATCAGTTTATAATCAAACAATGAATTGAAAATTGTCATTACATTGCAGATGGGTTTAATTAATCGGTTTTTCATTA
Source organism: Atrina japonica (assembly GCA_030159075.1). Taxonomy (NCBI): domain Eukaryota; kingdom Metazoa; phylum Mollusca; class Bivalvia; order Pterioida; family Pinnidae; genus Atrina; species Atrina japonica. The sequence continues at coordinate 839,447 of BROG01000273.1, forward strand.
GTGACCTGGCACTGTATTATAATGAAAAATGTCATATTTCTCATTAAGCCAACCAAACTACAGTAAAATCAATGAAAAATAACAGTGAAAAATAAAGCTTCCATTTAATTGATAATTTAATAGAAAAATGCAGTCATTATATATATATATATATATATATATATATATATATATATATATATATATATATATATATATATATATATATATATATATATATAATCAATCAATCGAACTGTTCATTTCCTAATAGATCATGACACTGAATAACTTCGTGCAATAAATGTAATGAAACGTAACAACAGAATAAAATTCATCTTTATTGCTGTGTATTCATACGATCTGTTTTATTATTTCTATTGTACAGAGTACAAAATTCCCTGGCTTTTTGTATTTCCTGTGTGCTGCTTTGATGATTATATCCGCTGTATGTGCTGCCATGTCGACAGAAACACGTGGGCGACAACTTGAAGATACGATACACGTGAAGTCATTGACCAGGTCATCAAAACCTTTGTTATCGAGTAATAAGGATAGACATCAGCTGGATGAAACATCTACGCCGATTTAGTTCTATGTATCATAATTTCATGTCGTAGCAATGGATGGGATATTGATAAATGTACTTCTAATTATCAAGCAATTTTCTATATTATTTCTGTAATTATTGAATTGGATTTTGATTATTGATATGTTTTATCACATTAATATTATGAGTAATGTTTGCTGCCAAAAAAATATCCATTAAAAAGTGAAGTGTTTGGCTTTTATATCAGTTTATCCATGGCCCTGACGACAGACAGGGTTCTGGTTATTTGTTTTTTTTTTCTTTATTCCGGAAATGGATCTGATACTTTGGTATCCGAGATTTCTGTATCCAGATTTTATCTTGTGTCCATTATGTCGCATTTAATGTAACATAATTGAATGTTAGTTTCACAATTCCGTGACGTACCATGTATGTTTTCAGTTTTGATTAATATAGTAAAATATCAAAAAACATACTTAAGTTTAATTTTGCAAAGGCAAACATCATTCTGACATCCTAAAGAACATAGTCTGAGTTAACATACAAATCATTGTTGTGGAGTAAGTATTTGTGAAGAAAAGGCTGCAGATCTATATACAGTAGAGCTTCGATGAGTCGAACTTCAATGAGTCGAATTCCTCGATGTTTCGAACTATTCACAAATCCCGAAAAAATTTGTTATTTAACGCTGCTGATCAACATTTTATAATTCGAATTTTTATGAGTCGAATTCCTCGATGATTCGAATAAATATTTGGGCCCATTTCTATAAAAACAACGACAATTCCTACATATAAATCGAAGTCAAAATTTGCATGTGTATGAAATCGTCCCATAGTAATTGGTCTCCTTCTCATAAACAATCGATGTTTAAATTTCACAAAAATGTAATTAAATTTGGCATTAATTATTAATCATCATGATCATACATGTCTTAAATGGTTACGAAACGGTCATATATACCTTATAGAACCTGTGAAGCTAAAAACATCCATGAGTCGAAGTCCCGATATTTCGAACTTGTCCAGGTGGTCCCTTGAACTTCGACTCGGAGAAATTCTACCGATATATGAACTTGCGTTAATGTAATCTGTAGGTGTGTTTTCTGCTTATACACTTTTCGGTATAGCAACAAGACAAGATAAAATTCAAACACCAATGTAATAACCCCCCCACAAAATAAAATGCAAAAAGTAACCACCAGTTAGATCTGCTATCCATTGGATCAAATGAATAAAATTTGTTATCCAGATATATTTTCTCAACAAGAGGAAATACATTTTACTTATTTGTATTAATTCATGTCCATGTCTTATTAAGCTGACGTTTCAATGATTGTCTGTGTCCTATATATAAAGAATAGAGTTAAAATGCTGAAAAGGAAAATTAAAAAACACGGGCAATCTGCAAATAAATTAGCATTTAAATCTTAAAGCATCTAAAAGAATGTAGGGACTAAGCGAATTGCACAATTTAAGCTTGTAAGAAACATAAAACATTTTTCATTTACCCGCAGCTGGTGATCCTAAAGTTACAGCAATTCCTTGGAAGAACAAAATCAAACCTAAAAAGTTCTTCTCTGATCAGATTCAAAGAGATTTTTGGCAACGCCAAACCATATGTTCCTTTTTATTACTATAATTCGACACTGTTTGATTAAATAAAATAATATTTTCTAAATACATAGGTCACTCCAAAATCGCATGGATAAGTTTAATTTATTTTCTCAGATAAGAATAATTTTTCCTCGTATATTTTGTAAATAAACAAAGTTATTAATGTGCCAAGTACGGCTCCGTTAACAATGAAGACAAACATATCACTGAAGAACGTACATCCAACCGCAACGATTTCAACGCCATCACTATACCATTCACATTGCGGGGTAAATATGTGTTTTCCCCTCCAGTAACCCTACTGTATTTTGCTTATCACATATAAAAAATTTCAGATACCAAAGTATAAACCAATAGAATGTCCAGGACATAGATACAAATCCGGTAAAAATGGACAAACACGGACCTCTGGAAACCAAGAGGTGAGATCAGGTGTCATGGAGGAGTAAGCATCCCCTGTCGACCGGTCACACCCGCCGTAAGTCCACAGTCAAGTCCAATGAAACATGTGAGGAGTGTATCCTCGTCACAAGTGGTACAGACGTCTCAACAACCGCCAACGAAAGAGCAACTCAACATTTCACTTAGTGAAACAGAGTAGTCGCAAACAAGCATATTATACCGACCGTAAAATTTGCTGAACGTTGACATTAAACGTGGTTTTCGATATCCCTGTGTCAATAATTTGTCAGTGAGTAGTTTACCTCTGTATATGAAATCTTCATATGTTGTACACGCCCTGGCATATCGGATCATTTGTGAAATATAAACTCCATATGCGGGTGACAGAGGGATATTGCTACTTAAATATGGAAAATTTACGATGGGAAAGCCGAAATCGTCGCGTTTGTCGTATAGCTTAGTTGCTAATTTCCCGTCTGTGTTTATATTAAGTAAAATGTCTAAGTATGAAGCGTGTGTGCTTGATTCTGTTGTATCTTTAATTTCTAGTTCTCTGGGATATATCGCATTGACATATGTATGAAAATTGTCATTATTAATTGACAAAACGTCGTCGATATATCTAAATATCAAATTAAAGGACACCGCTAACTTTTTCTTCTTTTGATTCAGCAGTTTCTGAATGAAGTCTGCTTCGTATGAATAAAGGAACAGGTCGGCCAATAAAAGAGCACAATTGGTTCCCATAGGAATGCCGACAGTTTGTTGAAAGACCACGTCTCCGAACATTACAAATATATTGTGTATTAGAATTTCCAGCATGTTTTTTATATCAACTTCAGTGTATTTATGTGTAGAATCAGAGTGGTGTTTGACGAAATAAGTATACTGATAGCCAATCACTAGATATCTAAATTTTCGGGTACCACCTTTAGTGAAAAAACAGTTGTCTATGAAGGTGAAAAGACTTTCTTTTAATTTTATCTGTTTCAAAATCAAAATAAACTTCCACATTTAACAGAAATAACACAATTGCGACACCTGAGTGGAAACGTTTTTTATAAATTGTAAAGGGTTTAATGCCACAACTGATGTATGACATAATTTATGTCATATATATCTGTTTTCTGTGACAGATAAAAACAATAGACAACTAACAGTCCCGGTTTTCCACATAAAGTTTATATCTGGAAGATATGTTGTTCCAAATTCTTACTGAATTTCTACTAATTGGGCTTTGATAGAACTTTGTGAGTTCTGATATTTTTATGTAAACAAACAAACAAACAACAACAAAATTAACAGAAATTGTTTTCAATTGAAAACTTCTAGTAACCCTTTAATTAAAACCTTTTCACAGTACGCGAGATTTCCATGTAACATTTGCGACGATTGTGACATTTTATCATAGAACGCCGACTTCCTCCAGTGACCTGGTCCAATCCCGTTTTGATTCGCAATTAATTTGTCGTGTTCTAATGGGTTTCGATTCTTCTTTTTTCCTTTGTAATGGAAGTGAGGTGTATATGCCAGATATTTGTCTTTATATTCTAGAATCTCATACACATAAACAAACATACTATAATTCTAATATCGATTGTACATCGATAACTAACAACAGTTCATTAAAATTTTCGAAGTCCGTATTTTGTTGAACAATTTAAGATGAAAGGGGGACTTTATATTTAGGGATTATTAATGTCTTTTTCTTACTAAAATGAGAGTTGTTTTCCATTTAAACTTTAATTAAGTGTAAAATCAGTAGAACGATTCAGTGCACGTTTTATTAAAAACAACGAAGAGTTGTAAGTCTTTAGTCTTAAGTTTGATGACCTCAATCCAAAACTTTTGACCCGGAAAGTTATACATGCCAGAATTTTAACAATACTTATGTCACGCGACATTGGTTTGGATTTGTGTGGATTGATCGCCCTTAATGCCAGTCAGTTTATTTTCTTGTATGTGCATTCCTTTTGTTTTCTTTAGTTTTCAAAAGCTATTTTCAATACATGTCTACAATAGATGAATAATAATGATTATATTTTATTTAAAATCAAACCGAGAAACGTTTACCTCACACCGTTTTGCTTCCAGTAAATAAAACATACGCACTTCCGGACCAGGTGGTCAGAAGGAGTCAGCGTCCCCTGTTAGCATTCTACAACCGTTGCGAATAATTCATGGAAATATCTCGAGTTCGCAGAAAAGTCATACTCGGTAAAACTGTCATCAGGTAGTTTTACATCTGAAGGTGAAAGGGAGTACCTGTGTATGGCCGTGCTTTAGAATATTATCTTACATTTTAGAGAGGGCTACTTTTACAAAAAATATACGATTTTTCAGATATATCGATGAGTTTTTCCGTGTCACTGTAATTTGTCATCACTATATTAATTTAAACTGAAAAAATACATGGTAGGTCACGATATTATGCAATTGACATTCAATTATGTTATATTTGTTGCGAAATAATGTACATAACCAGATCAGACCAAATGTGAGCATCAATTCCATTTCTGAAACAAAGATAAAATCCAAATAACCAGAGCCCTGTAGGTCGTCAGTGCCATGAATGAACTGGTATAAAAGCCAAACATTTTACTGTTTAATTGATATCTTTTTTGTAGAAGCAAACATTTCTTATAACATTAATGTCATAAAGCATATCAATAATCAAAACCGAATGCAATAATTACTGAAAAAGTAATAGAATATTGTTTGATAGAAGTATTATCATCTCATCCATTGCTACATAGAACTAAAGAACTACATAAAACTTGTAGATGTTTCATTCAGCTGATGTCTCTGTCTATCCTTATTACTCGATAACAAAGGTTTTGATGACCTCGTCAATGACTTCACGTGTATCGTATCTTCAAGTTGTCGCCCACGTGTTTCTGTCGACATGGCAGCACATACAGCGGATATGATCATCAACGCAGTAGACAGGAAATACAGAAAGCCAGGGAATTTGGTGCTCTGTACAATAGAAATAATAAAATAAATCATATGAAATACACACCAATGATACAGTCTAAAGATACATTTTCTTCTGAGTTATTACGTTTCATGACATTTGTTGGACCTTGACTGTAACGAGCATTTAGGAAATGAATGGAACAAATGATATCGATATTCATGATATCGATATCGGTTGATAAGGTTATTTTTTCTACTTTTCAAGATGCAAATTTTAATGAGCACAGAGACCTCCCAGTCTTCTTCATATATATATAATATATATATATATATATATATATATATATATATATATATATATATATATATATATATATATATATATATATATATATATATATATATATATATATTAACCTGCCCACTATATAATGTACAATTGTTAACTGTGCACTACACACTGTACTTCATACTGTAAATTTTCTATATTGCAACATCTATAACAATTAAATTGTAAACTATAGTGCGATATCATTGACTTTTAACAACAAAGTAACAACACACAAAAGTAACATAAATTCAGGTTATCAATACGTACCAGAAAAATCATCTGTGGTGCTATCACACTTCCAATTCTTGAGGCCGTAGCCTGGAATCCATAACCCAAATTTCTGCAAAAAATCAAGATAAGTAATTTGAAAAACCAACTTGACTTTTTTTTATCAAATAAGAGAGGGTACCATGGAAAATTGCGATGTATGCGGAATGATAACTTGGGACGCATACTCCTTCCGGACACCTGATCCCATCCCTTTTGGAATCCACAATTACTCTTGGTACTGAGACTGTTGATGTATATAATTTTTTCCATTCTAATGGACTTTAATTCGGCAAAATTATAGTTTCATACGGTCACTGAAAGATGCATATTTTTCTCTTATGTATACACCAAAGATTATTGGGTCGGCACTGTTTGTATAACAATCAGTCATAACTACGACACGACCCTGTAGAGATGTATGCAGAAAGGATATTCTTTTAATTCAATATATTATAACGATCACACGGATATTGAACGATTGATATTTTTCTTTAAAATTATTTTATTTTTATTTTTATCAACCAAAAATTATTGAGTCGGACTGGTCCCATTACAATCAGTCAGCTATAACACATGTATGTAGAGATCAGAAGTTATATTCTGTGAATTGAATATCAGAGAACGATCAAAATTTGTTTGAGCTGGTTGTCATAAGCGTCATCGAAACCAGAGGGCAGTTTGTCATAACTTTGAAATTTATTCCTTTTACAACGTTCTACCAATCCCCCGACAAATGTGAGCTCTATACAACACCGCTTAACAAATGTTTGCATGGACACACAACAGAAACAGTTTGTTAATAATATATTGATTTCAGATCTAGTTAAAATCTTAAAGTCACATTTCGTGGACGCTATTGTAATAATCGGGGCGTAACTGTAATTTTTTACATTTTCTTTAGAAAACCACTCCTAACCAACGAAAATGAAAAAACAATTCCTCACAAATATCATCTTGGCGCTGGATAAAAACAAAAATAGAAGAAACGGTTCATCAATCTATGATTTGTCTTTTTGTTTAGGTATAATTTACATAAGTTTTAATTTACCCACTAGATATGACCAATGCTCCTAAATAAAACTAAATTAATGCTATCCTTCTCTGGGACAGTTTTCACATTAAATTACATTAAATTATAACTTCCGTTATGGTTCGCTTCACGTCTTTTCATGACATTCAAATATATCTCGTTCGACTTGGTAACCATACAGTGAATATAGCAACCAAAACAGAAACACCTGAATTGACACGGGGAATAAAGCGAAGTACCAGTTGCATAAAAAGATTACACTTGGGGAAAACACAGCAGATGAACAATCTTTAAGGTCTGAGCTGAATTTGAAATTAGACCAGAAATTAGCACTGGATCAAGATGTTTCTGTCGAAAATCGCAACTGTATCATGTGGAATCTGTTTTTATTTTCTGGCAGCCTCGTTTCCGATTACCCGTCGCTATCATATTAGTTAATAAATAGATCAATATGTTAGGTATTTTCCATGATCAATTAACTAACTAGTTCGAATAGAACTTTAAAAATACGACCAAAGTAAATGCGAATACACACATTAAGTGGGTACAAAAAGTTTACCCATGAACATTACCTCCCGGAATGTGCCTTTAATTGCGGATAAAATGTTGAAATCACCTAATGATCTGCAGTCATAAGTGTCAATGCTGACCAGCCAGCACCACAACCTAGTTTAGATAATAAAGCAAATCCATTGATGAGCTTTCCGTCCATCACGTCAATGTTCAAAACCTGTACAATGGCTACTGCAAAAGATCCAAACGCACACACAAGAAAATATCCAGAAGCTGTCCACTTCCGTCCGATTCTGTTTAACAATAAAATAAGGATATAAACATTTGAAAAATTAATATATTGTGAACTAAAATGTGATTGCAAGCTTTGACCACAAAATGTATATATATATATATATATATATATATATATATATATATATATATATATATAACTCTGGTGAACATTGCATGAAAACAGACATCCGGAGATCAAGAGGTGGAATCAGGTGTCATGGTTATACTTTTTTGACAAATCAATTTGATTGTGTTTTACAGTGGAATTTGATCCTGTAAAATTAATATATTGTGAACTAAAATGTGATTGCAATCTTTGACCATAAAATGTATATATATATATATATATATATATATATATATATATATATATATATATATATATATATATATATATATATATAGCTGGAAAATAAAAAAAAACATTAAATAAAAAATGAAAGTCTATTTAATGGACTCAAGGCGGGAGCTATCGGTCAACAGGGAATGCTTAGTCTCCCATGACACCTAATCCCACCTCTATATATCCAGACACAGATGTCCGTGTTTGTTCAATATTCACTAGATTTGAATATTTATGATAATAATAATAATAATTATAATAATAATATTAATAATGATAATAATAATAATAATAATAATAATAATAATAATAACAATGGCAACAATGGTGCTACTAGAATAGATCTAATAATAAGAAGGAATGAAGATTATATTTGTGTGAAGAATGTTAATAAATAATTTTATGATATTATTAATTTCTTGAAAATCATATGAGAGAGAGAGAGAGAGAGAGAGAGAGAGAGAGAGAGAGAGAGAGAGAGAGAGAGAGAGAGAGAGAGACGTACTTGTTGCTTAACCAAATTACTAAGCCATCGCTTGGAACTACAATCACGCTGACCAGAAACATGTTCAGATACAGATTACCAGAAAAGTTTTCAACACTGAAAGAAATGGCATAGTAGACATAACCACAGTTCATCCTGCAATCAGAAAATAATATGACATCGTTATCGTTTGTTTAAGTACATATATACTATATAATACGTAATCATATCGTTATCACCCTTGTACCAATATACTATATATAGGTTTATCATGAAAAAGAAGAAACCAATATGTACCACATATACGCAAGGACAATAGTAGTTTTTAACAGCTGTTTTCCTTTAAAAATGTCTACGAAAGTGTATGTTGATTTCGTGTCATCTTTCAAATTCTCTAAATCAGAAATGTCGGGCACGGGAACTCCATTGAAACATGCCATTTTTCTGATGATTGCCCTGGCTTCATCAAAACGTTGATGAACAACTAGCCAACGGAAACTCTCGGGAATAAACCTGCAACAAACAACATAAAATGTATATATATATATATATATATATATATATATATATATATATATATATATATATATATATATATATATAATATATATATATATATATATATATATATATATATAGTACTTACCTAGTTTTTCCCAGTTAAATAACATTATTATATTATTTTCCTGAGGATGTCGCTCGTTTGTGGTGTAAGTGTCGGATAGGTCTGTAATTGTCATATCAATTGTGGTGTATGTAATTGATATTTTTTTTATCAATGGAGTTCATCTGAGACGCTTGTCATTAAGTAACAATAAAACAGATAGGGTCCAGGTTTTTATAAATTGCTATTTGAATCGGAACGACGGATGACATACAAGCACAACTGGTATTTACAAATAGGTTGCATTGCGTTTACGTAGAGCAATGTCGTTAATTATATGACATATGAACTTCTAATCGCTGAAATAATGACAATCTGTATTGATAAATCCGAGTAGCAAACACAGACGCGCTTCTTATTTCATTCCAGAGGGAACTGTCGTTGCTACGCGTTAGGGTGCACGATTCGCCACCCTCGTTGTTACCTGGTAGGGTGCACGATTCGCAACCGGAGAGTTGCGAGTTCGAGCTTCGGAGGAGGCTGCTGGCTTTTTCTGCTCTTCGGATGAGAGAGTAAAAATCGAGGCCCCGTGTCGCAGCTCGAGTCAGCACGTTAAAATATCCTCACTGCTCAATAGTCGTGAGTGTCGAACACAGTGAAAACTTTGAGTCCCTTCACCGGCGTTTGGTGACGTCTCTATGAGTGAAAAATATATGTAGACCTGAGATGTTTTCAATTATTTTCCCTCACATACGGAAGCCCTGAAAGGACTTTTTAGTTATTAGTTATGGTTTATAAATTGGTTTTTACTTATTTGTTATAATTTTTTTGTAATCAAAACGCGGTATTTCACATTAAGAAAGCGTGTTTCAAATGTTTTTCGGCCATTATGAATAATCAAAGTCAAGGGAATAGATATGCCTTTTCATTTAGTTCATAATCAACTGATTAAATTTTGTCAAACAATTTACAAGAATGACATTGTGTGTCTTATTCATAATGTCTGTATATTCATATGAAATAAGGAAAACAATGGCATTAATAGCCAATTAAAATCTAGACACAATATAAGTTCCGGATGACAGGTGAGTCGTTTTGTACACCCCATTGGGTGAAATGGTTACCCAACATGGGACAAAATGGTCCACAGCAAGAGTACAGATGAATTAATTAACTGATTGAAAAAAACAAAAAATACAATCTTGGTTGACTTATTGTGTATATGTAGGTATAAAAGAATATCTAACGACAAATGCCAAACACCAAGCCGACGTCAGGATGACAGACCCCGGCTCAACCATCATGAGCCCACTTCTTGCATGCTCATTGCTCTGAATAGAGATCATTGCAAAATTTATTATAAATCTCGCAGCACGTGTTATGCTTGAGTAATCCGGACTCACACTGTTTTGTCAGCTTTTGGATTTTTTATCTATTTTTCTTCGTTTTCTATAAATTCTACTTCTTTTTGGTTTCCCATCTTTTCAGTCTGTTGCGTTTTTGCTTTGAATTCTTTTCAGTTTCTCTTTTTCCTTCATTTTATCCAACGGTTTCATGTATCAAATGTATGTTTTTTGTTTTTTTTTTGGGGGAGGGGGGGTGGTGGATGAGCTTGATGTCAATGTTGCATTTCTAAATAGGCTGTGTAAATTTACTGTGGGGTAAATTTGCCTACCCGACCATTTTGACCCAATCAAAGTGAGTCATTTTGGCACAACAAGGTTTTGGTTTATAGTTCTCTGTGCTACAGAAGTTGGACATTGGAAGTTTAAATGGTGGTGGTAATATATACTAGTATATGATACTAAATTACGTTAGACCTACAGACGCTTTTGCTGAAAAAAATATACATGAAAGAAACGTAACAAAAATCTAAATATTTACCACAGATCAGATGGTGCTAAAAAAAGATCCAAATGTCATTTTTTGTAACAAGGGATAATCATTGTTTTTGAGCCATTACAACTTTATAGTCATGTGAATATTCCTGGGCGTTTGATTGGAATGAATAAACAGTCGTTTAGGAGACACAATTGAAGTAGGCCATTTGACCCACATGGGCCATTTTGTGCCACTTTTCTCTATACATGTCCAATATGGCCAGCTACAGCAGCTGCGCATACAGCCAGGAATGATTATCGTATTTACTAGTATCCACTAACTCATCTTGTCTTGATCTACTTCTTGAACTGCCAACATGACAACTTTCAACCAGACGTTATGACAAATACGATGCTTTGATTTTCGAAATACATGTACCAGTGTGTATTTTCCATTTCTGTGAGGTAATGTTATCCGGTATTTTAAGTAACAAGAGTTATTTCCCCTCATAGCAGGTATCGATTGTAATGTCATTTGTTTGTTTGTAAACTGAGAAAAGGTATCCATTGTGATGTCAGATGTTTTGTGTGAGAAACGACGTTGTTTTCTCATGTAAAATATGACATCATAATCGATTCCTGCTGACATGGGATATTACTCTGACTAACGAAAACACAGACATGTGTGAAAGCGCGCCAACTATCAAAATAATGAAATCGCACTTTTATCATCACTTCACTATAGACCTCATTGGAGAGAAAAATTTCCCCCATTGTTTTATTCATTTTAACGGGGAATGATTTCCTTATCAACACGCGTTATCAGTAAATGCTTTTTCTGATATCATAAAATCGAATTTCTGCTATCAAGAATTCGTTTTGATATTAGAAATTCCATTTTTTGATATCAGAAATTAAAGTTTTTGACATCAGAAAATTATTTTTAATATTAGAAAAATGATTTTTTGATATAAAAATGTTTTCGGATATCAAAAAATAAATTTTTGATATAAAAAACAATTCTGATATCAGAAATTAGAATTATGATATCAGAAAATAGTGAAAAAAATATTAAAACGACGCCCAATATCTCTAGGATTTTTTTTTTTACAAAACTTCAGGTTGTGCATTATATAGGAATAAATGACAATATCAGAACGGGTGTATTTTGGGGCCATGGTGTCAGAAAATAATACACTAAAGATAGAAATGAATAGAATATATCTTTATTATTGTTTATTTAAAAGATTCATGTGACTATGAGCAGTCAAAATTGTTAAATTAGTGAATCTCCAGTTTTTTAATATTCACATGGAAACATCTGTTTACGAGAAAACAAGAACACTGATGTATCAAACACCTTATTAGTGTAAATCATGCACCTCTACACTGTAAAAACAGAGCTAGATAATCCAACACCTGTTAAATTATATATATATATATATATATATATATATATATATATATATATATATATATATATATATATATATATATATATAGCCTCAGGGGAAGATAACCCCACGATTTTCAGCAACTTGAAGCGACTTCCTGTGGGGATGCATCCTGCCAAGTTTGGTTGAAATTTGGATCAATATTTCTGTGAAAAAAGTCATTTCAAGAAAATGTTTATAGACGATGGCCCCACAGCTGCCAAAATATTTATAACATCATGAAATTATCCATTGATACTTATTACTTACTTATTATTTCTAAATTGTTATTTGTTATTACTTATTTGTTATTGCTTATTTGCTGTTACTTATTTGTAATTTGTTATTTCTTACGTATTATTACTTATTTGTTGTTACTTATTTGTTATTACGTAGTTGTTATTTGAATGTTATGCACCACAAACACAATACTTAAATCATACATATAATTATCATAATGTATGTTATAATACGCTATTGTATATATTTTGTATCATATGACATTGATGAGACATATACGGTAGTCTAAAAATAAAATAAATGGAATTTGTAGTATATCCATCCGCTTGCCTTTAATTTTTCATAATGACCGAGCAACATTGGAGGCACGCTTCCTTAATGTGAAATGCCGCGTTTTGATAACAAATAAGAGATAACAAATTAGTAAAAACGAATTAATAAACCATAACTAATAACTAAAAAGTCCTTTCGGGGCTTCCGTATTCACAACAAATACTTGTATGTGAACACAGAATATGTTTCCTAGTATGCATGCCAAAATGGTGTTAGTTAGGTTGGCTTGTTTAATATTTAGTAAAATAAATGCAAATTGAAGATGTATTCTATACTCATTTTTCATTTTGCACAAATATATGCGTTCGACTGAATGGTTTGTCACTTTCACTTTGGCATATTGTGTCCTGAACCTCCTCACGATATTGATACTGTCGGCATTCCCATGGGAACCAATTGTGCTCCTTTATTGGCCGACCTGTTCCTTTATTCATACGAAGCAGATTTCATTCAGAAACTGCTGAATCAAAAGAAGAAAAAGCTAGCGGTGTCTTTTAATTTGACATTTAGATATATCGACGACGTTTTGTCAATTAATAATGACAATTTTCATACATATGTCAATGCGATATATCCCAGCGAACTAGAAATTAAAGATACATCAGAATCAAGCACACACGCTTCATACTTAGATATTTTACTTAACATAAACACAGACGGGAAATTAGCTACGAAGCTATACGATAAACGCGACGATTTCGGCTTTCCCATCGTAAATTTTCCACATTTAAGTAGTAATATACCTCAGTCACCTGCATATGGAGTTTATACTCACTGACAAATTATTGACACAGGGATATCGAAAACCGCGTTTAATGTCAACGTTCCGCAAGTTTTACGGTCTTCTTTGCGACTACTCTGTTTCACTAAGTGAAATGTTGAGTTGCTTTTTCGTTGGCGGTTGTTGAGACGTCTGTACCAATTGTGACGAGGATACAGTCCTCACGTGTTTCACTGGACTTGACTGTGGACTCACGGCGGGTGTGACCGGTCGACAGGGGATGTTTACTCCTCCATGGCACCTGATCCCACCTCTTGGTTTCCAGAGGTCCGTGTTTGTCCATTTTTTTATCGGATTTGTATCTATGTCCTGGACATCCTATTGATTTACACTTTGGTATCTGAGGTTTTTATATATTGTCTCCTGAACCTCCTCACGATTATTGCTCTGATATATTGTATCCTGAACCTCCTTACTATTAATGCTTTTGTATATAGCCTCCTGTACACCAATTACAATATATAGTTTTGTATATTGTTTCCTGAATCCCCTACGATTATTAATCAGCTATATTGTCTGATGAACCTTCTTACTATAAATAGTTTGTATCTCCTGGACCTCCTTACTATAAATAGTTTGCTATATTGTCTCCTGTATCTCCTTACTATATATAGTTTATTGTATTATCTCCTGAACCTCCTTACTATAAATAGTTTGCTGTATTGACTCCTGAACCTCCTTACTATAAATAGTTTGCTGTATTGACTCCTGAACCTCCTTACTATAAATAGTTTGCTGTATTGACTCCTGAACCTCCTTACTATAAATAGTTTGCTGTATTGACTCCTGAACCTCCTTACTATAAATAGTTTTGTGTATTGACTCCTGAACCTCCTTACTATAAATAGTTTGCTGTATTGTCTCCTGAACCTCCTTACTATAAATAGTTTTGTGTATTGACTCCCGAACCTGCTTACGATTATTATTCTGCTATATTGTCTTACGATTAAAAAGAGCCGACCTGGCTCAGTCGTTGGCGCGCTCGATTCTAGATCATGAGGTCGTGAGTTCGAGTCCCGCCGGCGACAGATTGGTTTCCTGTCTTTCGGATGAGACAGTCAAAACTGGAGGTCCCGTGTCACAGTAGGTGTCGGCACGTTAAAGTACCCTCACTGCTCAATGGCCGTAAGTGCCGAGCAGAGGCCAAAATTTGAAGCCCGTCACCGGCATTTGGTGACGTCTCCATATGAGTGAAATATTCTTGAGTGGGGCGTTAAACAACAATAAACAAACAAACAAACAAACGATTAAAAAATTGTACATAGTCGCCTAAATCTCCTTGAGATTTATAATTTGGTATATAGTCTCCTGAAGCTCACTTACGATAAAACAATTTAACAGAATTAATTGTTAAATTAGTTGATTACAGCGTAAGAAAAAAAATAGAGTTATCGACCTTTGTTCATAACAAAAGTTATTAGTTACAAGAAAACTCTTCAGCATGGATTAAAATCGTGTGCATCTAAATCTTATCCATATATTTTTTGCAGATTTCAATCAAGTCAGTTCGTTTTATTCGAGTTGGTAAAAAGAAAATAAGGTCATTGTGTGATCCATTGTTACCCTATGTGATAGTAGATATATAATTTGTGATGTGATGACTTGTTAATTTTATTGATTCAGTTGGATTTAGAGCGATTTGTCAAAATTAATTTGTAGCACGATATACAGGTATAATTCCTACGTGACTACAGTTAAACTCGTTCAGGTAAATTGCTATATTCACTGAAGTGCAGTGTATGTCTTCAAATTGCAATCCATTCCACATTGCAGTTTATAATACAAAAAATGTAATACAAACTTTTACATTTTAAGCTCTTCTGACTTTGTTAATTATTTTGAGCTATATAGATATACCACGTCCACATCGGTACATGAAACAGAATAGAAATGAACCCATAGAAGAGAAGTTCCTATACATAGTCGATTAAAGGTTTTCCGGCATATGAGGTCAGCTACATGGGAGGTAATATTTATACTTATATTCGAAACATGAGTCTGAAATACAACAGCCTAAATATCAAATTACAAATTCCTAGTATTTAAAATGAGATTGGTTATAATTAAAGTAATGAATTAAAATAAAAATTGTTAATGGAAAATATAATGATTTCTGTTTGTGGAGGATGTATCGTAAAAGTTGTCTTTTTAAAATGGTTATATTTTAATGCAAATGGATATTAAATGATAATAAAATATACCGTAAACTGCAAAACTGTATGTTGTTTATTAAATGTTATAAGGTATATCCATAATCAAAATTAAATGCAATTATTACTGAAAATGTACAGAATATATTTTGACAGAAGTATTGATATTTCATCTATTGCTACTACACGAAACTATAATACATAGAACTAAATCGGCGTAGATGTTTCCTCCAACTGATGTTTCTGTCTACCATTCTTATTCGACAACAACGGTTTTGATGACGTCGTCAATGACTTCACGTGTATCGTATCTTCAAGCTGTCTCCCACGTGTTTCTGTCGACATTGCGGCACATACAGCGGATATAATCATCAATGCAGCACACAGGAAATACAGAAAGCCAGGAAATTTGGTGCTCTGTACAATAGAAATAATAATAACACAGATCGTATGAATTCACAGCAATAATACACTATAAAGATACATTTTCTTCTTAGTTATTACGTTTCATGACATTTGTTGGACATTAACTGTAACGGGCATTTAGGAAATGAATGGAACAATTGATATCGATATCGATTGATAAGGTAAGAAGATGAGGTTTGTTCTACTTTTCAAGATGCAAATTTTAATGAGCGCAAAGACCTCCCAGTCTTCTTCACACACACACACACACACACACACACACACACACACACACACAACACACACACACACAACACACATACACACACACCACACACACACACACACATATATATATATATATATACATGTATATATATATATATATATATATATATATATATATATATATATAAATATATATATATATTATATATATTATATATATATATTAAATATATATATATCCTAACCTGTCCACTATGAAATGTAAAATGCTAACCTGTCCACTATATAATGTATAATGCTAACCTGTCCACTATATAATATAAAATGCTAACCTGTCCACTATATAATGTATAATGCTAACCTGTCCACTATATAATGTAAAATGCTAACCTGTCCACTTATATAATGTATAAAATGCTAACCTGTCCATCTATAATTAATGTAAAATGCTAACCTGTCCACTATATAATGTAAAATGCTAACCTGTCCACTATATAATGTAAAATGCTAACCTGTCCACTATATAATGTAAAATGCTAACCTGTCCACTATATAATGTAAAATGCTAACCTGTCCACTACACACTGTATAATGCTAACCTGTCCACTATATAATGTAAAATGCTAACCTGTCCACTATATAATGTAAAATGCTAACCTGTCCACTATATAATGTAAAATGCTAACCTGTCCACTATATAATGTAAAATGCGGGGGGGTACCTGTCCAATACACACTGTATAATGCTAACCTGTCCACTATATAATGTAAAATGCTAACCTGTCCACTATATAATGTATAATGCTAACCTGTCCACTATATAATGTAAAATGCTAACCTGTCCACTATATAATGTAAAATGCTAACCTGTCCACTATATAATGTATAATGCTAACCTGTCCACTACACACTGTATAATGCTAACCTGTCCACTACACACTGTATAATGCTAACCTGTCCACTACACACTGTATAATGCTAACCTGTCCACTATATAATGTATAATGCTAAAACCTGTCCCACTACACACTGTATAATGCTAACCTGTCCTACACACACTGTATAATGCTAACTGTCCCACTACACACTGTATAATGCTAACCTGTCCACTACACACTGTATAATGCTAACCTGTCCACTACACACTGTATAATGCTAACCTGTCCAATACACAATGTATAATGCTAACCTGTCCACTACACACTGTATAATGCTAACCTGTCCACTATATAATGTATAATGCTAACCTGTCCACTACACACTGTATAATGCTTACCTGTCCACTACACACTGTATAATGCTAACCTGTCCACTATATAATGTATAATGCTAACCTGTCCACTATATAATGTAAAATGCTAACCTGTCCACTATATAATGTATAATGCTAACCTGTCCACTACACACTGTATAATGCTAACCTGTCCACTATATAATGTAAAATGCTAACCTGTCCACTATATAATGTATAATGCTAACCTGTCCACTATATAATGTAAAATGCTAACCTGTCAACTATATAATGTAAAATGCTAACCTGTCCACTATATAATGTAAAATGCTAACCTGTCCACTATATAATGTATAATGCTAACCTGTCCACTACACACTGTATAATGCTAACCTGTCCACTACACACTGTATAATGCTAACCTGTCCACTACACTTGTATAATGCTAACCTGTCCACTATATAATGTTATAATGCTAACCTGTCCACTACACACTGTATAATGCTAACCTGTCCACTACACACTGTATAATGCTAACCTGTCCACTACACACTGTATAATGCTAACCTGTCCACTACACACTGTATAATGCTAACCTGTCAACTACACACTGTATAATGCTAACCTGTCCACTACACACTGTATAATGCTAACCTGTCCACTACACACTGTATAATGCTAACCTGTCCACTACACACTGTATAATGCTAACCTGTCCACAACACACTGTATAATGCTAACCTGTCCACTACACACTGTATAATGCTAACCTGTCCACTATATAATGTATAATGCTAACCTGTCCACAACACACTGTATAATGCTAACCTGTCCACAACACACTGTATAATGCTAACCTGTGCACTATATAATGTATAATGCTAACCTGTCCACTACACACTGTATAATGCTAACCTGTCCACTACACACTGTATAATGCTAACCTGTCCACAACACACTGTATAATGCTAACCTGTCCACTATATAATGTATAATGCTAACCTGTCCACTATATAATGTATAATGCTAACCTGTCCACAACACACTGTATAATGCTAACCTGTCCACAACACACTGTATAATGCTAACCTGTCCACTATATAATGTATAATGCTAACCTGTCCCACTACACACTGTATAATGCTAAACCTGTCCACTACACACTGTATAATGCTAACCTGTCCACTTACACACTGTATAATGCTAACCTGTCCACTACACACTGTATAATGCTAACCTGTCCACTACACACTGTATAATGCTATAACCTGTCCACTACACACTGTATAATGCTAACCTGTCCACAACACACTGTATAATGCTAACCTGTCCACTACACACTGTATAATGCTAACCTGTCCACTATATAATGTATAATGCTAACCTGTCCACAACACACTGTATAATGCTAACCTGTCCACAACACACTGTATAATGCTAACCTGTCCACTATATAATGTATAATGCTAACCTGTCCACTATATAATGTATAATGCTAACCTGTCCACTATATAATGTATAATGCTAACCTGTCCACTACACACTGTATAATGCTAACCTGTCCACAACACACTGTATAATGCTAACCTGTCCACTATATCATGTATAATGCTAACCTGTCCACTATATAATGTATAATGCTAACCTGTCCACTATATAATGTATAATGCTAACCTGTCCACTATATAATGTAAAATGCTAACCTGTCCACTATATAATGTATAATGCTAACCTGTCCACTATATAATGTATAATGCTAACCTGTCCACTATATAATGTATAATGCTAACCTGTCCACTATATAATGTAAAATGCAAACCTGTCCACTATATAATGTATAATGCTAACCTGTCCACTATATAATGTATAATGCTAACCTGTCCACTACACACTGTATAATGCTAACCTGTCCACTACACACTGTATAATGCTAACCTGTCCACTACACACTGTATAATTGCTAACCTGTCCACCATATAATGTATAATGCTAAACTGTCCCACTACACACTGTATAATGCTAACCTGTCCCACAACACACTGTATAATGCTAACCTGTCCACTACACACTGTATAATGCTAACCTGTCCACTACACACTGTATAATGCTAACCTGTCCACTACAACACTGTATAATTGCTGAACCTGTCCACTACATACTGTATAATGGTAAACCTGTCCACTACACACTGTATAATGCTAACCTGTCCACAACACACTGTATAATGCTAACCTGTCCACTACACACTGTATAATGCTAACCTGTCCACTATATAATGTATAATGCTAACCTGTCCACTATATAATGTATAATGCTAACCTGTTCCACTACACACTGTATAATGCTAACCTGTCCACTCTACACACTGTATAATTGCTAACCTGTCCACTACACACTGTATAATGCTAACCTGTCCACTATATAATGTATAATGCTAAACCTGTCCACTATATAATGTATAATGCTAACACTGTCCACTACACACTGTATAATGCTAACCTGTCACTACACACTGTATAATGCTAACCTGTCCACTATATAATGTATAATGCTAACCTGTCCACTATATAATGTATAATGCTAACCTGTCCACTACACACTGTGATAAATGCTAACCTGTCCACTACACACTGTATAATGCTAACCCTGTCCCACTATATAATGTATAATGCTAACCTGTCCACTATATAATGTATAATGCTAACCTGTCCACTACACACTGTATAATGCTAACCTGTCCACAACACACTGTATAATGCTAACCTGTCCACAACACACTGTATAATGCTACCCTTTTCCACTACACACTGTATAATGCTAACCTGTCCCACTACACACTGTATAATGCTAACCTGTCCACTACACACTGTATAATGCTAACCTGTCCACTACACACTGTATATAAATGCTAACTGTCCACTCTACACACACTGTATAATGCTAACCTGTCCACAACACACTGTATAATGCTAACCTGTCCAATACACACTGTATAATGCTAACCTGTCCACTACACACTGTATAATGCTAACCTGTCCACTACACACTGTATAATGCTAACCTGTCCACTATATAATGTATAATGCTAACCTGTCCACAACACACTGTATAATGCTAACCTGTCCACTACACACTGTATAATGCTAACCTGTCCACTATATAATGTATAATGCTAACCTGTCCACTACACACTGTATAATGCTAACCTGTCCACTATATAATGTAAAATGCTAACCTGTCCACTACACACTGTATAATGCTAACCTGTCCACTACACACTGTATAATGCTAACCTGTCCACAACACACTGTATAATGCTAACCTGTCCACTACACACTGTATAATGCTAACCTGTCCACTATATAATGTATAATGCTAACCTGTCCACTACACACTGTATAATGCTAACCTGTCCACTATATAATGTAAAATGCTAAACCTGTCCACTACACACTGTATAATGCTAACCTGTCCACTACACACTGTATAATGCTAACCTGGTCCACTACACACTGTATTAAAATGCTAAAAAACTGTCCACAACACACTGTATAATGCTAACCTGTCCACCTACACACTGTATAATGCTAACCTGTCCACTATTTAATGTATAATGCTAACCTGTCCACTATATAATGTAAAATGCTAACCTGTCCACAACACACTGTATAATGCTAACCGTCCACTACCACACTGTATAATGCGAACCTGTCCACTACCACACTGTATAATGCTAACCTCTCCACTACACACTGTATAATGCTAACCTGTCCACTACACACTGTATAATGCTAACCTGTCCACTACACACTGTATAATGCTAACCTGTCCACTACATAATGTATAATGCTAACCTGTCCACTACACACTGTATAATGCTAACCTGTCCACTATATAATGTATAATGCTAACCTAACCTGTCCACTACACACTGTATAATGCTAACCTGTCCACTACACACTGTATAATGCTAACATGTCCACTACACACTGTATAATGCTAACCTGTCCACTACACACTGTATAATGCTAACCTGTCCACTACACACTGTATAATCGCTAACTGTCACTACACACTGTATAATGCTAACCTGTCCACTATATAATGTATAATGCTAACCTGTCCACTACACACTGTATAATGCTAACCTGTCCACTATATAATGTATAATGCTAACCTGTCCACTACACACTGTATAATGCTAACCTGTCCACTATATAATGTATAATGCTAAACCTGTCCACTACACACTGTATAATGCTAACCTGTCCACTATATAATGTATTATGCTAACCTGTCCACTACACACTGTATAATGCTAACCTGTCCACTACACACTGTATAATGCTAACCTGTTCCACAACACACTGTATAATGCTAAACCTGTCCACTACACACTGTATAATGCTAACCTGTCCACTATATAATGTAAAATGCTAACCTGTCCACAACACACTGTATAATGCTAACCTGTCCACTACACACTGTATAATGCTAACCTGTCCACTACACACTGTATAATGCTAACCTGTCCACAACACACTGTATAATGCTAACCTGTCCACTACACACTGTATAATGCCTAACACCTGTCCACAACACACTGTATAATGCTAACCTGTCCACTACACACTGTATAATGCTAACCTGTCCACTATATAATGTAAAATGCTAACCTGTCCACAACACACTGTATAATGCTAACCTGTCCACTACACACTGTATTATGCTAACACTGTCCACTACACACTGTATAATGCTAACCTGTCCACTACAACACTGTATAATGCTAACCTGTCCACTACACACTGTATAATGCTAACCTGTCCACTACACACTGTATAATGCTAACCTGTCCACTACACACTGTATAATGCTAACCACTGTACCCACTACACACTGTATAATGCTAACCTGGTCCCACTACACACTGTATAATGCTAACTGTCCACTACACACTGTATAATGCTAACCTGTCCACTATACACTGTATAATGCTAACCTGTCCACTATATAATGTAAAAAATGCTAAACCTGTCCACAACACACTGTATAATGCTAACCTGTCCACTACACACTGTATAATGCTAACCTGTCCACTACACACTGTATAATGCTAAACCTGTCCACTACACACTGTATAATGCTAACCTGTCCACTACACACTGTATAATGCTAACCTGTCCACTACACACTGTATAATGCTAACCTGTCCACTAAAACACTGTATAATGCTAACCTGTCCACTACACACTGTATAATGCTAACCTGTCCACTACACACTGTATAATGCTAACCTGTCCACTACACACTGTATAATGCTAACCTGTCCACTATATAATGTAAAATGCTAACCTGTCCACAACACACTGTATAATGCTAACCTGTCCACTACACACATGTATAATGCTAACCTGTCCCACTACACACTGTATAATGCTCAACCTGTCCACTACATAATGTATAATGCTAACCTGTCCACTACACACTGTATAATGCTAACCTGTCCACTATATAATGTATAATGCTAACCTGTCCACTACACACTGTATAATGCTAACCTGTCCACTATATAATGTATAATGCTAACCTGTCCACTACACACTGTATAATGCTAACCTGTCCACTACACACTGTATAATGCTAACCTGTCCACTACACACTGTATAATGCTAACCTGTCCACTATATAATGTAAAATGCTAACTCCTGTCCACAACACACTGTATAATGCAAACCTGTCCACTACACACTGTATAATGCTAACCTGTCCCACTACACACTGTATAATGCTAACCTGTCCACTACACACTGTATAATGCTAAACCTGTCCACTACACACTGTATAATGCTAACCTGTCCACTACACACTGTATATGCTAACCTGTCCAATACACACTGTATAATGCTAACCTGTCCACTACACACTGTATAATGCTAACCTGTCCACTATATAATGTATATATGCTAACCTGTCCACATACACACTGTATAATGCTAACCTGTCCACTATATAATGTATAATGCTAACCTGTCCACTACACACTGTATAATGCTAACCTGTCCACTATATAATGTATAATGCTAACCTGTCCACTATATAATGTATAATGCTAACCTGTCCACTACACACTGTATAATGCTAACCTGTCCACTACACACTGTATAATGCTAACCTGTCCACTACACACTGTATAATGCTAACCTGTCTCCACTACACACTTGTATAATGCTAACCTGTCCACTACACACTGTATAATGCTAACCTGATCCCACTACACACTGTATAATGCTAACCTGTCCACTACACACTGTATAATGCTAACCTGTCCACTACACACTGTATAATGCTAACCTGTCCACTACACACTGTATAATGCTAACCTGTCCACTACACACTGTATAATGCTAACCTGTCCACTATATAAAATGTAAAATGCTAAACCTGTCCACAACACACTGTATAATGCTAACCTGTCCACTACACACTGTATAATGCTTAACCTGTCCACTACACACTGTATAATGCTAACCTGTCCACTACACACTGTATAATGCTAACCTGTCCACTACACACTGTATAATGCTAACCTGTCCACTACACACTGTATAATGCTAACCTGTCCACTACACACTGTATAATGCTAACCTGTCCACTACACACTGTATAATGCTAACCTGTCCACTACACACTGTATAATGCTAACCTGTCCACTACACACTGTATAATGCTAACCTGTCCACTATATAATGTATAATGCTAACCTGTCCACTACACACTGTATAATGCTTACCTGTCCACTACACACTGTATAATGCTAACCTGTCCACTACACACTGTATTATTGCTAAACCTGTCCACTACACACTGTATTAATGCTAACCTGTCCACTACACACTGTATAATGCTAACCTGTCCAATACACAATGTATAATGCTAAAAAAAAAAAAACCTGTCCACTACACACTTGTATAATGCTAACCTGTCCACTATATAATGTATAATGCTAACCTGTCCACTACACACTGTATATAATGCTTACCTGTCCACTACACACTGTATAATGCTAAACCTGTCCACTATATAATGTATAATGCTAACCTGTCCACTATATAATGTAAAATGCTAACCTGTCCACTATATAATATGTATTATGCTAACCTGTCTCCACTACACACTGTATAATGCTAACCTGTCCACTATATAATGTAAAATGCTAACCTGTCCACTATATATATGTAATAATGCTAACCTGTCCACTATATAATGTAAAATGCTAACCTGTCAACTATATAATGTAAAATGCTAACCTGTCCACTATGATAATGTAAAATGCTAACCTGATCCACTATATAATGTATAATACTAAACCTGTCCACTACACACTGTATAATGCTAACCTGTCCACTACACACTGTATAATGCTAACCTGTCCCACTACACACTGTATAATGCTAACCTGTCACTATATAATGTATAATGCTAACCCTGTCCACTACTACACACTGTATAATGCTAACCTGTCCCACTACACACTGTATAATGCTAACCTGTCCACTACACACTGTATAATGCTAACCTGTCCACTACACACTGGTGTAATAATGCTAACCTGTCAACTACACACTGTATAATGCTAACCTGTCCACTACACACTGTATAATGCTAACCTGTCCACTACACACTGTATAATGCTAACCTGTCCACTACACACTGTATAATGCTAACCTGTCCACAACACACTGTATAATGCTAACCTGTTCCACTACACACTGTATAATGCTAACCTGTCCACTATATAATGTTATATGCTAACCTGTCCACAACACACTGTATAATGC
The DNA here is from genome assembly GCA_030159075.1 of Atrina japonica. Taxonomy (NCBI): domain Eukaryota; kingdom Metazoa; phylum Mollusca; class Bivalvia; order Pterioida; family Pinnidae; genus Atrina; species Atrina japonica. The sequence goes on from BROG01000273.1 coordinate 865,225, forward strand.
TAACCTGTCCACAACACACTGTATAATGCTAACCTGTGCACTATATAATGTATAATGCTAACCTTGTCCACTACACACTGTATATGCTAACCTGTCCACTACACACTGTTATAATGCTAACCTGTCCACAACACACACTGTATAATGCTAACCTGTCCACTATATAATGTATAATGCTAACCTGTCCACTATATAATGTATAATGCTAACCTGTCCACTACACACTGTATAATGCTAACCTGTCCACAACACACTGTATAATGCTAACCTGTCCACTATATAATGTATAATGCTAACCTGTCCACTACACACTGTATAATGCTAACCTGTCCACTACACACTGTATAATGCTAACCTGTCCACTACACACTGTATAATGCTAACCTGTCCACTACACACTGTATAATGCTAACCTGTCCCACTACACACTGTATAATGCTAACCTGTCCACTACACACTGTATAATGCTAACCTGTCCACAACACACTGTATAATGCTAACCTGTCCACTACACACTGTATAATGCTAACCTGTCCCCCACTATATAAATGTATAATGCTAACCTGTCCACAACACACTGTATAATGCTAACCTGTCCACAACACACTGTATAATGCTAACCTGTCCACTATATAATGTATAATGCTAACCTGTCCACTATATAATGTATAATGCTAACCTGTCCACTATATAATGTATAATGCTAACCTGTCCACTACACACTGTATAATGCTAACCTGTCCACAACACACTGTATAAATGCTAACCTGTCCACTATATCATGTATAATGCTAACCTGTCCACTATATAATGTATAATGCTAACCTGTCCACTATATAATGTATAATGCTAACCTGTCCACTATATAATGTAAAATGCTAACCCTGTCCACTATATAATGTATATGCTAACCTGTCCACTATATAATGTATAATGCTAACCTGTCCACTATATAATGTATAATGCTAACCTGTCCACTATATAATGTAAAATGCAAACCTGTCCACTATATAATGTATAATGCTAACCTGTCCACTACACACTGTATAATGCTAACCTGTCCACTACACACTGTATAAATTGCTAACTAAACCTGTCCACTACACACTGTATACAATGCTAAACTGTCCACCATATAATGTATAATGCTAACCTGTCCACATACACATCTGTATAATGCTAACCTGTCCACAAACACACTGTATAATGCTAACCTGTCCACTTACACACTGTATAATGCTAACCTGTCCACTACACACTGTATAATGCTAACCTGTCCACTACACACTGTATAATGCTAACCTGTCCACTACACACTGTATGTTAATGCTAACCTGTCCACTACACACTGTATAATGCTAACCTGTCCACAACACACTGTATAATGCTAAACCTGTCCCACTACACACTGTATAATGCTAACCTGTCCACTATATAATGTTATATTGCTAACCTGTCCACTATATAATGTATAATGCTAACCTGTCCACTACACACTGTATAATGCTAACCTGTCCACTACACACTGTATAATGCTAACCTGTCCACTACACACTGTATAATGCTAACCTGTCCACTATATAATGTATAATGCTAACCTGTCCACTATATAATGTATAATGCTAACCTGTCCACTACACACTGTATAATGCTAACCTGTCCACTACACACTGTATAATGCTAACCTGTCCACTATATAATGTATAATGCTAACCTGTCCACTATATAATGTATAATGCTAACCTGTCCACTACACACTGTATAATGCTAACCTGTCCACTACACACTGTATAATGCTAACCTGTCCACTATATAATGTATAATGCTAACCTGTCCACTATATAATGTATAATGCTAACCTGTCCACTACACACTGTATAATGCTAACCTGTCCACAACACACTGTATAATGCTAACCTGTCCACAACACACTGTATAATGCTAACCTGTCCACTACACACTGTATAATGCTAACCTGTCCACTACACACTGTATAATGCTAACCTGTCCACTACACACTGTATAATGCTAACCTGTCCACTACACACTGTATAATGCTAACCTGTCCACTACACACTGTATAATGCTAACCTGTCCACAACACACTGTATAATGCTAACCTGTCCAATACACACTGTATAATGCTAACCTGTCCACTACACACTGTATAATGCTAACCTGTCCACTACATCACTGTATTATGCTAACCTGTCCACTATATAATGTATAATGCTAACCTGTCCACAACACACTGTATAATGCTAACCTGTCCACTACACAACTGTATAATGCTAACCTGTCCACTATATAATGTAATAATGCTAACCTGTCCACGTACACACTGTATAATGCTAACCTGTCCACTATATAATGTAAAATGCTAACCTGTCCACTACACACTGTATAATGCTAACCTGTCCACTACACACTGTAATAATGCTAACCTGTCCACAACACACTGTATAATTGCTAACCTGTCCACTACACACTGTATAATGCTAACCTGTCCACTATATAATGTATAATGCTAACCTGTCCACTACACACTGTATAATGCTAACCTGTCCACTATATAATGTAAAATGCTAACCTGTCCACTACACACTGTATAATAGCTAACCTGTCCCACTACACACTGTATAATGCTAACCTGTTCACTACACACTGTATAATGCTAAACCTGTCCACTATATAATGTATAATGCTAACCTGTCCACTACAACACACTGTATAATGCTAACCTGTCCCACTATATAATGTATAATGCTAACCTGTCCACTACACACTGTATAATGCTAACCTGTCCACAACACACTGTATAATGCTAACCTGTCCCATACACACTGTATAATGCTAACCTGTCCACTATATAATGTATAATGCTAACCTGTCCACTATATAATGTAAAATGCTAACCTGTCCACAACACACTGTATAATGCTAACCTGTCCACTACACACTGTATAATGCTAACCTGTCCACTACACACTGTATAATGCTAACCTCTCCACTACACACTGTATTAATGCTAACCTGTCCACTACACACTGTATAATGCTAAACCTGTCCACTACACACTGTATAATGCTAACCTGTCCACTATATAATGTATAATGCTAACAGCTGTCCCACTACACTACACTGTATAATGCTAACCTGTCCACTATATAATGTATAATGCTAAACCTGTCCACTACACACTGTATAATGCTAACCTGTCCACTACACACTGTATAATGCTAACCTGTCCAACTACACACTGTATAATGCTAACCTGTCCACTACACACTGTATAATGCTAACCTGTCCACTACACACTGTATAATGCTAACCTGTCCACTACACACTGTATAATGCTAACCTGTCCACTATATAATGTATAATGCTAACCTGTCCACTACACACTGTATAATGCTAACCTGTCCACTATATAATGTATAATGCTAACCTGTCCACTACACACTGTATAATGCTAAACCTGGTCCACTATATAATGTATATGCTAACCTGTCCACTACACACTGTATAATGCTAACCTGTCCACTATATAATGTATAATGCTAACCTGTCCACTACACACTGTATAATGCTAACCTGTCCACTACACACTGTATAATGCTAACCTGTCCACAACACACTGTATAATGCCTAACCTGTCCACTACACACTGTAATAATTGCTAACCTGTCCACTATATAATGTAAAATGCTAAACTTGTCCACAACACACTGTATAATGCTAACCTGTCCACTACCACACTGTATAATGCTAACCTGTCCACTACACACTGTATAATGCTAACCTGTCCACAACACACTGTATAATGCTAAACCAGTCCACTACACACTGTATAATGCTAAACCTGTCCACAACACACTGTTATAATGCTAACCTGTCCACTACACACTGTATAATGCTAACCTGTCCACTAATAATGTAAAATGCTAACCTGTCCACAACACACTGTATAATGCTAACCTGTCCACTACACACTGTATAATGCTAACCTGTCCACTACACACTGTATAATGCTAACCTGTCCACTACACCCACTGTATAATGCTTAACCTGTCCACTACACACTGTATAATGCTAACCTGTCCACTACACACTGTATAATGCTAACCTGTCCACTACACACTGTATAATGCTAACCTGTCCACTACACACTGTATAATGCTAACCTGTCCACTACACACTGTATAATGCTAACCTGTCCACTACACACTGTATAATGCTAACCTGTCCACTATACACTGTATAATGCTAACCTGTCCACTATATAATGTAAAATGCTAACCTGTCCACAACACACTGTATAATGCTAACCTGTCCACTACACACTGTATAATGCTAACCTGTCCACTACACACTGTATAATGCTAACCTGTCCACTACAACACTGTATAATGCTAACCTGTCCACTACACACTGTATAATGCTAACCTGTCCACTACACACTGTTATAATGCTAACCTGTCCACTACACACTGTATAATGCTAACCTGTCCACTACACACTGTATAATGCTAACCTGTCCACTACACACTGTATAATGCTAACCTGTCCACTACACACTGTATAATGCTAACCTGTCCACTATATAATGTAAAATGCTAACCTGTCCACAACACACTGTATAATGCTAACCTGTCCACTACACACTGTATAATGCTAACCTGTCCACTACACACTGTATAATGCTAACCTGTCCACTACATAATGTATAATGCTAACCTGTCCACTACACACTGTATAATGCTAACCTGTCCACTATATAATGTATAATGCTAACCTGTCCACTACACACTGTATAATGCTAACCTGTCCACTATATAATGTATAATGCTAACCTGTCCACTACACACTGTATAATGCTAACCTGTCCACTACACACTGTATAATGCTAACCCTGTCACTACACACTGTATAATGCTAACCTGTCCACTATATAATGTAATGCTAACCTGTCCACAACACACATGTATAATGCTAACCTGTCCACTACACCCACTGTATAATGCTAACCTGTCCACTACACACTGTATAATGCCTAACCTGTCCACTACACACTGTATAATGCTAACCTGTCCACTACACACTGTATAATGCTAACCTGTCCACTACACACTGTATATTGCTAACCTGTCCACTTACACACTGTATAATGCTAACCTGTTTACACACTGTATAATGCTAACCTGTCCACTATATAATGTATAATGCTAACCTGTCCACTACACACTGTATAATGCTAACCTGTCCACTATATAATGTATAAATGCTAACCTGTCCACTACACACTGTATAATGCTAACCTGTCACATATATAATGTTATAATTGCTAAACCTGTCCACTATATAATGTATAATGCTAACCTGTCCACTACACACTGTATAATGCTAACCTGTCCACTACACACTGTATAATGCTAACCTGTCCACTACACAACTGTGTAATGCTAACCTGTCCACTACACACTGTATAATGCTAACCTGTCCACTACACACTGTATAATGCTAACCTGTCCACTACACACTGTATAATGCTAACCTGTCCACTACACACTGTATAATGCTAACCTGTCCACTACACACTGTATAATGCTAACCTGTCCACTACACACTGTATAATGCTAACCTGTCCACTACACACTGTATAATGCTAAACCTGTCCACTATATAATGTAAAATGCTAACCTGTCCACAACACACTGTATAATGCTAACCTGCTTCCACTACACACTGTATAATGCTAACCTGTCCACTACACACTGTATAATGCTAACCTGTCCACTACACACTGTATAATGCTAACCTGTCCATCTACACACTGTATAATGCTAACCTGTCCACTACACACTGTATAATGCTAACCTGTCCACTACACACTGTATAATGCTAACCTGTCCATAACACACTGTATAATGCTAACCTGTCCACTACACACTGTATAATGCTAACCTGTCCACTATATAATGTATAATGCTAACCTGTCCCACTATATAATGTATAATGCTAACCTGTCCACTACCACACTGTATAAATGCTAACCTGTCCACTACACACTGTATAATGCTAACCTGTCCACTATATAATGTATAATGCTAACCTGTTCCACTATATAATGTATAATGCTAAACCTGTCCACTACACACTGTATAATGCTAACCTGTCCACTACACACTGTAAAATGCTAACCTGTCCACCATATAATGTATAATGCTAACCTGTCCACTATATAATGTATAATGCTAACCTGTCCACAACACACTGTATAATTCTTTCGTGTCCACTACTATCTATAAAATCCTGAACTGTACATTTCGTAACATAAGTTCCAAAATCATTCACTTTATACTCTAAAATCTCCTCAACGCAAGTAAAGGCTACCTCGTGTTCCTTATGACACGTGTACATATCTAATGGAAATTCTGAATAAACTGATACAATTCAAGATGTCCTCAGTTTTACTCTAAGGTAATGTTCACATACGAACCTGTATTCATTACCAATGTATCTATAACAATTATAACGTTTTAGCAACACACAAAAGTGACATAATTTCAGGTTATCAATACGTACCAGAAAAATCATCTGTGGTGCTATCACACTTCCAATTCTTGATGCCGTATTCTGAAATCCATATCCCAAATTTCTGCAAAATATGAAAGTAAGAAATTTGGAAAACGAACTTGTATTTTTTTATCATCAAATTATAGAAGGTTCCATGGGACATTGCAGCGGGTGCAGAATGCTTACAGGGGACCCCGACTTCCTCCAGATACCCGATTCCATACATTTTGGGATTCGCAATTGCTCTTGGAACTGAGACTGTCGTTGTATCTAATTTGTCGTATTCTAATGGACTATAGTTCGGTGAAGTTGTATTTTCATACGATCATTGAAAGATGCATATTTTTCTTAAAATTTATCTTATTTTTAAAAACTAAAAATTATCGGGTCGGTACTGTTCGTATAGCAGTCAGCCATAATTATAGCACGTGTATGTAGAGATCAGAAATGCTATTCTGTGAATTCAATATCTCAGATTTATATTTGAGCTTGTTCTCATCAGCATCATAAAACCAGTGGGTAATGGTGTCAAAACTTTAAAAATTGTGGTACGTCGTTCCTTTCACAACGTTCTATTAATTGCACAAATTTGAGCTTTATACAACACCGCCAAACAAACGCTTGCATGGACACACAACAGGAACACTGTAGATAATATACTGATTTCAAATTTAGTGATCTTATTCTACATAAAATCTTTCTTGCAGAAAAAATTGTTGAAATCACCTTATGACTGTTGGGTATATTTCTGCTGACATAAGTCCTAGGGCTATCCAGCCAGCACCACAACCTAGTTTAGATAATAAAGCAAACCCATTGACGAGCTTTCCGTCCATCACGTCAATATTCAAGACCTGTACAATGGCTACTGCAAAAGATCCAAACGCACACACAAGAAAATATCCAGAAGCTGTCCACTTCCGTCCGATTCTGTTTAACAATAAAATATGGATATAAACATTTGTAATATTAATATATGGTGAACTCATGCAATGCAAACTTTAACCATTAAAATTTTATATTTATTACACCTGAAAAAAAAGAAAGTATATTTAGTAGAATCGTGGAGGGACACGAAGGGATACACCTGATCCCACCTTCAGATTTCCAGACTCCAATACTCACTAGATTTGTATATCTATCATTATCAATAATAATAATAATAATAATAATAATAATAATAATAATAATAATAATAATAATAATAATAATAATAATAAATACAGAGAGAGAGAGAGAGAGAGAGAGAGAGAGAGAGAGAGAGAGAGAGAGAGAGAGAGAGAGAGAGAGAGAGAGAGAGAGAGAGAGAGAGAGAGAGAGAGAGAGAGAGAGAGAGAGAGAGAGAGAGAGAGATACCAACTTTCTGTTTAACCAAATAGTTGAGCAATAGCCTGGGACTACGATCGCGCTCACCAGAAACATGTTCAGATACAGATTACCAGAGAACTTATCAACACTGAATGAAATGGCATAGTATACATAACCACAAGTCATCCTGCAATGAGAAAATAATATTATATCGTTATAGTTCCAGTACTTATATACCATATAACACGTAATCATAGCGTTATCGTTCCAGTACTAATATACTATATAATACGCAATCATATCGTTATCGTTCCAGTATTAATATACTATGCAATACGTAATCTTATCAATATCGTTCCAGTATTTATACACTATATAATACGTAATCATATCGTTATCGTTCCAGTATCTGTACATAATCATATCGTTATCGTTCCAGTATTTATATACTATTTAATATGTAATCATATTGTTATCATTGCAGTATTTATAAACTATATAATACGTAATCATATCATAATCGTTCCAGTATTTTTATACTATGTAATACGTAATCATATCTTTATCTTTCCTGTATTTATAAACTATATAATATGTAACCATATCGTTAATTTCTAGTATTTATATACTATACTATACGTAATCATATCGTTGCAGTATTTATAAACTATATATCATTATCGTTCCAGTATTTTTACACTATATAATACGTAATCATATCGTTATCGTTCCAGTATTTTTACACTATAAAATACGTAATCATATCGTCATCATTCCAGTACTTATATACTATGTAATAGGTAATAATATCGTTATTGTTCCAGTATTTATACACTAATCATGTCATCGTTCCAGTATTTATACACTATTTTAATACGTAATCATATCGTTATCGTTCCAGTATTTATATACTATATAATACGTAATCATATTGTTATCGTTCCAGCATTTATATACTATAGAATACGCAATCATATCGTTATCGTTCCAGTATTTATATAATATCTAATACGTTATCATATTGTTATTGTTTTTGTGTCTATATACTATATAATACGTAATCATATCGTTCAAGTGTTAATATACTGTGATACAACGCATTCGAATAACATATACTCGTTGAAAATATTTAATGAATTGTAAATTGTATCATGAACATTTTAGCGATTATCAATGTGGTATCTGTAATTTTTAGTTTGAATCAAAAGGCGTAAAAGATTTATTCCTCGCTTGTTTCATTTGGATTTGCTTGTGGACTCATGGCGGGTGTGATTGGTCAACATGGGATTATTCCCCAATGGCACCTGATCCCAACTCTGGATTTCTCGAGGTTGGTATTTGTCCAGAGTTGAACCGATTAGTGTATTGTATCTTGGATGTCCTTATGAATAATACCCTGGTAGCTGCGATTGTTAAATTCAATCAAAAGGTTGACCACCAAGAAGAAGACAACGAATACGCACCACATAAAAGCAAGTGTAAAAGTGGTTTTCAACAGCTGTTTGCCTTTAAAAATGTCTAAGAAAGTGTATGTTGATTTCGTGTCGTCTTCCAAATTTTCTAAATTAGAAATATCGGGGATGGGAACGCCATTGAAACGTGCCATTTTTCTGATGATTGCCCTGGCTTCATCAAAACGTTGTTGAACAACTAGCCAACGGAAACTCTCGGGAACAAACCTGCAACAAACAATACTGCTTTGTATTTGTGCAATGTGAACAATTATCTTTGAATTCGTATTGAATTTATTTAGAAGTAATAAAATACTTAAACTATGATTTTTGTATTATTTATGATATCTAAAGCATAATACACGTATTTACATGTGATCTTAAAAAACACAACAGCAGGTTTTGTGTTTTTCAAGTTAGGGTTTAGGTTAGGGGTCATACTACTACTACTACTACTACTACTACTACTACTATTACTACTACTACTACTACTTCTACTACTACTCTACTACTACTACTACTACTACTACTACTACTATGTTATTATAAAATCATAATAATAATATTATAACATAATTTGTAGCAATAATGATATGCTATATTACTGTTTTTCCGTCTTACTAGTACTTGAAATGTTAGATACCACTAAGTGGAACGGGTATATAAAAGCTCCATTCTTGATCGTGTCCCGAAATAGATGTTGCAATATATGAATATTTGTACGTATTATGAAACGGAAACGGAAACATTCCCAAATAACATAATATATTCCAATTATGTATCTTTGTGACCTAGAATTATGAAATTCAGAAAAGTATCTGGGTCACTGTACACTACAAGCGATTACTTAAATTACTCAACCGGCCATATCAATATGCGGCAAAAAAAAACTAGAATACGCGGAGAATAATGATGGCATGTTTGTCAAACCGTCTATTTATTTCATGTTATACTCTGGACGTATACATATCTCTTTCCACTATTTAGAGTCAGTTCGATCTTTTTTGCAATAATGTACAGAGGGGGATATATGCCTTGCTCACCAACATATTTTTCACGTGATTGTAACTGAAACCATTTTAACGTTGGTTATCTTTGCCAGATTAAACGGCATCGAGTTAGTGGCCCTTGCGTTTCTCTCGCATGTACACGTAGCTGGCATCCCATGACTAAGCGGCACGTGGTCCCAGATAATTTCCAATGAGACGATGGAGGCAGGTTTTTTTCACATTCACGGTTCACCGTTTTCTTTCCAGACGGTCGACGTAATATATACCAAAGTAGTAGTGAAAAACTTTGCAAATCCTTGCGTTCTTGAGACGGATATGTTTAGTGTAGGCACGCCTATTGTCATCAACGGTATATGTATGGGTAAAGTCACCATTTACTGAAAACAGTTGAAATCATACGGCCGGTTGCTAACCTCACTTTTTTATATTGAGGTACAGTCAAATCCGTTTCAACAACTCATGGATAATAATAATAATAATAATAATAATAATAATAATAATAATAATAATAATAATAATAATAATAATAATAATCACATTCGATATTATTCAAGTGAGACTTCATCATTACCATTTACCAGTTAAACACTATTTCATAATAGGTTCCGAATGTGCACCCCTTTTCTACCACCAACTGTAACGTGACCAATGGCATGCTTTTTGGGGTAAATTTTCAAATGAAATCCAATGAAATATGTTTTATTTCACAATTCCTTATTCTGCATGCAACCGTGTACCCATTCACACACAGGTAAATACATATACCCACCCGCACCTGTACAGACGTAAATCATCATGTATAATTATTGCATACATCTTCACATACATGCATACCCGTATCTACATTATGTATGCCTTTACAGCAATCCGCATTGATGTGTACATACACATGCATACCTACTGATATACACTATACGTATATAACATATATCTATATATTCACATGAACGTATAAACACGCACACATATACACATATGTTTACAAACATACCTGTATACACTCACATACCCATTATCTATCTATCTATCTATCTATCTATCTATCTATCTATCTATCTATATATATATATATATATATTACATATATATATATATATATGAACAATGGATACAAAAATGTGGATTTTCAGAGAGAACTAGCGCTAAGTCTATATTGTGTTCCTGTGCACGCTTTTCTTTCTAGAATAAAACAATGTGTATTGTGTATGAGAGAGAGAGAGAGAGAGAGAGAGAGAGAGAGAGAGAGAGAGAGAGAGAGAGAGAGAGAGAGAGAGAGAGAGAGAGAGAGAGAGAAAGAGAGAGTCTCACCACCAGCTCAACAAAAGTGGAGCCGACGATGCCCCTGTTGCAATGTGTAGATACTTCCAGTCATGTAGTAACCACGCGACTAAGGCAAATAAAGATGCGAAAAATGCCCACCAAGGAATGCCAGCTAAAATTGGTCGTTTATCAACTTGGATAAATTCATACAGCAACACATTATACACTGTTAATATCATTCCGCTAGAAACTCCCATAAAGAATCGGAGAGCTGCAAACATTTGCCAGGACACAGAAAAGAATGCCAGGAAGTTTGCTACAGTAATCAGTAAAAGGGCTGCAAAAATTGTCGGCTTCCTTCCGAAGTAATCTCCCATTTGTCCAGACGTAAGCCCTCCTATTAAAACTCCAGCCATTTGTATACTTGTAATTGTCGTTGAAACCCATAACTTGTCGCAGATCAAATTCCACTGTAAAACACAAGCATATTGTTTTGTTAAAAAAGAATAACCGAAGGTCTAAATGACCACATTGACATTGACCATTTGGATAAATTACAATGCCTAATGGCCTACACAATAAGAGCAATGTGTGTATGTGTATCTTAATTCTGATGCAAACAAGACGTATGTGTTCATTTCAACAAACTTGATAAAGTCAAGAAATATCATGATTTCTATAATATCGTTATCATTATGCACCAGTTTATGGTGGGTCTATATTTATGATTGCAGTCTAGGACATCTAACCAACTAGTATATTATGGTGAACCCGCGTCCGAAACTGACATAATACATGTTTTAAAGAGTACAGGTGCGACAAAACAGAGATCACGACAACAGGCATTGTGATTTCCCGCCATTGTTTTATAGCATCTAGCTATTTTGCGATACTATAGCCATTAGCTAATCTTAAACCTGATTAATGCGTGTTACTTGTGAATCCAGATTAAGCATATCTGCGATTCAATTTTTCTAATTCCTCAATCAATATACATGGATATACATTGATAATCCATAAACGAAATTTAAAACTTAAAAAAACATTACCAACAAGATTGAGCCGCTTAAATCGTTATTAATTCTTTTTTAAATTATCAATTCTTTTTTACATTTTGATTAGTTTTTACGCCACACTGAACAATACTTCAGTTATATGGTGGCGGCCAGTCTTAGTGGTGAAGGTGATACACGGAAAAGAGACCATCAGCCTTCCCCAAGTAGCCTGCCAAACTTTCTCACAACATTCAGCTTAGGTTTAGCTCGAATATGCGCTGACAAGAAGTAATGGTGCAAAGTTCTTACCACTTGACCACGGAAGTCCCCGTCTCAAAGAAAGAAAATAGCGGAAGCAATGTTTCAGATTCAAACTGCAATTACGAAATACGTAATCAACACTGCAGTTTGTACATGTACTATAAATGACGTAATATGTAATCAGGAAGATATTCAAAGTGATCGATTTAGTTTACTGCTTAAACATGTAATATATTACTTAGATTAATGTTTTGTCGACGTGAGCTTTAGCACTTATAATTACCTTAAAGATAAATACCTAATATTTAGTACAAATTTTAGTTTGCTGCAGTGCATAAGTATATACGTTTATATATGTTTGCTGTGTTATTTAGAAAGTGAACTTAGGAAAATCTATGTGCCGTTAAATTGCTCTATAAGGTTTTTTATTATAAGTATATAGAGTTGATATAGTTGATACAGGTCCTAAAATAAGTGAATGCATGCAACTGCCGAGGTGTTTCTTTCATACCAAAGTATAAAATCTTCAGGATATCCATGATACGCATGGCACACAAAATACCTATTTTGGCCATGCATTAACCGGATTAGCACCGCTCCCTTAAATAAGCTTTAAGCTCCAAAAATACTTCTCAAAGTAACACAAAATACATTTTCATCTAAATAAACGCATTTATGAGCATTTAACTAACCTTAATGTTGGGTAAATGCACAATCTTCTGCTTACCTCTTATAGGTATTCAGACGTGCGAGCCTCGACAACTCCACGTTAAACACTTTGGCTATATCATTCGGCTAATGCACTTCTAGCTATCTATTTGGCAATTCTCTATAAATAAATATCTCATTTACACTGTCCGTCCAAAATGTGTGGCCTTGAATCTTCTAAATTCATAATTCTTTAAGCCGTTGTGATTTTGCTACTGTGCCTTACTCCCCATCTCAGACCCGGGGTCTCTACATGCATCGCACCAGAGTAACAAGATACAGAGGAGCGGGCCGGTGATCTGCCAGAAGGCCCCTCCCATCCGGTGCCCAGTGCCCACCAACCCAGGGAGAAGAGGATCCAAAACCGGCCAACGCCACCACCAGATCCACCGCTCAAGCCTACTCCGTAGGGGCGAGCACGTGTAACAAACTCCATCATGGTTGCACGTTAAACTCAAGGAGCCTATCCGGAGCTACAAAGGTAGCTGCGGCGTGTTGCAAGGGATTTGAATGGTCACGCCGCACGTTAAATCACCTCTACCGTACCGTGATACGTATAAAAATCTGGTGGCCATTGCACAGACACCAAACTCTGGAAATCCAGAGGTGAGATCAGGTGTACTGAAGGAGTAAGCATCCCCTGTTGGCCGGTCACAGCCACCGCCAGTCCACATTCAAATGAAACAAGTGAGGAATAAATCCTCGTGACATGTACTCATTATCAGCAGTAGGGTTTATATCTGATATGTAACACATTGTTTCTATTAGTACTCAACACGAACCTATAACTAACGTATTTTTTTTTTAATTTACGATAAAAAAAACTGTAGCAACTCTAGTGGATTTAAGTAGGGTTTTATGATTTTTCATCCAACAGGATGAGAAATTTCTGAAACAAAATTAGGAGAAAGGACGAATGAAATATAAACAGTGAAATATATTATCTTCATGTAGATTTACTTTTCAAAAATTTTCCTTCTAGCAGATACCGTGTGATAAATATATATTCATAGTATTATTATTAAGTACCGTTTTATTTTTGTTATCTGTGCCATTGTGTAAGTCCATATTGTTAATTATAAAACATCTCAGATACCAAAGTATAAGTCTTTAGGATGTCCAGGACACAGATACAAATCCGGCAAAAATGGACAAACATGGACCTCTGGAAACCAAGAGGTGGGATCAGGTACCATTGAGGAGTAAGCATCCCCTGTCTGCCGGTCACACCCGCCGCGAGTCCACAGTCAAGTCCAAATGATATACGCAAGGAACGAATCCTCGTCACAATTGGTACAGACGTCTCAACAACCGCCAACGAAAAGGCAACTCAAAATTTCACTTAGTGAAAGAGTAATCGTAAACAAGACTATAATACCAACCGTAGATTTAATGCGATTCTTTAATGCCATCTAACGCCAAAAATAGTCGTATTTCATTACAAACAGTGTCATCTGTCAAAGGAAATTAAAACTCAGCGTGCAAGAAGACACTTGCTGTGTTTAATCGCTCAAACTATAAATGTTTTCATTTCTTTCACTGAGATAAGTATAACACAGTATCTATCCCCTAAAGGTAACCAAAGGTCATTATAAAAAGAACAATATCGACGTCAAATCTGTGGTATGTTTTATGTGACTTACGTATGATATCAAACTATAACCAATAACGGGCAATAACTTCTCACCTGATTTATAACAGTGTTCATGTCATCATCATACAGGTAAGATATACATTCTGACGTGTTAACAGGTGTACACTCTTTCGGCGTTCCGCTCAGATTCCCGGAATCTGATTCACTCACACACCACCATTCCGGGGTCGCTCCTGCAAATGTCATCATAAGCATTGTCCACGAAGCTGATATCTTTGTGGCAGAAAGTAGGATAGTTAAGAGGAGTTGGTATTTACCGAATCCACCGCATTCTGTCATCAGGTTCTCCAAGTACTCACTGACTGTAGACATATTACTGTAAAAAAATATCAACTTATCAACAAATAAACACTTGTTATGTACTGCACACAGATGCTAGAGCAGACACTCGTGTACACCTCAACATTTCCAATGTACAAGTTATCTTTTTTATAACAATGTAGAACAGGCAAAAAGTGCACAAATAATTTTACGATTTTTATTTTCTTTTTCCATCAAGTGTAATGCAATTTTGTAACTACTTATTTTGTCGGCTTCACTTGTGGTCCATGATGATTTAAACTACTATTACGTCTGAGTTGTTCTCTGATCGCCATCTAGTAAACTGCCCTGCTATCAGGTATAAAAACTCTTCGTTTTTGGCGATATTTATTTGTTGATATGATTTTTATTTTCTGTGACCCGTGATCATCACATTCCCTGTCCGTTGAGATTTACCATTTCTTTTATATATATTTATTTATTTATGGATTTAATAACAATGCCATGTACATTATAAAATAAGTTAACACTTCTATACTCTTTCACTTTCACAATTTTTTATTCTGCATGCAATCGTATACCCATTCGCACACAGGTACATACATATACCCACCCGCACCTGTACAGACGTAAATCATATATAATTATTGCATACATCTTCACATACATGCATACCCGTATCTACATTATGTATGCCTTTACAGAAATCCGCATTGATGTATACATACACATGCATACCTACTGATATACCCTACACGTATATAATATATATCTATATATTCACATGAACGTATAAACACGCACACATATACATATATGTTTGCAAAGATACCTGTATACACTCACATACCCATTATATATATATATATATATATATATATATATATATATATATATATATATATATATATATATATATATATATATATATATATAGACAATGGATACAAAAATGTGGATTTTCAGAGAGAACTAGCGAAGTCTATATTGTGTGCCTGTGCACGCTTTTTTTCTAGAATAAAACTTCAAATTTGCGCATTTGTATTGTGTAAAAAGAAAGAGAGAGAGAGAGAGAGAGAGAGAGAGAGAGAGAGAGAGAGAGAGAGTGTGTGTGTGTGTGTGTGTGTGTGTGTGTGTGTGTGCATATACATCTTTGCATGTGTAATCTTAAGCTCCAAATTGTTATCATGGGTACAAATTTATGATATACATGTAGATATAAACCAAAAATAATTCATGTAATTGACTATGTAAAACTAATCAAAACACACAGTAAGAAATGTTGCAGGAATGTAGAGAAGTCAATAAACACATGTTGGTTTGCATCACTTGCATGGCTCTCTACCAGCATATTATAGATTTAGATATTATTCAGGTATTTCTACGAGTAACTTCCATTTGTGCCATTGGCTTTGGAAGCTTTGGAAGTGATCTGAACCTTTATTGACTGCAATAAATTGTAGAACATTATAATTATTAACTATCAACTTTTTCAAGCCAATACTAGAAAAGGGTTGAAGTAAACATCTAGTTTTATAAATGTAATGTTTAATTACTAGTAAGATAAAGTTGTATACAGTATTGTAAACACCGTATTGGTTATTATATAATCCCAAAGTAAACATTTCTTTATTGAAAGAAAATGGAATATATAGACTGTCCAACATACTGTAGAATTCTTGTATGAAGTTTTGAACAATGTCACATTCCCCACAGGACATGTTCAATTGTTTCTAATTCTGAATTACATCTTGTACAGTAAGGACTATCATCAATACCTGCTCTATATAAATAAGAGTTTGTACTAACAATATACTGATTAACTCGATATTGAAACCACTGTAATTTAGAATCTTTTGTTACTTGGAATGGGAGTTTGTAATTTTGTCCCATGTTTGGTTACTGAATTTAAATATGTCTTCCCATTTTTATACATGTTTTACTGCTATTCAACAGCAAATTGTAGTAAAGTTTTGCTCCTTTTTTACACTTTAGAATTATTATCAAATTAAAAGGTAAACAAGGATAGGATAGGAGTTCACATGGTCTAGTGCTTTCTGTAATGTATTTCTGAATAATACAGGAGATACTTAGATATTGTAAAATGTTAGTATTGATATTAACTCTTTGTTTAAATTCTTCCAGATTATCCAATCAATTATTATTATAATCTTTTTAAAAGATCATGAATATAGACAATTAACTTTTTAACAAACAGTTTGTAAAAAATTAGTTTTATTGTCTATAGTTAATTTCTTGTTGTACCAAATAGGAATTTCAGCTACTGTGCTGATTCGACCTTTATTGACATCAGCAGTTTCAACAACTTTTTCCCAGGCCTGAAAAACTTCTTTCCAGAATATGTTTGTAGTTTCTTTTTGACATTTATTTACAAAAAGTGTTCCACAATTGGCAAATATATTTTCGTTTATTTGTATGCAAAGCATTGTTGCCACATACTGGGTGTAGTGTAGAGCCTCCTCACCCATGTTATTTTGAGAGATTCTGTATAAGTTTTTAAATGTAACATGTTAAGTCCCTCCTCTAAATATTTTGCTACTACATCTCTCTTCAATTTATTTGATTTACTATTCCATTAAAATGCATAAAGATCTGTATTTAGCTTATTTATAAAATTGGGTTAGGTGTTGACAAAAAGAATTGGTTAAATTGTGATATTATTAAATATTTTATCAACTGAATTTTTCCAGTTGGTGTCAAACTTCTCCTATTCCAAGTTTTAATTAGAGAGTTCAATTTTACAATTTTTTGTCAATATTTAACTTAGGTATTCTAAAAAGATCAACATGAAATTCAATACCTAATAAATTAATGGCTATTTCCCGACCACTTAGAGTTAAAATTTAGAGTAGGTAACCTCACAGTATTTTCTGTTTCCAATCCAATCATTTTTATTTAGATTCATTTTCAGACACTTTAAGCTCTTGTGTTGGGTGTAACAGTTAACCTTTTGACCCATCTAAAATAAGAGTAGTGTTATCAGCATATTAGTACAAAAGAATAGGGCTATCATCAATATAGATTGAATGTTTTTTTTATTATTTCTAATTCTAACAGCTAAAATCTCTGCACATAAAACAAAAATGTATGGCGCAATAGGGTCGCCTTGACGGCATCCGTGCTTAATCTAAAAAACAATTAAGACAAATTTCCTCCTTGATTTACAGCGGATATAGTCTTCTTATAAAGTATTTTATCCATTTTTTATATCTGTGCCAAATTTAAAATATTAAACAACTTTTTCCATTAAAGATCCAAGACACACAGTCGAATGCTTTTTCAAAATCTATCATTAATAAAATTCCAGGAATATCATGTCCCTCTGTACAATGCAAAATATCATAAATAAGTCTACTATTTTCTCCAATATACATCCCCCCTGAATAAATCCTGTCTGACCACCATTAATTAGTTTACCTAAAACTTGTTTTAATCTATTAACAATTGAACCTGAAGCATTTTAAAAAAATATTATTCAAAAGATTATATGGTCTGCAATTTTTGGCAGACAGATAATTATTCCTTGTTTTTGAGTAACTGATAATTCCTTATGTAAAAATCCATAGTTAATAGATATGACAATAAATATACCAGTAAATTCAACATTAAAACCATCTGACCCAGGGCTTTTATTTTTTTTCCCATTTTTTAAGTGTCTCTGATGCTTCTGTATATGTAATATGGCCTTCCAAACTTTCAGCCTTTGATTTACTTAACTTTGGGACGTCAATGTTTATTTTTAATTCATTTAAATCATCATCATCGTGGACTATTCTGTCACTTATACTTTATAAAGTTTTGTAAAAATTTCCTGTTTCCTCCAAAATGTCATCTTGATTGGAAATCCCCTCCCCATTATCCTTTACCATTTTTTGGAATAATTTTAGTGGTAAAATTCCTGTTTTCATGGTTCAGGAAATAGGTTTTTTCCCCCTCCGAAATCCACTTAGCTTTTGACCTAACTATACTACCTTTCATTTTATTTATTCTTACATTCTCAAGTTCTTGTTTCTTAATGTTTAATTCATCAATGTTAATACCTATACAAGATTCCAATTTATTAATAGTTTCAATGAGATTACTTACTTAAGTTTTTTAATTTTTTTTATATTGTTTCTAGAAATAATTGATCATTAATTTTAAATTGAATATCAGTATCCGAGATATCGTTGATGCGAACTAAACTGTGAACTGGGAGAGCACATTGCGATCTAACATCCAAGATAAATTTGTTTATAGTAACAAGGTATACTCAATCTTGTAGTAAAGAATTATTACATTTCCGAAGTCAACGTCCTTTTTTGAATTTGTTGAATTTTATAGCAATATATGACATTGGATGATCATATCGATATCCAGGTTCTATATCTAAAGTACATATACTTGATAACACTTTATCTGCTATAAGAAACAAAATCTAGACGTCCTTGTTTGAAGGGATTGGTTCTTCTCCAAGTTCGTCTTTTTTATCAGGCAAATAATCTTGAAAATTGTCTACCATACTTAATGTCTCCATGATTTCTAGTACTTTTTCCCTACCTCTTGGATTAGTAGTATTTTTGTAATTTGTAATTTTTTTCTCGTTCAGGATCTACAACTAAGTTAAAACACTGCACACAATATATAAGTCATTATCAAATAAGGCTAATGTTTCTATTATTTTATCATAAAAACCTGGACTATCGGTGATAGGATCATATTGTGGTCAGAGTCAATTTATAGTTCTCTGTTTCCAAGTCTAAAGCCAGAAAGTTTCCATCCCTCTCTTTTTTTTTCTCGAAGAACCTTGTATTCAAAGTTATTGCTAAATAAATAGAATTTAAGCCCAGGGAATTGAAATGACACTTATATCATAGATATATATATA